>JAMWYP010000048.1:1800000-2158520 GCA_025563575.1 Acacia pycnantha | reverse complement strand
ATTTGGTTGACATGCTCATTAGAATTGAACATACCTAATTTAGCCGCCGACACTGCTCATAACAGTCAAACACCTAAAATGGCAGGTGGCCCGGAAAAAACAATAGCACCTGAAATGGCAATCACGGAGAAGAGAAAGAAAAATGGAACTAGAATTGTATGATCAAACCCTTTGGAAGAAAATAGTGGAGGAAGGCACTTCAAGAAATTTAATTCAATGCAGATAGAGCACCAACACGTGGCTGACAAATAAAATTGTCGTGACATGGAATCACATAAAAGGTTCTCCAGTATTTAAATATTTAACAAATTTAATGAAGAAGTATGGGTCAATATTAGGTTCCAAGAAGAATAACTGCATACAAATGATCCTGATATACTGATATTATTTGAAAAAAATCCAGCATTCATAGTTTCTACATAGAAATGTTGTGACTAGCATACAAGTGAAGGTGGTTGGCATATAACAAAACAGCATCAATAAGATATACAAATTAGTGCTTGCACTATAAAATAAAAAATGAAAACAAGCAGATTTAGAAGATGGCATCCTATAATGAATGAAAAAATAGAACATCAGATAGGAAAGTTGGCATCTTTGAATCTTTGATTCCATTAACCACTAGACATATACGGAAGGACATGTGATGTTGCACTTCAAACTTCTGCATCCCCAACGCCAAAAGTCATCTACAAAAACCTGCAGTGCAAGGCAATGGTTGCATGAAGCATAGGCAACAGCGCATCAGTTCAAAATGAGCTTGCAGCACTCTGACTGATGCAGAAGATGCTAACCATGTTTGAACTCTGCACAAGGTATCTAGCTGAAAAATGTGCCATAAGAACTTCACGCTCACAATGGAGAGGGAATGTGCTTTCACTCTTCACTTGTAACAGACTAGGGGATGTCATCTCTCTGGCCATGAACAACAAACAATAGAACTTGTGCAAGTGTCAAGAAAGCATCAATGAAAAAAATTACCACGTATGGCTCTTGGAGCTAGCCAATCACTTCATATTTTCAGCTTCAAATAATCAGAATCTTGGGATGGATTTCTTTGGGAAGTAGGAAATGAAATCTTAAACGTGTCGTCCAACATGAAAGAGTACGCCCATTAGGACATCTGAAGAGGGAATGTAGCTTGAACAGAGTCTGAGGGTACTCTAGCTGTAATTAAAAAAAAAGGGTCAGAATAGCCCAATCAACCGGGTATCTTATTACTAATCGTGATGCTATTCTCATCGCTTTAGTCTCAAAAGAATCAACTTCTACAATCAATATTATTGAAGTGACCGTCCCTATCAAGCTAATTTAATTCACCTTATTATGTTAACGAGATCTACTCATCAGCATCTCCATAATACCACTAATGCAGCCAGTATGAGCAATTATTATCAGACTAGATTGAATACCAACCCCTTTAAGAAACAGGACCCCCTAGTCACAGGTTCAATGTCAATCATTGCTTGAAGTATAAGTTCACATTATCTTGGTTGCGTGATGCAAGCGGACCCTAGGTTGACTTTCTACTTCACAATCTCAAATTATGTTGTCTTAGCTTTATTTCTCTCGACTGTCGGGATCTGAATTCTTTGATAGACTGAACTATAAATACCTAACTCTGGGAACCTCATTGGCTCTTAAACCAAAATTATGCATTACCATTCACAGCACCCACTGAAACCCACCCTATGACATCTACCACTACCCTTGTCTGCAAATATTCAGAACGAATCTTTAACCCACAAACTGTACACCATTTATTCATCCAAGAAATCTCTAAGCCTTGTCAAGTCCATATTCTATTACTGTCAAATGTCAAAGACAAACCCACCTGAAAATTGTAGTGACCATAACTGGCTCTTCAGGGACATGACAAGCAGAAACAAGAAAAGGATAGCTTCATTAGAAATAGAAATAATCTTCTTCAATTCACCAAAATAAATAATCTTCAGAGTATCACACTTTAGAGAGGAGGCAAAGTGAGGTCTGTTGAAGCGCAAGAGCTGAGTGATTATAAATGAAAGTGAGAAGAAAGAGTTGGTCACAGTTTCCTTCCTTATAAACTAATTTAGTTCACATCTTCTTCCTAAGTTACAAAGTGACATGCTGTCCAAGGTCAGTATAAATTTTAGTTCACTGGCCAAAAAAACGAGTACAAAATTTAGTTTAAAAATCAAGGCCTAACCAGTTAGCCTTATAGATAGGATGAGCAAACCAATCAAGAGACCGATTTACATTTAGCTGTAATAGGGTGCACCACATTCTAAAATTATGTGGGCATGGCCATTATCCTACCCCTATTGTCCTTTCAAAATTCTACACTGATCACACCAGCATAGCATGATAGCATCTCCAGGGGCTTCATACAATAAACTGTACATCTAGTACCAGCCAGCCTCTAAGCATTGCTAGAACTATTCTCTAAAGGAACCTGACACAGCTAACTAGTGTCAACCTGCGGCAGCTACAGTTTAAACACCCAAGGCACAGCTATTTTTTAACTCACAGTTACACATTATCTATAGCCTCAAACTTATTACCTATCCACTGTCCAAGTCCATAAAAAGACCCAGCAAATCAATTAATTAATGAAACGGCCTTCATAAATCACATATTCATTTCTTGAAAACCATTACATTACACTTTCATAATACAAAAATTTTGACTCAAACTTGCCCAAGTCAACATCAAGTTTCAAACTTGTAAACTACCTTTTTTTTTTTTTTTTTTTTTTTATGTCAGCCTACTTCATCTTTTTAACCTTAGGGTGTGCATGGTTGGAGGGGAGGGGAGGGAAAAAATTTAATGGAGAGAAAAATTTTGTGGGCCCCACTACACTAAATTTTGGAGCCATTTTCTTCTCCCCTCCTTTTTTTTCCCCTCCCCTTCCCTCCAACCATACACACCCTTAGTCATCATGTCTGCTAATAACGTTAATGCAATAGGATCATAGACTTTGTAATAACCCAACAAATAATCATGCTATAATACACTTGAAACAAGAGGAATTCTTATGTCACAAATAACAAGCAATATCATCACATTATGAAAAAATATGGGCATGCTGACCTATTTTACATGTCAGGTAATAAGTAAGGATTGAAATAATATACTAGATAGGGAGGAAAATCAAATACTTGATTTCTCGATCCTGGTTGCCAACAAAACAAGCAGCAATGGATGGTCTCAGTGAGATCAACAAGTCAATGCCTGGTTAGCAGTTAGCTAATACTTCAGCCAGAGGATATTCTATTTCACTATCTTGGGCGGTGCCTTCTAAGCCTGGAAACTAGAGGGACATATCTCCCCTTCCTCAACATCTTCCTTATTACTCTATGGGCTTCAGTAAGCTTTCCAGCATTCCGCAAATTACTCACTAAGGTACTATACACAAAAAAATTTGGACGACAACCTTTAGTCTCCATGTCCTTGAGCATTGACAACGCTTCGTCAAATTTACGAGCCATACATAACCCCCGAATCATGGAGTTGTAAGTGTACACATTTGGAACTTGTTCTTTAGAAATCATCTCATTAAACATCTCCTGAGCTTTCTCTAGCTCACCAGCCATGACATATCCTGTGATCATTACTGTGTAGGCCACCACATCTGGCATGCACCCATTCTTTATCATTTCATCAAAAAAGTATTTGCAGGCCTCTAGATTCCCCGCTCTGCTGAGTCCATCTATCAATGTGGTGAAATGAAGAACAGTTGGCTCTATACCTGTATCTTTCATGTGATTTAAGAGCTCAAGAGCTGCAAGTGGCTTGTCTCCTTTACCAAGAACATGAAGAAGAATGTTATAAGTATGGAAATCTGGAGAAAGGCCATTTCTACCCATCTCATGAAGCAGTCTATTGAACTGATCCAACTTCCCAAGCCTATACTTGGCATACATGACTATATTATAAGTAAAAGTGTCTGAGGAAAGCCCTTCAAACAACATTCGATTATAAACCCACTCAATCAAGTTATAATGATTCAGAACAAGAAGACCATGGAGAATTGCATCATAGGAATGCTTTAAAGGCCTAAAGATAAATGTCTTTGATTTTATAAACCTCTCCACCAGTCTCCTAGGCAAGCCTGCCTCACCACAAGTACAAATTAGAATGTTGAAAGTGAGAGCAGTTGCAGGAATCCCTTTCTCAATCATCTCATCAACCAGCCTCCACATTGCTTTAAATTCATCACACTCCGCAAATATCTTGAAAATTAAGTGATAGGAGTAAGTGGTGTGTCGGTACGCCTCATGCTGACTGCACCACACAAAAAATTTATATGCCGATTTTGCACACTTGGACTTATTTTTACGATTTACACTTTTCAAAATTCCAACGAGAACCTCTCTCAAAAGAAGCCCCGACGGTGTTATATGCAACTTATCCAAAACTAATCTGGCATCGGCCTCTGAATCGTCTTGCCCCAGAATTTCAAGAACCTTTCTAGCATCTATCCTTGCATTTTCAATGAACCCCTGTCTAAGCGAAAAATGCGTTTGGTTGTCCTCTTCATATGGATTGAAACTTTCATCCCTTATAGAATCAACATCAGAAGGTTTCCACATCTTCTTCAAAGGTTCCTCAAGGCATTCAAATTCCTTTTTAACCCAATCACCATGATGCGAATGGTCACATAACTTTCGAAAAAAATTCAAACGACACGAAAACTTTCGTACACCTACTACAGTTATAAATATCATGGTCAAAACCCATCATCTCTGCAACTCACAAACAAGCAACAAATACAATTTACCCAGATACTGAATAAACTTTCTTTGCAATGAAAGCTCCAAATCCATAGCGCTAGAAAGTTGACGAATGTCCATGCAGTTGGGAACCCAGCCGCACATATAGTGGGTTGAACCCAAAAATTCAACAGCATAAAGATCAAGGAGCAGAATATCGTACCGTATTGCGAGACACGGTCGATATAGTTTTGTTTCTCGAGGTCCCAAAACAAAGATATGAATGAATTGCAATGTAGTATGGTATAGTCGGGTACAGACGAACATCAGATGAAAAAGCGCTCTTGGATCCAGTATTCATGAGCAGCGGAGTATATTGTAGACATGAAGAAAGGAAGGCAAAGAGGTACTCTGCAAAACCCTAACACGACGAAGGAGGAAGGCGAAGCTACGGGTATCCCAATTCCCATGAATTTCCTTCTCTACCCCCGAAACAAAGAAGAGTTACCCTAACACGATGGAGCAAAGACAGCAGAAAAGTGGATAATGGAAGAAGACGACCAAAACGGGTCGTTTCGTGTTTCTCGTAGATACCACGATTTACGATTTCCACACCCCTTCCGATGTTATATAAAATCTCGATTTTAACTACATTATGATGCATGAATGCCCCCAGTTTTTTAAGTATTTATCTTTTAACAATTACTTTTACCATAAATTTTTAAAATTAGTATAAATAAAGAAGAAAATAGTGATTACAATTATCTTAATTAAAAAAAGAATAAAAGAAAGGAAAAATCTCATGTAAAAACGGTTGAAATAAAAAAAAAATCCTACATAAGGCCGGTAAACTAAACAAATCTTAAATTGGGTAAATGACTCTATGTAGAATATTTAAACGTAGGTTATTTTTTAATAATGCCCATATCTCATGGTCAAAAAAAAGAGGAAAGGAAAAGCCAAATCGGATGTCATACTCATTATTCTCTCGTGTGCCTTGTGGAGCATGAACGATGCCATGAGAAGTCACCATTGTCGCCACCGTGAGAAGTCACCGTTAGAAGCCCCCACCGTTGCCATAAGGAGCCTTGTTTGTGCCAAAAAGTCGGGTATGAATTTCTTCTACTATTTTCACAAGTCAAGTATGTTCCGTCACTTTCTCGGTTTCTAATTTTTCTTTGATTAGTGTCAGTGGAAGAGTTATTTTTAGCTCCACTGGGTGTTTTTTCTAGCGAATTTGTAAGTCGGGTATGAATTTCTGTCCTTAGGGAAGAAATTTCTTGCTACTAGCTTCTTGATTTCTATTGTTGTGGAAGAGTTATTTTTTGCTCAACTAGGTGTTTTTCTAGAAAAATTGTATCAAAATGTTTTGTTCTGGATTTTTCTGGTTAGTTCTCTAGATTTTTTGAGGTTGGATCTTGATTTTTTATTCATCTCTAGCTTGATTTCTTAGCTATCTTTATTTGTGGCTGAACCCCACTCCACCAACCTTTTATAGTTGGAATTTGCTGATTTTCAGGCTTAAATATGGTGAGGGAGTTTCTGATAGTTACTGTATTCTATTTTCTCCTCACTTGATTGTTTAAATTTATGTTTGGACTTTGATTGAATATAGGACTATTCTTCAGAGAAGAATAATAAAGGTGGTTAAAAGTTTACTTCTTAAAGAAACATTTTAGTGCTATTGTTAAATAAGGACCCTCTAATCTTTTTTCTTTTCCCTTTTTCATTGTCCAGGAACAATTGTCAATTGATATGCGGAAAGCTTATTTCCATCTAATGTAATTAGTATACCACTCTTTACTAAATATTGCATATATGGAATCATCAGAATATATCATTGTAGCTTAATTATGCTGTCGCATATTCTCAGCCTTTAGGCTTTTACTTATCCTTTATACTGTATGAAGCACCTGCTGTCTTAATTTACATTGTGCTTTGGAATGTGATGGTTCACTGGGTTGGTTGTGGTTACACTCATTATTACCAAGAACTAAAATCTGCTTACAATTGTGTGGGAACATCTCCAAATTTGTAAAGAAATTCTTTTTCTATGATGCAGGCAAGACAATCGCTTATAGTGAGAGGTCTCTTTCCCTCTCTTGCTGATCCACGTCACCCTGTAAGTTACTGTTTTTTGGGGAGTTTTTCTAGTTTATCTTATTGTGGAGGAGGCATTAGTCTTTGATGAAGGCCCGGAGATGCTAGACTGAGAGCTGAATGCATGCTAAACGGTTCTGCTTCAATACATTCTCACATGTCTGGTGGTATGCATAATGACTAGATATCATGTTTTGTGGATGCAGGCGGAGTCAACAGGAGCATCGAATGAGTCAATTCTGAAGTTTGCCCTTGATCAAGGAAAAGCGTCAGGGTTTATAAAGGCACACGATCGAGTTGTTGTTTGCCAGAAAGTCAGTGACACATCCGTTGTTAAGATCATCGAGCTTGAAGATTAAAAAACACAACAGTTTGAGACTCCTTTTTGGTCATTCCTTTAGTATTTGAAACCAGCGATTATTTTGCTTCCCCCCTTTGATGTATATGATATCTCTCCACCGGGTTTGGTGGCTAGCTACTTTTTTTTGTCCGCCGTGTATTGGAAATGAATGCTTTTCTGATCTCTCTCCACTGGCTGTCAAATAGAAAATGAAAATCAGAGGAATGTGGGCTTGTTGCCTATTCTTAGTTAATTACTATCGTACAGCAGATGTTGGAATTATATTGGGGATGAATTTTTGCTCACGATGCTCAAATTATTATTCTCCGATCCGATGGCTTCAATTCTTTCAGCCCAGTGTGGATGTTATTCTATTTTATTTTTTGGAACATGAAGGAGACATTACATGTGCATAATCTATCCTAGGAAATTTGACAGCTGCTTAATCTTACATGGGCAGCTCTGGCAAACATTCATGAGTAGTACAGTAGTAGTTAAAACAATAGTACCAGGATTGTTGACAGGAGCACGTTGTATGTAGGATCTTGATAAACATTAATGAATGCTATACATTGTAGTGCCCATTCTTGCATTTATTTTTGCATAAAATGATAAAGTAAAACAGTTCAAATCATTCAAAATTAAAATTACTAAGAAGTAAAAAGTTCAAGTTGGAAATTCGCAAGTCTTCAATTCTAATCACGACAAAATTAATAGGGATTTGGATTTTTGCAAGTCTTTCTAGTATGACTAGC
Organism: Acacia pycnantha; assembly: GCA_025563575.1. NCBI lineage: Eukaryota > Viridiplantae > Streptophyta > Magnoliopsida > Fabales > Fabaceae > Acacia > Acacia pycnantha. The sequence goes on along the minus strand of JAMWYP010000048.1, from coordinate 2,150,631 downwards.
TTCATGACATCTTGAACAGTGGTAAATTTTCTTGTTCTGAAATTGTGATTCACATCTTCTAATCCTTAGCCATCCACTGTGGTTCACTTGAAGATTGTCCTATGCATGATGAATGTGCTCATTTTTTAAGTATGTCTCACGGAGGAAATGAATGGTCTTCCCATCGCATTTGCTATTATCTTTCAAGGATGCCCTTCAATCTTACATTTCACAAACATTTGTTCCTTGTTGTTTCTTAAAAATGTGTACTTAAAATTGTGAGCAATAATTTATTTGTACAAAACTTGCTTGAAAGCATTAGCATTTGCATAGGCTAGTTTGCCATACTCCCGACACCTTTCCTTTCCATTTTGATGAGTACGTTCAACTCAGGCACAAGTGTGGGTGCACTTTGTACTCCACATGGTAGGCTGCTAGGCCTTGCACCACCTTCATAAGTTGGGCAGCCGAGACCATTTTCATAAGACACGTGTTCAAATTCATTGTTCAAATTGCTTGGAGCTTGAGAGCTTTGTTCGGGGCAACCAACGATTGTCTCAATGCTACATTACATAACCACAACTTCTATTACCTCGTTAATAACAATACTATAACAAATGACAACATTTTTAAATAAAAAAAAAAACAACAACAAAATCACTTACATTTGTAGATTATCTTCCTATAGATTGTCATCCCTTTACATGTTATATACACATGCCCACTTCTTTCATTATAGTGGAAAAGGTTTGCAAGTTGAGTATCAACAACAAGATCTACTAGAGTCTTCTTATCAAATGTCACAATGTATTTTATCTCACTACTATAACAATTAATGTCAATCCATAATAATATCATTACTCTAAATTCTTCAAGTGGCTTTTTGTCTTATAGTTTTTACCCTTACACTACCCCATTATATTGGAATCTCCCTTCAACAATCTTCTCAAATTGTCCACCTACATTAAAAAAAACACAATAACAGATATTGATCTTGAAGAAGCCATTTTTGTGTCAATCTACATCAAACAAGACAACTTTCATTATCATATATATTTCTTGCCATTATCATCACTTTATAAAATACACATAACATAATTGTGGTGATTAGGACTCTACTCAGGATTATAATATCAAAATTGAACATGTTTATGGGGAAGTCAACCAGTGTGCTAATTGGCTTGCCTGAGCTATGCTCATCACCTTGAGGGTCAATGTTAATGTTCCCTTATGCATCCTCCTTCAGATTGTATGAGGTTAATTGCTTAGGACAACCAGGATACCTAGTGCCCTCTGTTTTCTTCTTTTGCCCCTATATAGCATAGCCATATCCTTCTATTCAAAATAATAATAATCAATTTGTTCTTCATCTCCACCTCTCACCCTAGTCCCTACCTTTTAATATTTAGAAAAACGAAAAAAGGGAGGGAGCAGGAAGGGAGAATAATGAAACCAGGCATTTTAACTTGGGTTAAGGAGCACTTTAGCCTACAAACTTTTACCTTAGGAGCGCCCAGCACAAATAACTTTTAAGTAGACCAAAAATACTAAAAAACTTTTAAAAATGTACAGTCAAGACAAAAACCTTTACCCCAAGAACGCCTATCCAGCACCAAAAAAAAATTACTTTATTTTTGTGCTGACTGCATATTTTTAAAAGTATTTTGGTATTTTTGGTTCACTTAAAAGTTATTTGTGCTGGGTGCTCCTAAGATAATAGTTCTTAAGCTAAATTGCTCCTTAACCCTTTTAACTTAAATCCACCTAACAAGAAGTTGAAAGACAAGATGATTTGTAACAACCATCAGTAGCATTGGTACATAATTGCGAAGGGATTATCCCAACTCCCAATAACTTAGCAATATGCTACTATCAATTAGAGAACTATTATCATCGTAGGATACTAGACATTTCTTTTTCCTTTTTTGACAGGAAAAAAAATAGAATTAAAGGTCAAGAGGATAGCCAGAATCACAAACAACGGGAGGCATGTAAGTTACTCCAAGAATATGTAAAAGTATCAAGCAAAATACTCCTCGACCCAGAACCTTCTCAGTATAAAATTTCTGGCATTTAAAGAAAAACGAGGGAGGGGAAAATGACTATTTCATTGCAGAGAAAAGTTAAACACAAGAATGGAATATTGGGAAAATTCCATTCTTAGAAATTAATCCTTTCTTAGCCGACATCTCTATCCATTAATGTAAAGGTAGATTAATCAACTATGTATCCGGTGCGAGGAATACTCATCTCTATCCACTATGTAAAGGTAGGATTATTAAGGTATGGAGATTTAATATTCGAACCAACTTACTGTAGTCTTCTTTGCCAATTTTTGACAGTGTCAAGGCCTGCCATAAGTTTCTTGTCATTAAGTTCTTACTGGTACGTAGACAATATTACTAAGAGATATAAAGGTAATTTGACCCAAATTTTAAATCTCTATTTGTGTTACATAATCTAATTAATAATTTGTTAAGTTTAATAACTCAAATTAAAATTTGAGTAATTCAATCGTTTTTATATGAGATTTTCTCTAAAAGAAATAAAGTTCTCTTTAATAAGAATCTATAGTACCATGTGACTAATAAGGTATTAGTGAGGTGATGAGTGGCCTTTATCCTCATAGAAAAACACAAATTCAAATCCAAAAGTCATCAAATAATAAAAATAAAATCTATTGTACTGTTATCAAATTAAATATTTTATGTTGGGATTCATTCAGCTAAAGCTGATGATGCGGGTGATGGAAGATTTTGCATATCATGGTTGGCAATTCTAGTCTTTCACTAATCCTTAATATAAGAACTACTTGACTAATTTTAGTAGATGATGGAAGGTAGTCATATTATTTATTTATAGCAAATATGAGTTGGTGTGTATAATATATATATATATATATATATATATATATATATATATATATATATATATATATATATATATGTTGATTTTTCTTAAACACCGTTTTTCATTATGATTAACTTTAGATGTAAACTCCATTTGATACTTTGAAAAAATTATAAATTTGATAATCAAAGTGAATTAAGATTTTATATTTATAACTAAATTCAATACTCAGCTAACTCTATAAGTCAGTAAGGGAGGTAGTATTATTTTTTACAAGCCCACATGTAAAAACGGTGTAGAATTAGGACATTATAAGTGAAAAAATCTGTTAGCCCAAATAAGAACAGGACTAACATTATACAATGAACAAAACTAGCAAACCAGTTGGTAATTATTTAGTCATATGCATTATCAAATTTAATTATACATTTTTTTAGCCGTGCTTAGTTATACTAAAATATCCTTTCATATTACTTCATACTCTCATATTTTCTTCCATTTCTTCCCGCGCCAACCTTCTAAATTCTACATCAGCAACAACCATGAGCGTTGCACCACAACAGAAAACCGAAGAGTAACAACAGAAAACCGAAGAGTAAGGCAGTAAGTGATGATTGAGTTCAGTAGTTCCTCGTATAAGATTATTGACTCTGGAGATATAATAATGTGGAGAAGGTCAAATTGTTTCAAGTACTGATAGAACAAAAGCAACTGGAACTAGTTTTCCTACTCACCTTTAGAGTAATAGAAAAAACTTTTTCCAATTGGATTGTCTATATCTCATTTGCACAGTTTATATTTATTTTTTTTGCTTTTTATGTTCGAACAAAATTTTTTTTTTAATGAGTAGAGAATCTAAAATAAAGATAATCCCTTAACTAATATAAAAAATATATTTCATTTAAAAATTGAATGAATGTTCGGATGGGAAAAACTTTCATGTATGAACGAGAATACCAACTAATATGAAGATCACCCATAATTTATACCCAATCCAATCACACACACATGTATGTATGTATAGAGAGAAAAATCACATCCTTATATTTAACACCCAAACGTATATGTATCCACTAACAAACATATGAAAATAAAGACACGTGTAGTCATATGTGATCTTGTACCTATTTATAAAGCTGCCAGGTTAGCGAAGCAGGAAACAAAGTATTACATGGCTCAAACTGTGTATAAGTGTGTGTGCACATATGCAGACTATAGTCCATCGTGGATGGAGAAGCTTCAGCAAGACAACGTATTGACTCAATATTTCTTCAGTTGGATGACTCCTAAAGTCTTCTCCCACCTGTATCTGCACAACAGATTAAACACCAAACTCAGCATTTCATATCTCTTTCCAACATTTGAGATTAGTCCAAAATTATGAAAATTTCATGTATTTTTGTTCATACCTTGTGATGAGGATTGATTCTCTTGTGACGATGTGCCAAACAAGGACCCAGCTGCATCTTTCAGCTTACCAACCACACCTTTCTCAGAGCTATTCTCATAACTCTCTTCATACCTTCTTTCACTCTCACGCTCACCTCCCAACCTCCTCTTCACTTCCTCTGACTCTGTTACTTTCCCCAATGGTCGATGCTCTGTTTCTTCTAGCCTTTCATCTCGATCATGAATAACATCAGAAATCACATCTGTCATTTTCCTTCCCTCATGATTGTCGCCTCCACTCTCCTTCGCCGTTTCCGCCTCTCCTCCACCACCACTCTTGTGTAAAGCCTCTGAAATCATCTCAAAAAGTGCCCTGTCTTCATCCCCTGGCCTTAGCTTCTTTGCAAAGTAGTCTTTCACTGAGACCCCTTTGTCTGTTTCATTTGTAGAAGAAGGTGACAACCTGGGCTTCACTGTACTCCCTACTCCAGCAACTTTTCTGTAAACTGGAGATAGTTTCTCTGCTAGCGACTCTGTAATTTTCTTCCCATATTCTGCTGTTGAAGCATTAGCATCCTCTGTTTTAGGATGATCTTCATGAGTTGTTCTCGCATTTTCGCCACCACCGCTGCCACTGCCATAACCTAGCTTGGAGGTCACAGCATTTTTAGCAGAAACAGCTTTATCGGCTATTGCTGATGTTGCATATGATAATTTCTCCGTGTAACTGCTCTGATTCTCTCCCTGCCTCGTCTCCTTCTCATTCTCTCTGTCATCTTTGTTGTCGCCAACATCCTTACCAGCTATTGCAGACGGTGCAGATGATAATTTCTGTGTGTAACTAGCTTGATTCTCTCCTTGACTAGTTTCCTTCTCATTATATCTGTCTGCTCTGTTTTCACCATAGCCAAGCTTCGAAGTCACGGCATTTTTAGCAGAAACAGCTTTATCGGCTATAGCAGATGTTGCATATGAGATTTTATCAGTGATGCTGTTGTTCTGATTCTCTCCATGACTTTCTTCCTTCTCATGATCTGTCTCAACTTTGTTGTCACCATAGCCAAGCTTCGAAGCTACGACATTTTTAGCAGAAACAGCCTTATCAGCTATGACAGATGGCGCAGATGATATTTTCTCTGTGTAACTAGTCTGATTCTCTGCAGGCCTCCCTTCCTTCTCATTATCCCTGTCAGCTCTGTTGTCGCCATAGCCAAGCTTCGAAGTCACGGCATTTTTAGCAGAAACAGCTTTATCAGCTACAGCAGATGTTGCAGATGAGATTTTATCTGTGTAGCCGCTCTGGTCTCTGTTATCTTTGTTGTCATCGTAGCCAAGCTTGGTAGCGACTGCATTTTTAGCAGTGACGGCTTTATCAGCAATTGCCGAGGTAGCAGACGAGACTTTATCTGTATAGCTGCTCTGATTGGATGGTTTGTCCAGTGATTCATAGCGGTTCTGATCTATCTCCATTTCAGAAATACCACTAGGATATTGAGTGGTCATATAGCTTCTCTGGTTCATTGGTTTATCCACTGGTTCATAGAGTTTTTGTTCTTCATGCACTATAGGAGCACCAGAAGGAGATTGAGTTGCCGTATAGCTGCTTTCGATCGGTGGCTTATCCAGTGATACATAGAATTTCTGTTCTTCATGTACTATAGGAGTACTAGAAGGAGATTGAGTCGCCGTATAGCTGCTCTGGATCGATGGCTTGTCCATTGATTCATAGTGTTTCTGTTCTTCATACGGTATAGGAGTACCTGAAGGATATTGAGTTGCAGTAGAACGATCATGTGGTTCTGGATATGGTTTTGCCCCGTCATGGACGTTCATTTGGGCAAAAGATTTCAGAACTGGGGTAACTTGTATTTCTGCACCGCCTGTTAGCAATAGGACCCAAAAAATAACGAAAAGAAAAGAAAATGAACTAATTAAGTGATCATAATAGTTGGTAATGCTATTAATTGCCAATGTTTGATGCATTAACTTGTGTCTTCACCTGTCCCAGTCGGATCAGTGACTTTGGTTTGATAATTAGAAGCGGTGTGAGGGTGACGTGTTCCAGGAGCAGTAGGATCTTCCTCCAAATCAAAAGGTTTCTGCAAATTGACCTTTTGTTGCCCTGTGTTCCCTTCTTCTGCAGTAAATGTTCTTGTTGCTGAATCATTTGCCACTTTTTGATCACTTTCTATATCAGGAGAAACAACTACAACCTTTGGTTCTTGATGAAGAACTACTTGTTCGCCAGGAATCACAGTTCTAGGGACTGTACTGTCATAAACTGCACGCCAAATTCCACACATGAATCTAAATCTTAAGCCTAGTGTGCGTTTCAAAGGAACAGAGACTAGCCTTTAGTTTCATCAATATTTAGAGAAAGAGAAAACATAGCAAACAGAGTAAAAGCCATCATTATCTGGATTTCATTTATTAAAGTCAGAGAAGAGAAAAACTCACTTGGGGCCCCATGAACTTCAGGATTTTCATCTATGTCTTCATCTTCCTCGTCGAGATCATGATCATCTGGTATATCGTGATGCTCGCGATCGTGATCATGGTCATGATGTGCATGCTTCTTGATCGTGTCCTTAATTTTTTTAGCCTTGGCTTTCACCTTCTTCAGAACCGACTTCTTCTCATGGTCATGGGGGTGTTCATCCGCCCCATAATGTTCCCCTTCACATGGAAAATTAAGAATAAGAATAAGAGAAAAACACAAATGAAGGTGAAACATATAATAAAATTCTTAGTTGCCACCTTGTTTTAATCCAACGTTGTGAGGATGGTGTTGGTCGGACTCGTGCACGCGACTGTGAACGATTCCAGAATCCATAACTGTAAACCAGAGTAATCCAATCCAAGAAACAGAGGAAAGAAAAAGATGGGAGGAAGAGAGAAAGAGACTCTAGCGGTTTATAGAAAGGGCTGTCACATTGTGGTTTGCCACCTTTGCATGAGTGTGGCGTCTAAATATTGGGGCCACGTGTGATATGTCTGACACGTGTTGAGCATTTACTTAATGCATAAACTGTCGGTATTTTTATTTTATTAATAATTTTTTTTTTCTTTTTTGTCATCAATGAAACTGAACTTATCTACTGGGTATAAGAAAATATACATTTGGAACTCGTACACAAATTCGGGTGAAACACGAAACTAAATGATGCTCCCCATTATATTAATATTTGTGGACACCTGTTCTGCTTCACTTAATATATTTGTCTAGCGTCATAGTGTTGTTGTTGGTGCCGATGTGGCTATGTTTCTTATGATCCCTAGAGATTGTCTCCATATGATTTTGAAGGATTAACAATCCTGTCACTCTTACCTTTTTTGGTCTATTTTAATGTACTAAGGGCTAGAGTCTTATAATCTAGTTCCTATTTCACCTTCTCAACGGCTTTCCTCTATTATCCAAATATATATATATATATATATATATATATATATATATATATATATATATATATATATATATATTTGTCTAACTTAATCCACACTCATTCATAAGAAATAAATCAGTTTTTTTTAAGGGAAAAGTATTTCTCCAGTCATTGGAGATAAAGTTATCTCCAGTGACCCCAAAACTACGTCGTTTTGAATTAATGAAAGGCGTGTTAGTAATTTTAGGTGAATTAATGAAAGGTGTTTCGGTAAAATTTATATGATTAAAAAATAAACAAAATTACAGAAACACCATTCATTAATCCAAAACGACGTAGTTTTGGGATCACTGGAGATAACTCTATCTCCAGTGACTAGAGAAATCCTTTACCCTTTTTTTAATTATGAAAAGAAATTAACCAACTTTTACTTCCTGTATTTTATAAAAATTTTCAACCAAACTTATACGTTGAGTAATTTTAATAAGAGTATTTTAAGGGGAAAAATAATTAAATATCCAGTATATTTATTTCTTTTAACTATTATTTTTAATCCGTGTAAAATATTTATTTAGTGTTTATAAATAGGTTCGTCGGCAGAAAAAATTCTATAAATTGATTCAAAGGGAACATTTAAATAAGATCCATAATTGCTTGGATGACATTCTGTTTTGTCCTTTTGTATTTGTTATGGATTCAAATAATGGGCCTACCAGAGGAAGGCCCAATAGAAGGACTCCTGGCGGGAAGCCTCCCACAAGTCAGGCGCTCCGTCAGCCACCTCACAGTGTGCCGAGAATCCAGCAATCATGCAGGAAAGGAAAGGCGCACGATCGGGTGGGGAAGGAGGCACGATCACGGTGGAAGGACTCAAGGTAAACAAAACCCTAGGTAACCTCTATATATAGGAGGTTACCTCCCGTGTATGTCCGCACGCCGAACATTACATTCTTATAGTTACATTCCACCGTGCACACACATCACCCTCAGGCGAAAGCCACCCCGTGTAGCACAAGGATCCACCGGCGACCGCCGTTATCTCCCCATAGATACCAAATGGACGCTACCTTTGATCCAATATCAATTATACCTAGCCCCAAAGGCTAGACACTTGTGTTCTACTACGAGAACATTGGCGCCGGCCGTGGGGATCGTCAACAACTCGATTCCTAAAATCAAAAGCTATTCGTAACCACCGAATATGGCCGCGGCACTAGAAGTCGCACCAATGCAACGCGACCACCGCTACGCCACTAGATGAACCACAGCAACCTTCTAACCCGGGGCGGTTTCGCGACACTCGAATCGGTAGACCGGAGCGAGAGGGTGGGAAGAAACCAGTCGATATTGAGACAGAGGACACCGCCAATTCTCCCCATCCAAATCGGGAATTACACAGCACGTCAAGGAATTCAAGTGGAGGGTTTTCCTCATCCTTCTCGAGAATTCCGGATGGAGCATCCCGACTTACGCTCGCTCCATAATACGATAGGATCGTTGATCCGGCGTATAGATGGCATGGAATACCGACATGAGCGGCAAAAAGACGAGAACACTCGGATTATTCGAGAAGAATTGGAACGTCAAAATATCTTGTGGAGGCAGGAGGAGCGAGAGAAGAGGCCTCATGAGACGAGAGAAAAACAGCTCCGGAGTGAAGGTCAGAATGGTGAAAGCTCGAACCGGATCGCTGGATCAGATTTTGTGCAGATCAACCAGGATGAAAATCGGAGAGGAGAGCATGTCGTGATTGGTGAACAAAAAGACCGGGAGAAGGAAGCCGATCACAAGATCCAAGATGAAACGGTTAAAAGCACGGACACCGTGGCTAAGAGCCGGTTCGCCAAGGAACGTATCGACAAGGAACAGCATGTTGCATCCCCGCCTCCCAAAAAGACGTTGGGCGAGGCGGATGAAGATAGAATTTTGGGTCAGTTCACGGATAAAGTTATGGCGGCAGTATATCCTAAGGGATTGAATTCGAGGGAGTTACAAGTATGATGGAACCCAGGACCCCTTGATACACCTAAACAACTTCAAAATGGAGATTATGGTCAAGGGGATAAACGGAGACGTGGTACCCGACTTTTTGCGGGAGCGTTCGTGGAGCGCGCGATTATGGTTTCATTCGTTGCCATATTTGTCTATCCCAAACATGAAGACTTTGGAACAAAGGTTTCGACGCATTTCGCAACCAAGGTGGCGGCGGCGAAAACAGAGTTCCAATTGGCTCAAGTTAGGCAAGGATCGGGAGAAGCCTTGAGCAAATACCTAGATCGCTTCAACAATGTAGCATTGCAGATTCCGGGACTGAAGGAAGAGGTAAACTTGCATTGTATAATAGCCGGCTTGGATGTCTCATCCCGGCTAAAGAAGTCTATCATGAAACGGCGGCTACATCCCTGGCCGACTTTCATGATAGGTCTCAGCAATATCTTGATTTAGAGCAAATGGAGAGGGCGGGCAACGCCGGAAAAGAAAAGGCAAAGAGCCCACCGCGCCGAGAGAGGAAAACGGGAAAGAAATCACCAAGATGCTTACAGGAAGACTCCGCGTAACCTAGAAACCGGTGGTAAAACCCGGGAACCCAGGTTTGACAAAAGGAGCGAGAAAAGAAGTCGATGATAGCGATGAGGAATTCCCGACGCCAAGTACGGCCGCAATGTTATTAGCGGAGGTTTTGGCGGGGGGGATTCGTCTAGCCAGAGACGGAAGTATTTGAAGGAAGTATTGTCGATTAAAGATGCTCCAACATTTAAAAAGGACCTGAACAAGCCCGAATCTCCTGTGTTATGTTTCACGGACGAGGATTTGAAAGACGTTGCCCCGGGGCATCATGACGGGTTGGTGATAACGGAACACCGGTCAATTGCCGCGTGAAAAGATCTTCGTGGATAATGGAAGTGCCGTGGACATCATCCTCGGGATGCGTTCAAGAGAATGAATTTTGATTCCGACGTGTTAAAACCATGCGGGACCATGTTAACCGGGTTCAATGGTCGGGACACTCGTCCAAAAGGGTACGTAGATCTTAAACCGACCTTGGGGATAGGAATGCTTTCAAGACAGAGAGAGTCCGATTTATAGTTGCAGACTTTCCTTCTTCTTACAACGTGATCTGGGACGACCAACGATTCACAATTGGGATATGTTGGTATCGTCGAAGCACCAAAAGCTTAAGATGATTAGCGGGAAGAATAAAATCGTTACGGTAAAGGAGACCGAGAAGAATCTCGTCGGTGTTACTTCAACACAGGTCAAGAAAGATTCAACCGGCCAACGCACCCGGTCGCGGACACGCGTGGGAAGTCGGTAAATTTGGTCGAGTTGGATCTTCGCAAAGAGGAGAAAATGCAAAAGACGGAACCAAGCGGAGAGTGGAGGATTTCCTTCTCGGTACGAGCACAGTCAAATCACTAAAATTGGCAAGGCTTTGGATCCCGGGATGAGAGAAGAGCTCGAAACACTCCTCAGGGACAATAGAGACGTATTTGCATGGCAACCTTCGGAGATACCCGGGAGACAGGCGGAACGCTTTGGAAGCACATGTTGCGGAGCTGTTAGAAGCCGGCTTTATTCGAGAAATACAAGACACCACATGGTTATCTAATGTGGTCCTTGTGAAAAAACCAAATGGGAAGTGGAGGGTTTGCACAGATTATAAAGATTTAAATAAAGTGTGCCCAAAAGACTCCTTTCCGATGCCTAGTATTGACCAGTTAGTGGACAGTTCTTCCGGTTTTCGGTTACTATCATTTATGGACGCATACTCCGGGTATAATCAGATTGCTATGCACCCAGAGGACCAGCGAAGACGGCATTCATCACCGAAAAGGCGAATGCTGTTACAACGTGATGCCTTTCGGGTTAAAAATGCGGGAGCCACGTATCGGAGAATGATGAACCGAGTTTTGAAGATCGATTGGTCGGAACGTGGAAGTATATATTGACGACATGATTGTCAAATCCTTGAGTGAGGCCAACCACATTGATGATTTACGGCAGACATTCGACAAGCTCAGAAGATATAGGATTCGCCTCAATCCGGCGAAGTGCGCTTTCGGAGTACCGTCAGGAAAGTTCCTAGGATTCTTGCTGACAAACATAGGCATAGAGGTTAACCCTGACAAATGCCAAGCAGTCTTAGACATGCAGCCCCCGCGGAACAAAAAGGAAGTTTAACAGCGGGGGATGGACGGCTGAATGCGAAGCAGCTTTTGGCAAAATTAAGCAATGTTTGTCTGCACCTCCGGTACTGACCAGACCCCAGATAGGAGAAAGCTTAATCCTATACTTATCAGTAGGGAACGAGGTCATGCGCCGCGCTGGTCGTAGAAACAACGGAAGGCCGAGTCCTATATACTTTGTAGGTAGAGCTTTGCAAGGCTCGAGCTGCGGTATCGTAAGGTAGAAAATGGCATTTGCGTTACTAATAGCGGACCCCGGTCAAAGGCGGGGAAGATCAGGATACTTGGAAGCTGTTTGTAGACGGCTCGTCAAACACCAAAGGGAGTGGAGCGGGGATCATCGTGGAGAGTCCAAAAGGTATTGCTCTTGAATTATCCATGCGCTTTAATTTCTCAACATCAAATAACCAAGCAGAGTACGAAGCATTGATAGCGGGTCTGCTCCAAGCTAAGGAAAGTGGAGCTCGCAGAGTGCATGTTTCCACAGATTCTCACTGGTAGCCTCGCAAATCAATGGGACCTACCGAGCGAAAGGACCGTTGATGATCAAATACAGGAAAAGTAAAGGAGGTTATTACGGAGTTTGACGAGGTCACAATAGCACACATTCCAAGAGGAGATAATGTTAGGGCGATGTTTTGTCCAAATTGGCAAGCACCAAGAGCCACGGAAGTCATCGCACCATTGTACAACAAAATCTTCGAGAACCTAGTTGCGTGATGCTTATTTCAGATAGTGACGATTGGAGGAAACCCATTATAGATTACATTGAGAGAGGAATTCTGCCGGACGAGTCATTAGAGGCGAAAAAACTCATGAGATCGGCGGCCTCGTATACACTTGTTAATGACCAGTTGTATCGGAAAGGAATGCATTCTCCGATGATGAAATGCTTGGCGGCAAATGAGGCCCAGTATGTCTTGCTGGAAATTCATGAAGGAATAAATGGTCACCACATGGGGGCTAAGGCTTTGGCCAGGAAGGCAGTAGCGCTATCAGATCACCTCCGGCCACTCTTCAAACAATCTCTGCGCCATGGCCGTTTTTCAAATGGGGAATGGATCTTCTAGGACCATTCAAACGGGCTGCTTAGGACGATTACGATGGCTCGTCGTGGCGGTTGATTACTTCACAAAGTGGATTGAAGTGGAACACGTCGCCACAATCACGTCGGCGGTGCAAAAGTTCCTACGAAGAACATCATAGCACGTTTTGGCATCCCGGCCGAGATCGTTACGGACAACGGAACACAATTTATTGATAAAAGCTTTGAAGTTGGTAGCCGATTTCAATATTAAGCGACTTCGCATCAGTAGAACATCCACAATCTAATGGGCGGGCAGAGGCTGCTAATAAGATCATTGTGGATGGGCTAAGAAAGCGGGTGGAAGATGCCACATCTAGCTGGGTGGACCAGTTGCCTTATACCTTATGGGGATATCGAGCGAGTGTCCGGACATCAACCGGTGAAACGCCTTTCAAGGCGACGTATGGGTGCGAAGCCATGATCCGGTTGAGATTGGAGAATCATCTTGGCGGCGAGTCACGGCACTGCAAAATGAAGAAGAAAACGGTAATGCGATTGCCGTCGAGCTAGATCTGATAGACGAAGTTCGAACTGCGGCGCATTGCCGGGATTTGGCAGCCAAGCAGCTAATATCAACACGTTACAACAAGAAGGTTCGACCTCGGGCTTTTGACAAAGGGAGCCTCGTACTTCGAAGGGCGGAGACATTGGCAATAAGAATGCTTGCTGAAGGAAAGCTAGCTCCTAACTGGGAAGGCCCATACCGAGTCACCGAGAACCTCGGTAAAGGCGCTTACAAGCTGGAAACGCTGCAAAACAAGGCGATAAAGCGAACATGGAACGCGGATAAGTTGAAAGTTTATTATAGTTGAAACATTCAGATCGGATGTCGGCAAGCTTCAGAAAGTGGCGTGTGTAGCTCTTTTCCTTTTAAACGTGTGGCGTTTTGTAAACGCGGATGGATGAATAAAGAATGACTGATCCCAGTTTGTTACGATAGAGTTGTCATCTGCTGTTTTGAAAAACATGTAGAAGCCAGGATATTGAAAAATCCGGTTTCCAAAATCATGTACGATAAAAACATGTAGAAACCAGGATACTGAAAAATCCGGTTTCCACAATCATGTACGATAAAAACATGTAGAAACCAGGATACTGAAAAATCCGGTTTCCAAAATCATGTACGATAAAAACATGTAGAAACCAGGATACTGAAAAATCCGGTTTCCAAAATCATGTACGATAAAAACATGTAGGAACCAGGATATTGAAAAATCCGGTTTCCAAAATCATGTACGATAAAAACATGTAGGAACCAGGATATAGAAAAATCCGGTTTCCAAAATCATGTACGATAAAAACATGTAGAAACCAGGATACTTAAAAATCCAGTTTCCAAAATCATGTACGGTAAAAACATGTAGGAACCAGGATACTTAAAAATCCGGTTTCAAGAATCATGTACGATGAAACATGTAGAAACCAGGGTACTTAAAAATCCAGTTTCCAAAATCATGTACGATAAAAACATGTAGAAGCCAGGATACTGAAAAATCCGGCTTCCAAAATCATGTACGATGAAAACACGTAGAAACCGGGATGTTTAAGAATCCGGTTTCCAAAATCGTGTAAGTTGAAAACACGTAGAAGCCAGGATGTTTAAGAATCCGGTTTCCAAAATCGTGTAAGTTGGAAACATGTAAAAGCCGGGATAATAAAAAATCCGGTTTCCAACATTAAGCATACCGCTTTAATTCAGCAACACAAGCAATTACGGGTGGAAAGCGATAAAACTACAGTATGGTAGGCCGGGAGAAAAAGTAAGGATTTACATTGCAAAAAATATCTGTCCGAGCGGTACACATAAAAGCTCTTGGTGTTTTACTAAAAGAAAAAGTAAGAAGCAGTTAAACCCGCGAATGTGTCGGGGAAGATGACTCGTCATCACTATCTTCGCCACCAGGAGGAATCAACCTACCTTTGCCGCTAACATAAGCCTGAAGATGTAACCCGCGGTATTCAGATCGACAGTGGGATTGAGCACCGGATCGAGCCACGGCATTTTCAAAGATAAACGCCCGATTTGGCTGTATTTTGCAATCTTCATTCGTGCGTGGCGGCTCGTCATCTTTTTCTTTAAGAACGCCTAGGCAAGGTGCTCATTGTCCGAGATCATTTTTTCTTTAAGAAGCATATCCTCCCGACAAATGTTTGATAGGCGGAGTACCTCGGCTTGGGCGTTGGCTAACTCAGTTTGCTTGGCATCTAATCCAAGCTGGGCCAATTTCAATTCAGCTTGAGTGTTGGCCAGATTGGTTTGTGCGGAAGACAAGTTGGTTTCAGCAATAGCAATATGTTCCACCGCGGTGACAAATCTTTTGTTAAGGGCAGCCAAGTCTTTACGCGCCTTCTCTTTCTCAGCCCGGGTTATCTCCAGCTCCTGTTGGGCCTGGTCCTCTCGGCAGTAACCTTGGGTAGATCTGTGTTGCTTTTCAAATTGTGGTTCTCAGAAAGGAGTTCACTCTTTTCTTTCCTCTCAAGGTCGAGACTACTGTTCAACGTGGAGATTTGCTGCTTCAAGTCATTCACGGACCTTAGTCGAAGAGCGTTCTGAATCCCGAGAGCGGCATAAGGCCGAATTAAGGAAGCCACCTTGTAGGCTTGTCGCTCCATCTCAATCCACTTGGATTTTTCTTCATTAGAAGGCATGGGGGAGTACAGTTGAGCAGGCGGACGCATAAGGTCTCGAATAGCTCCGTTTACCCCCTCTGACCAAAGTGCTCCTCCATTCATAGTATCATGGCTATGAGGGATCGAGAAGGAGGATGGAACCGAGTTTGCGGATGAAGTAGGTACGGGACCCGTGGTAGGAGTCTCTCTAATGGGCGAGGCCTCGGCAGGAGTGGAAGTAGGAACCTCTCTAACAGGTGGGGGCGGTGCAGGAATCACAATGGTTTCTTCTCCAACAACGTTTTTGCTTTTGGGCATCCGCCTCCTTTTTTCACCATGTTTTGGTCCACCTTTGGGCGCGGAACGCTTTCGGGGAGTTTTCGCAATACCTGCTCCCTCTGGGATTGGAACTCCGCCACTCACGGTGGGCTCATCTGCTAATGAGGGGGCAAGTGCATTCGCAGGGTTGACGGCTGCTTCCGCAGCGGCGCCCTCGTCAAAGGCTTCAAGAAACTCGAGTTTTCCCATCGGACGTCCTGCGTGGAAACAACAAACGATGTCAGTCGTGGTAATAATATAAATGGACAGTATATACGTCTGAAAAAAATTTTATTGCACATAATCCCATACTCTTTGGTCCGCGTCGACGAACAAGGACGGTGGGAATGTGATCGGCATCGATAAGACGGGAGGGCGAAGTCGGCAGTTTTGAACTTATGGTGGGTATTTGTCCAATACAAAGGGAATACACCTTCTAACTCCCCACACTTATCAGGGCGAAGGAACCACGGGCACTTAAAAGGGTGGGCTTCGACTTTACGAACGCTTTTTAAAGTTTTTCCAGGACTCGCAAAAGGGTTTGAAGAGCATATGTTCGCTTCTCCCGCGCGCGAGTCCACCCAAAAAGGTCGTGGCGGGTGATCGAAACCCGCCGAGTTCCAGCGGAGAATAGAAGGTCATAAATACGGCACGGTGCAGCAAATATCCATTCTCGGCGAGATTCTCAAAGGCTATGGCAAAAGCCCAACCATTGGGATGAAGGTGGGTGGGGGCTAGATGCGAGGTGATTTAGTAGGCAAATTTGAAAGTCGAGATAAAGGGAATCTTACACCAAGGCGGACGAAAACATCTCGGTAGAAGAAAAAGAAATGGGGCACGTGAGGTTGGCTTTTCGGGGTCGGACGGTGGCAACCGACTCGCCATCCGAGAGGAAGCCTTATTGAGTACCCTTCGCCATCTCTCACGCAAGAGTGAAGGAAAGTCCGTGTCGATCGGGTGTTCTTCACCTCGGTCACCCTACAATGGACAACTTTCTTGGGAGAGTTGGGATTCGGGACGACATGGAAGAAGCGCAATCATCCACGGAAGGTGATGATTGCATCGAAAAGACGATGCCATCTAAACCTAGATAATGCAAGAAAAGGGCAAAATTAGCACACAAGCCACGCTCGGGGGCCAATCATATCAAAAACAAGAGCGGTTTAAAGCTAGCCCAGGCACATTGCATCTTTCGGGAAATGCTATCAATGGGATGAAGGTTGGGTTATCAGCAAATACCTAGGATCAGAACAATTCCTGGGTTGGCAGAGGGAAAAATCGGGGACGTAACAACCAAATTAAAAACCTATCAACTGAACAAAGAAGATGGAAATCTAACAGGGAGTAAGGAGCAAAGACTACTCAGACGAACCAGATATGCCAAAAACTCAGCGAAATATATCCAAGATAGCGACGCAAGGCTCGGAAAATTTTCGCGTATATCAGACAAAAGCGGGAACCAAAAGGATATAAAAGTTAAGGAAAATACGATCTTACTGGTGAGGTTCGGCGAAACAAAGACAAATACAACTAGGTTGCTGCGGAAGCTCTTGCAGAAAGCAAAGGAGAAGCAGGCGTTTTTCTTTTCTTGGCAGCAGGCGGTGGCTAAACGAAGAAATATATAGTTTTTGATTTTCAAAAATGAGTAAATACCCTTTTTGGTCCCTGGAAAAAACACGGATGCCCTTTTTGGTCCCTGAAAAAAAATAAGTCACTTTTAGTCCCTAAAATGGAAAAATAAGGTCCCTTTTAGTCCTTTTGATCATTTTTTTGCACATTTTAATCTCGAAATTCCCAAAAGGTCATTTTTAGTCCCTAAAAAGGACCAAAATGACATTTCTTTTACTCAGGGACGAAAAAGGGTCAAATGTGTTTTTCCAGGGACCAAAAAGGGTATTTACTCTTCAAAAATTGAGAAACTCTTGAATTCAAAACGTCAAGAAGAGTGATGGCCACGCGCGAGAAGGCAGAGTCCAGAGGTTATGTGGATTTCTCTCTTTTGAATTCAAAACGTCAAGAAGAGTGATGGCCACGCGCGCGAAGGCAGAGTCCAGAGGTTATGTGGATTTCTCTCTTTTGAATTCAAAACGTCAAGAAGAGTGATGGCCACGCGCGAGGAGGCAGAGTCCAGATTTTGTATGGATTTCTCTCTGAAGCGACGTACGCATTAATTCGGCTCGGTTTTCAAATGCCTATTGACAGGCGCGCAGGTCTAGAGGCGTGGTTACACGTTACAACGTGTCAGTTTGGCAGAAAGGAATATGTCTTTTCACATTCAACTAAGGCATTTCAATTGAAGTCTGCCAGCAATAGCAATTCGGTATGGGTCACAGCAACAGGGCATTGCGATTTTCGGTGGGTTTCTAACGCGGGTTGCTTAGGAATGCAATACACTGGGATACGTGAAAAACGTAAAGTCCAAACAGCCGAGTTAGTTAGGAAATCAAATGCGGAATATGGACATTTACACAAGAGGAATTCAGCAACAGATACAAGTGGATAACAGGACAGCCTTTTATTGATACTCAAACAGGTAACATGGTTTTCTTACAAAGAAACAAGTTGGCTAGCTCATTTACAAAGACAATTACAAAAGCACAGTACAACAAGTGGGCCGAAGTTTGTAAAGGACATTTATGAACACACTAATTACAACAGTTGATGGTGGCTAGCTATCCATCATGCCTTGAATGGGTTAGCTTGCGCCGGAGACTACATTGTTATTAGGTGGAACCGTCTTGTTGCCGAGGGTAGATTCGACTAGAAGATGCTCAAATACGGCTTGATCTCCCGGGACCACATCGACATTGAACCAGGACGTGAAGGCGGCAAAGGCGTTTGAGATCCCAGGCGCCCACCATGGAATATGCTTGAAGACTGGCAAACGCGTTCGAAACCAAGGTTGTAGTCCTTGGAAGGGCTTCCTTTCTTTCTCGATCGCTGTCTTTTCCCCCACATGACCGGAAGAATGAAGGACGCTGAAGTTCTCACTGGTAAGCTCATCATTCTTAGCAGCATTCGTTAAGAAAGAAAAGGTGGGGCAGACCAGTGGCACAAGAAGATGAGGAGTGATGAAATTATTTATAGCCCAGGGGGATCGCGAGGGTCAGGCAGCAGTAGGTGGGACGTTTAAGAGAGATGACATTTCAGTTCAGGTGGGACGTTTAAGAGAGAGGACGTTTCAGTTCCCATGACGTTTCGATTTCGGCGAAAGAAATCATGACTAACGTTAAGAAGCGTGAATAAGCGGCGATGGGCTGCGACATTAAATGAGGATAGGTTGAAAAAATGGCGATGCAGAGTTCCAAGAAAAGGAATAATGGCATAGTGTCGGATGAGAAGCGATACGCCACCCGGTAAAAGACAAAGCCCGAAACTAATCCCTGAGGACCCGTAGATAAGGCAAGTCGGGAATTAGTTCTTGGAACTTAGCCAAAGCCGAGATAGACACAACGGGGAGAGCCCGAGATAGAAAAATCTCAGCAGCTCAGAAACCCGAACTCCTGAGCTTGGGGGGCTCCAATATCAATTATACCTAGCCCCAAAGGCTAGACACTTGTGTTCTACTACAGAACAGTATTCAACTAGAATGTTTATACATTTGACGTGTGTTGGCTGGACTACGACGTTTTCAAGTTTGCTTACAAAGTGAGTGACAAAAAAAAAAAAAATCCTAAAATACTGGTTCTGGGAAAAATCATTTCATAAAATGATGTAGATTTGAGTTTTTTTTTTTTTTTTTTGGGGCAACAAAAAAAAATTAAGTCTGAACTGAATGAAAGAGTTGAACATGTTATGAAGAATGAACTAGAATTTGAGCCATTTACCTAAGAAATGAGAGTTGCCCCATCCGTAAAATACCAGAATTTTGAACTGTGATAAATGAGTTGTCAAATTTGAACCTTTCTTTTTCTTTCATTTAAAATGTAAATATAGTATTATACTGGTGGTTAATATAAGACATATTTAGATAATTAATCTTAGGGTTAAGGTGCAAAAATAGACATGTGCTTTTCTCCGAGGAGCACCCAGTAGCAAATGCTTTTTTCAGGTGCAAAAGTAACTATGTGGTTACAAATTAGGTACAAAAATAGCGTTTGACCGTTAAATTTGACTTTTGATCGTTAAGTTTGACTTTTTTTTGCTACTGGACGATGACGTGGCATTTCAAATATTTTTTCAGTATCCTTTTAGTACCGGTCAATACCTGAAATATTTTTTCAAGATCCTAAAATAAATTTTCAAAATTATGAAATATTTTTTTTGTACCAATCAATATCCTGAAAATACTTTTTAGTACCAGTTAGTATCCTGAAATATTTTTCAAGTATCCTTTTAGTACCGATCAATACAGAAATATTTTTCAAGATCCTAAAATTATTTTTGCACCTTTGAAATGCCACGTTATCGTCCAGTTAGCAAAAAGTCAAACTTAACGGTCAAAAGTCAAACTTAACGGTCAAACGCTATTTTTGCATCTAATTTGTAACCACATAGTTACTTTTGCACCTGAAAAAAACATTTGCTACTGGGCGCTCCTCGGAAAAAAGCACATGTCTATTTTTGCACATTAACCCTTAATCTTATTTATAAATATAAGATATAATTTTCATATTTGTCAATATTCTCCTAATTTATCACTCTTTCTCCCTCAATAATATTAATAATTAAGAAGGTGAAAGAATGAGGGAATTAATAAACATCACTAAATACATATCATATCAACTAACTTAATGAAATTTCTTAATCCAATTGAACTAGATAAATATATCTTGTATTAATGTATTAAGTATCCGAGAGAATACTTATTACAAAAATGACGGGAGGGAGTAGCTTTTTTAGGGTTAAGTAGTAAATTTTTTTTGGAAGTTTTCACCGAGGAGCAATGTACTAAAAGTTTTTCTTATCTTAATGTCGTCCCTGAAGTTTCAAAACATAGTAATGTTTTTCATTTTTTTTAAAAAGTTAACAGTCAACGTTAGTTTTTTAACGGGATAAGATAATATTATTATGTTTTGAAACTTTTGGGACAACATTGCTCCTAAACTTATACTTCCGGGATGGATTTGCTACTTAAACCAGCTTTTTTACACAGAGAGAAGAAAACTTTAGCATAGCGTAAATTTCCCAGCTTTTATTCTCAACATTAGTTGTTGAATGAATCTTCAAGGCATACCAAATCTAGAATGCCAGAAAGGATCAAAATGAAGACCGATAGAAGAAACAAGAGGCAATCCTCTGGACTTTGTGATTCTGATCCTCACAACATTAGCTTCAACCTCACCTCCATCAACCCTATAAAGCCTCTTATAACCCACCGTCGTCCCTCGGATCATCAACTTCCCATCCACATAGATCTCATGGTGTTGGATCCTCTGACCAAGTCCTATCGCTTCCTGTATCCTCACCACATTGAATCTCAATCTCCCCCTAATCTCAATCCAATGTTCCCTATTCTCTTGTTCATCACTAGGAGCCCAGTAGGAGCCCAAGTGATCAGAATCAAGCATGTTTTCTGGGCCAAAACCACCTTCTTCCCCTCCTCTTTGGCTGCTAACTTGAACGTGGCCGTTTTGAGCCAAATTGTTGTGAAAGATTGTGTTAATGGCAGCACGAAACTCTTTGAGCCTGTGAGCATCCGTGTCAGAGATGAGGCCATTTGTGTTGGGAGGCACATTGATGAGTAAGACACAGTTTCTTCCAACAGAGTTGTAGTATATGTCAAGGAGTTCGCTTAGTCTTCTTGGGGATTCTGTTTTGTGCCAAAACCATCCTTTTCTGATTGATACGTCACACTCTGCTGGTACCCAATCTGTTCCTCTCGGGTCTCCTGTGCTCAGATAGCTGCGTTTATGATCAACACTTGTCATCACGAGAGGAGACTATCAAAAACTTACACAAGAAAAGTAACAAGTTATCCGATTTCAAATTTGTTTACTAGGTCAGGCCAGTAGCATCATGCTATGGGTCCGGCCCGGCTCATTATATATCTGGCCCGTTTAATCTTCCTTCCAGACTTAAATATAAGATCTAGTACTGAGCCTATATTAATTGTTGTTGCTAGATAATTTAGTCATTGTTGCATTAAAATTTGTATGGGTTTTAAAAACAAATTTAAAATTGGGAAAATGACAGATAGATCCCAAGGAACATAAAAAATATCAAAAAAGTTCCCACCCAAAATCACATAGGGACTTTTTTTGATATTATTTGTATTGACAATAGGAAGTGCTATATTCACAATAAAATTTAAAAGCATGGTCATTCATAATAGAAAAAGCTATATCCACAACATGAAGTGTTATATTCACAACAAAATTTAAACACCTAGATTTTGTTTTAAACTCAAGTCCCTAAGCGTACAGAGGTCATTCACAATAGAAAAGGCTAGATTCACAACAAAATTTAAAATCTGATCATTCACAATAGAAAAAACTATATTTACAACAAGAAATACTATATTCACAACAAAATTTAAACACGTGAATTTTGTTTCAATACAAATAATATAAAAAAAGTCCCAAAAAACTTTTTTGATATGTGATTTTGTGTTGAGACTTTTTTTATGTTTTATATATTCCTTGGGTCATTTCCCCTTTAAAATTTGTGGTTTCTGGCGGATGGTGAGATATCTTGTGGACATATCAATATCAATATCCAATTTTGGTCTCATCTAATCATACATCTGCCTAACATACTGTCATTAATGTCCATATATCTATGAAAAATTACTATTAATTAATTTACGTACGTTTTATTATAGAAAAGTTAGGACTATTTTGAAAATTAAATATAAAAAAGGGATAAAGACCAATTTTGCCACGGAAGTTTTGGTTTTAGAGCACCCAGCACCCAAAAGTTTTTTTGGTATCATTTTTGCCCCGGAAGTTTACAAATGTAGCAATCTTGCCCATCAGTTGATCTTAACCGTTGGATTGATCATTTGTGGTATCATTTTTGCCCCGGAAGTTTACGCAAATTTGCTCCTAAAAAGAATTTTCATGGCATATTTGCTCCTTTTTGTAAACTTCCGGAGTAAAATTGATACCAAGAAAACTTCCGGGTGCTGGATGCCCCCTAGCCAAAACTTCCATAGCAAAAATGATATTTACCCCTATAAAAAAATATAGGGGCACTCAGCAAAATTCAAATACCAATGAATATATGATGGTCCAGATATCTCAGTAACACGTGGAATGTAATAAATTCACATAATAATTTAAACAGTTCAGACTTATTATCAAAGATGTGGGGCAACATCAATGTTGTTGTTCTCAAGCACAATGATCGTCTCCCTTTTTTTGCCATAAAATAATCGTCTCCCATCTGACTACTATATGTATCTCAATGACACATACACACTAGTGAGCTTTTACAACACAAGCATGTACCATAATTATTAAAGTAGTTGAAACAAACAAAATCAAGGCACTACCATTTTTCAAATCATCACATGCTAGCCTATATGCCTTACAATATGAATCCAGCTAACTGATAACCCCACTGATAAAGCTTTTATTTTAGACAGTTAAAAAGTGCGATTTTTCTTTCCCCTTCTTCATTCAATTCAATACCTAATGCCCCACCTTTTTTCTATTATTATCCGGCATCCAGTTTAAAATATGTGGTTGTCACTCTTAAGCTCTCATTACAAGTATCTCCTTTAGAATTCAAACTCAAAACACAGAAGGATTTAGTGAGGCCTTACACTGTTAGAGCAACGTAACTCAGTGTTGGTAAAGCCCGACTATTTATTGACGCAGAAATTGAAATGTGAAAGTGCATAACTCAAGGAGGACCAAGTTAGAAACAACTTAACACCAAAAGGCAAGTGCAGTTTATTTTGCAAAAAGCAAGAAAAAAGGTGGCACTGAAACTCAGTGAGTATTGAATTCAGAAGAGAGATGAAAGTGGGACTTACTGAGTGATGTTAGGGTTGCCAATTGAGAGAGAGCTTCTGTTAATGAGAGACCAACAGGTGTCTCCGGCATAGCCTTTCTCATTACCCACCCACCTAACATCAGGACCTGCATCAGAAAATATGTTAATGGAGCTCTGCAACTCCCTCACCATTGAGAACCACTCTGTGAAGTAATATGTCACATTCTTCGTCTTTGGATCCTTCGCTCCATCGAACCATATCTCCCTAACTCCTCCGTATCTGCAAGCTTAGTTTGACCTAATTCATTAACAACTTTATAGTGGCACAGTGAAGAAGAAGAGGGACTGGGCTGTCAACATTGCCTTCTCAGCGCCTTAAAATTGGAACCTTCCCAAATGTTTCTTCGGCGGTTCTTTTAAAAGTTAGATTCTACATTAAATGGATAACATCATTTTGATATCTTATAAGAGATTGTTTTCAATTTTTTACTCACTTTTTAAAGATTTAAGATTCTAAATTAAGAGGAAGGTACACAATTTTGGAGTTTTAAACCTTTCAAAAATCGTAAAAAATTGAGTTCAACTCTGTTTTTCACCTATAAGTTATAAAAATGTCGTGTAGAGTCTATCAATCAAAAGAACCATGAACAAAAATTGGGAAGGGCCTCAAATTTAAGGCAAAGCAGGAGGCGCAGCTGAGACAGCTTACACCCCAGCAGAGGAGGAAGAAGAAGAAAGGAGGCTCACTTATTGAGAAGCTCTTGGAGCTGAGCCAAATAGTATTCATTGTAATTGAAATCATTTCCATATCTTTTGTCATGTCGATCCCAAGGAGAAAGATAAAGTCCCACATCGATGCCTTTTGCTGAAGCTGCATTCACAAACTCCTGCACAACATCTCCTTTTCCTTCTTTCCATGGACTTTTCACAACCGAATGATCGGTGTATTTTGAAGGCCACAGGCAAAACCCGTCATGGTGTTTCGCGGTGAGTATCATCAGCGACACTCCGGCTTCGGCGGCCACGGCGGTCCACTGCCCGGCGTCGAGGTCAGAAGGGTTGAAGATTTGTGGGTTTTCACTGCCGTCTCCCCATTCTCTGTCGGTGAAGGTGTTGACGCCGAAATGGAGGAACATTATGATCTCTCTCTGTTGCCATTTTAGCTGTGAATATGTGGGAAGTGGAAGAACAGGTAATGGTGGTGTCACAACTTGCTCACGCTTACAAATTCTGAGTTCGAAGAGATTAATCAGTAGTGTGAGAAGGAAATAGCACCCCCATAGCCTCCCCATGATGATGTTCTTTTTCCTTCTCTCTCTGTTTTTGAGGAATTGAAGTATGAATGTCTGAGGACATTAGGACAAAAGACTAATTAAATAATTTGATTGAATTTAACTGTTATAGTCATGAGCCAAAAAAAAAACTGTTATAGGTATGTGAAAGGTGATTTTTTTGGGAAAATTACACGTAGTCCCAATGACCGAAAAAAATTACAAAAAGTCATTTGAAATCACAAAATTACATAGAAGTCCCAAGAGACTTTTTTGATATTATTTGTATGGAATTAAAATCCAGATTTTTAAATGTTGTTGTAAATACATGCATTTCCTGTTGTAAATGGTCAGATTTTAAATTTTGTTGTAAATACAGTACTTCTTGTTGTAAATATAGCATTTTTCTGTTGTAAATGACCTCTCTACGTTCAAAATGCAGGTGTTTAAATGTTGTTGTAAATACATGCATTTCCTGTTGTAAATACATGCATTTCCTATTGTAAATGGTCAGGTTTTAAATTTTGTTGTAAATACAGCACTTCCTATTGTAAATATAGCATTTTCCTGTTATAAATGATCTCTCTACGTTCAAAATCCAGATGTTTAAATGTTGTTGTAGATATGGGCATTTCCTGTTGTAAATATGTTTTTTCTGTTGTAAATGGTCAGGTGTTTAAATGTTGTTGTAAATATATGCATTTCCTGTTGTAAATACATGCATTTCCTGTTGTTAATACAAATAATATCAAAAAAGTCCCTTGAGACTTTTGTGTAATTTTGTGATTTTAAGAGACTTTTTTATAATTTTTTTCTGTCCTTGGGACCTACGCGTAATTTTCCCTTTTTTATGTTATGGGGTTTTCGGGCAAAAAAAAATGTTATGGGGTTAATGGATTTTGGTGGTGAGTGGAGGACAAAGGGAGAAAGAGAGATTCTTGAAGACAAAATGGAAGAAGGCGAAGACGGGCGTGAGACACACAATGTGGATTCCTGTTCAGTGGTTTTTTTTTTTTTTTTTAACTTGTGATCTAATTTGTCGTCATCTTGCTACATATACTGCATCATTCACTGGTTGATTTGGTTTTCTGTAGTTTGTGCTATGAGTTCTGTTTCACGGGGATTCAAGAATTGCTTGGTTTTCACTTTTTTCAGTGATCATGTGGGCACAGTTCTATGAGAAAGTAAAAACTGGATTTTTGATTTTGGTTGAACATGTTCACTCAAATGTGAAAGAGTTTTGTTTTTGGGTTAAAGTCTAAAAATATATACTTCCTTTCCTCCGCTACTAATTATAAAACATATTTACCTAATTTTTGAGAGATTAAGGATAGTAGTTAAATTAGTTAATTATATTTATTTTTCTAAGATGTCCTTAATTAGTTAAAACTGTTTATGCGCATTTCCCCCTCCAGTTTAGCATCCCGGTTCAACGTCTTGTTTTGCTTCACTCTAGCGTCCTTTACAAATTTGTAAAACACCCAATTATTATGAAAACAATATGAGTATTTTGGGAAAAAATTGATAAAAATTAGAACTTTGTCATATAACTAGGACTAAAATCAACCTCTCAAATGTTGTTTTATAATTAGGACTAGAGGAAGTAACAGTTTTTCTTAAAAATGCATCCAACACCAACTACTCCCTCCGGTCCTAATTATAGGACATATTTAACCGATTTTGTGGAGATTAAGGAAAGAAGTTAAATTAGTTAATTTTACTCATCTTCCTAAAATGCCCTTATATAAGTTTAAAATGACATAAGTAAAAATAAATCAATAGCTTCTGCCACATACCTCTTCAACCTAAAATTTTCCTTTTCACGCGCTATCTAATTGAAATAATGGTTTTATTATATATACATATGTGTGTGTGTGTCTACACACATACTTATGCATACACACACAAAGATATATATGTGTGTGTGTGTGTGTGTGTTTATATGTATACACACACACATATATTATCAGACACACACAAATATACATATATGTACACACACATATATGTCTATATATATTTGTGTGTAGACACACACACACACACACACATATACGTGCGTGTGTGTGTCTCTATATAATTGTGTGTAGACACACACATATGTATATCTAAAAGTTTCATTAATTGGAAGAGTCTATACATTCACATACATATATTCACTAAAAACCAAACACACTTGAGAGAATAAAATAGGGGTATTTTAGGAAGAAATTGACAAAAATTAGAATGTTGTCTTATAATTAGGACCAAAACCAACTCCTAAATGTTGTCTTATAATTAGGACCGGAGGGAGTATTTTTTTTTTTCAGTGTTAAAAGTAACCATGTGTGACACATTTTCTGTTAGCGGGCAGAAAGACGCAGTTAGTTTTACACTTACCTTCTTCTTCTTCAACCTCTCTCTCTCTCTGCTTTTCTCTCTTTACAAAAGAAAAGTCCGCTTTCCTGGGAAAATATTTATCATTTAGTTTTCCAACAACCATTGTGCAAAAGGAAAAGTTGGGAGGCGAGACCACTATAACCTCATATTCATATGTGGGGTTGTTTAGGTTCCTCAAAAAACTTGAGCCTGCCCAGCTAGTTCCCAGCGCAACTACTTTTTTCTTTTCCGAAACAGGAAACTGTTTCTGATGAACCAATATATGTGAAGATGGGAAGGCAAGGGAGAGGAGTTAGGCAGTTATATGTGCAGACGGTGGTGGAGCCAGGATTTAATATTTATGGTTGCACAATTAGTGGTGGGATACGGGGGTTCGGGGGCAGCACCCCCGATTTTTATTTTTTTTAAGGAGGATAAAAGGCAACCCACTGCTTCGTAAAGTTTCGGATTAGAAATGAGGTTCAATTGAAAAGTATTTCTGAAGAAATCAATTTAAACGGAACAATGTACTCTAATCTCATGGCATACAGATATCCAAATGTTACACAATCAAATTCCAAAGCAACATGCAAGAAAAAATTAGTATGGTTTGTCATATGTTGTGATAGGATATTAAAAAATCAAATATCAACAAATGAGTATAACAAATGCTATAACTTATCAGGCTGTCCACCAGAGAGCACGACACTTTCAATAGGTTCAACACCAAACACCTACATAAAAAGGGAAAGAAAACAATGAGAACACAAATGCATTATAACTCTACACTATCATAAACACAACTTTGTACAGATAAGTTTCAAATTTAGGCACACAGTATTAAACAAAATTCAACTTAACATAGAAAAATAATAATCAAGAGTCAACTAAACTACTACAACAGAACGATTATAAAAGCATTCTTCGATTCTTCAGGATATAATGCACAATGTAGCTGTAAAGCATCGATTCAGGGAGAAACATCCATTAATGACAAGAGCAAATGCAGGGCAAAATTCTGAAATTGCTTGAGAGAATTATAAGCCTTCTTGCTAACCATAGTATTAATTTTAAGTCCTAAATTAAGGAATATTCAATAATTTGTGCAATGTATCAAGAAACTATTTTTCGGGGCTTTTTTCTTTTCTCTTATTTTTCTTTTTGAAGTTTAAACCGACATTACAGACATTGGATAAAAAATATAATGCAAAAAATTTCAATCATGAGTCAAACCTGTGTGAAATTTAATTAGGTATATGTAGTCTCAACAACACCTATTATAAAGTTGCCATAAAAGCAAATGAGGGAATATACCCAGAGCAGCAGGAATTTGATCCTGGCGAGTTAGCAGGAGGGGAAAAAAAGATGATTGTCTAAGCTTAGGTTTGAACCAGGGACCTCACATACTAAAGACTACCAAAATAACCAACCACACCACTAGACAAGTTGTCATATAGTTCCTTCAACAAATATATGTTCTCTGAAAAGTTTGTGTCTGCACGTACCCACACAGGCACCAGTATGGCTCCGCCACTATGTGCAAAGAGAGAGGTTGAAGAAGAAGAAGGTAATGACAAAACTAGAGCATCTTCTACCACTAACAGAAAATGTGAATTTTGCACTTATTAACCACATAGTTCATTCTACCTCTCAATAAAATATTTGGTGTTTGACACACTTTTAGGAAAAAATCATGTGTATTTACACCTTAATCCATTATTTTTTTTAAAGTTTTGAGGGGTTTACAACATTAATGCGAATTTATGTTGTAGTAATTGTGGTCTTAGTGGAAATTGAATGAAAAAACGAATTTCAGGATAGATATGAAATACTCCCTTTTAGAAGAATATTTTAGTTTAAAATATAAGTCATTTATAAGATAATTAATGTTCATTTTCAATTTTACTCCCTCATTAAATTTTCAAATACATTTTTCAACAAAGATGAAAGTGAAAAAAAAAATCAATTTATGACATAATGAGTTAATTGTTGCTTCATATTTTCCAAGAATTAATTAAAATTCTCAATATTGTGGACGGAAGGGAGCATAATTGGAAAATTTCCTAAAAATTTTGCGCCCCCTCTCTCCTCTCTTTTCTCCAACCTCTCTCCTCCCTGTACTCCTAGTTTCGCAGTTTATGCTCCTCGCCAGCGATTTGTGCTTTATACACAGGCTGCCGGCGAGCACCGGTTTCCTTGGGTCACAGATAAGTCCGAGTGGTAGTTTGGTGTCCAGATCTTGGATATGTGGTTCTGATGTTTTGGAGTCCAGATCTTTGAGCTATGGTCCTCTCCCTCAGAGTTTTGTCAGATGTGGTCTTCCCTCGTCCTTGTGGCGAGTCCTCTCCTCTCCTTCTTCAGATCTGATCTGTAGAGGTGAGATTTATCTGTTTTGTGTTTCTTTTTTCTTTTTTTGTTAATAGGTTTTGTGGAGGTGTTTTTGGCTCAAGAAATAAGTAGATCTATCAGATATGTGTTCAAATCCTCTTGGTTGTTTGGCTGTTTGAACGTTATGAGATCCACTATCATCTGGTAGCTCAGATTTGCGTTCTTAGGGGAAGATCTAATGAGGTGTTGTTTGGTGTGTGGTTGAGGACACCGGATATGTTTGATCAGAGGAGTAGAAGTATTCTTCAGGACATCAAGGGTCTTCTTTCTTTTGAAGTTGGATTTTCTGTGGTCTCTACCCCAGGATGGGGTACCTATTTAGCTGACTTAATTGCAGCTATTGCTTATAAGGTTGTGTGCCCTTTGGGGTGGGTTTTCCAACCAACACTTTCTTACTCGTCATTTCTAACCTTGGATATTGAGGAGGCCGATTTTATCCATGATTCTACTTCTATTCTTATATATTTAATGTACGGTGTTCGATTAGTATTGTATCCAGTTTATTTTGTTGTATTTTTTTTTAGTTGTGTTTGTATTTGTCTTTATGTATTCGTATTGTATCGGTTTGCAGTATTAATATATATATCCTTTGACCAAAAAAAGGGGAGCATAATAGATTTGCATATTGAAATTACATTTTGGAGAATAAATTTTATAATTTAATAGACTAGCATATTTAAATTATATTTTAGAGAATAACTTTTATAATTTACGAGTAAGTATATAAAAAAAAAATTTGTGTCAGAAAAGTTTACGAAATTATGGTTTTATTGTTTCCAGATATAAACTAAACCTGAAATCTCACTTTTTACCTACATTATGTAGTAGTAGGACTTTCTGAAAAGTAATCTTTTGTAGAAGCGAACCAGCTGTTTTTAGAGTCCACACATAAACTCCAATAATTAATCTCTCTAAAAAAATATGGGGAAAGTTGTCTACCATTGAGGAAAACAATTATTTTTAAAATGGAACGTGCAGTGTGACGTATAAATATATATTTTTTATGTCATTATTATTTTATTCTATATTTATGCATCTCAGACTTACATATCTCTCCTTTTTTTTTTCTTCTTCCTTGTAGATTCCCATTAGTGCCGTGCGAGAGCTTTTAACTTCAGCTACGATGGGAATAAAAATAATGTGAATATTAGAATATATGAATCTTTAAAAAAAAATATGAAGGTCAGGTCAAAAGAATATGAAGGGAATAAAAATGAAGTGCCAATATAATTTTTTTAATCTTTAAATCCATGTCATTGTTATATAGTCTAGTTGGGATTTTAATTTGAAATAAGATGGCGTCTGAGACGTTTATCCCGACTAACTTTTGTAAATTAAAATTGGGATAAACAATAATGATGAGTATAACGTAATTTAGGAGTTGCAACCGATGAAGTGACCGGATTGTAGAAATTCACTTACAGTTTTTACTTTCTTGTGAAAAGAATTACACTTACATTAGAGTAAATAGGTACCTTTTTTTTTTAGGGTTAAGGTGCAAAAATAGACATGTGCTTTTTTCCGAGGAGCGCCCAGTAGCAAATGCTTTTTTCAGGTGCAAAAGTAACTATGTGGTTACAAATTAGGTGCAAAAATAGCGTTTGACCGTTAAGTTTGACTTTTGACCGTTAAGTTTGATTTTTTTTGCTGACCGGACGATGACGTAGCATTTCAAAGGTGCAAAAATAATTTTAGGATCTTAAAAAAATATTTCAGGTATTGGTCAGTACTAAAAGAATACTGAAAAAAATATTTCAGGGTACTGACTGGTACTAAAAAGTATTTTCAAGATACTGATTGGTACAAAAAAAAATATTTCATAATTTTAAAAAATAATTTTAGGATCTTGAAAAAATATTCCAGGTATTGACCGGTAGTAAAAGGATACTGAAAAAATATTTGAAATGCCACATCATCGTCCAGTCAGCAAAAAAAGTCAAACTTAACGATTAAAAGTCAAACTTAACGGTCAAACGCTATTTTTGCACCTAATTTGTAACCACATAGTTACTTTTGCACCTGAAAAAAGCATTTGCTACTGGGCGCTCCTCGGAGAAAAGCACATGTCTATTTTTGCATCTTAACCCTTTTTTTTATATAAAAATTTTAGGACCTACAATCCAAGAACAGAGTGCTTGAAGCCTACTCCATAGGGAATTTAGGACTAAGAATACATCTGTATCTATCTTAGTCTGAGTTATCATTGTTTCGCAAACCCTTAGGATACTTCCCTCAGTGCCTTATCCAACTCCAGGATCGAACCTCCTTCTTTTGGTGAGAGTGTCCGACCTCTTCGCCAGTTAAACTCAAACTCACTATAAAAAGAGAAGATTGAACGCCTCAGGCAGGTCCAGGACCACCTGTGCACTTTAAAATCTCTTTGTTCAGTTCTTGGTTTGGACTTAAGCAGATAGTAAATAGGTAATCATCTCGCATCACCTTTAAAGTTAAGACAGCGTTTTTTTCACCCAAAAAAAAAAAAAAACCCAGCGTTTAGGCCCATCATCAAGACACATGGACCAACTGATCAAACCCAATTTCATATGTTTTGAGAGGTTCTTGGCTCAATTACTAATCGGATTTGGCCCGTTTGGATTAGCGACGGTAAAAGTTGTTTTTTTTCTCAATTTAGTTGTTGCAAACTTAAGATAGAATAAAAGTCAGATAGTAACTACCCCTCGTCCTTGGGTTCAACTGGCAAGGGGGTCGGACTTCCTCACCTCAAGGGAGGGGGTTCGATCGCTGCGTTGGTCAAGGCGCTGGGGAAGGCATCATAGGGGTCTAGGAAGCAGTGGAAACGCTGGTAGAGGTGGAGGCATGTGTACTCTCTCCAAGTATGCCTCATGGATCGAGCTCCAAGCGCCCTGCCCTTGGATTGTGGGTGAGCCCGACCCCTTTCCTAAAATTTTTGTATAAAAAAAAAAGTCAGAAAGTAACTGTGATTTATGTTTGGAATGACGGTAGTAGAAACATATTTGTACTGTAAAAAGTAAGTTTTAGTAGCTTGTTCTTAAAAGTAGTTTTTTTTTTTGGTCTAAAACCCCATTTAAAAAATTAACAACAAAAACACTTCATTTTACTCCTATGGTACTAAAAAAAAGTCACGTGATTTGGAGAGGAAGATGCTGAATCAACAAACAATTAGACCTGCTAATTTCGTATTCCTCATTAAAAATGAATGTCTCTCGTGCACTTGGACGCTACAGAAAATAATAATCACCGAAAATAGAGACAATGATAGAAGACGCAAACACAACAACATCATATTAATGGCAAAATGTACTCTTATTTGGCAGTTATTGTCAATTTGGTATCAAACATTTATGTTGGTGTCCATGTTTTTTTTTTTTATGAAAATCATTGATGTGTAATAATTTAATACACTAGAGGGGTGGTTGTCCCTTCTGCATATGATCACATTCAATTCCCCTCCATCATTTTCCTTATAAAATTTGCATGCACCTAAATATTATCTGATAATACATAGATATTTCATATTTAAAAACTAAAATATACATGTAAATAATAAGTTCATTCGAATTTGGAATCTTTAGTTCCCAACGATGTGATCATCATCATTCACAATCAGAACAATAAAAAAACAAAGTATTATTGATTATATAAAAATAACTTCTAATTTCTAAAAATAATTTAGCATGGGTCAAGTTGTTATGAAATATAAAAATAAATGATTTAGTGACAAGATTTCAAAATATTTTATTTTCATTATCTCTTTATTTTAAATACATTTATTTTAAATTTATTTGATTTTATATAAAAATATTTCAAAATCACTTCCCCATTATCCCTTTATTTTTTAGAATAACACACACACACATATATATTAATTTTAAAATAGTGTTAATAATATTAAAGGTCTTTTGTTCTCATGAAACATGGTAGAGGTGATTTATAAATAAGAGCAGTGAAATGCTACTTTTGATCTTTAATATCTCCAAATTAGTTAAATGAGTATTGGATGTAGTATCATGCAACATGAAATCTTTTATACATTTTTTATAACGACTAGTCTTAAAAGTAATAGATATTTTTTTAAATTTTTTTGGACCGATTGTTTGGAAAACCGGTCTAAATAATATCTTTTAGACCCATATTAAAGGAATCAGTCTAAAAAATTATTTATATTTATAAGATCACACCGATCGTACTTTTCAGACTTGATTCTCTATATCAAGTGTAAATGTGGCGGTCTAAAAGTCTTTTTTTTTTTTTTTGTAGTAGTGCATGAACCATGAACTGGATACCAGATGATAATACTATACTCCCTTCGTCCCTATATATAAGAACTTTTCAACCCAATCATCACGAGATTCTAAAAATCAATTAAAATTAATTAAATGTAATAATTATGTAAAAAAATTAACTTTTACCCTCCAAAAATGCCCCTACCTATGAATGAGCTAGAGAGAGTAATAATGAAAAAATAATGAAAGAGAATGTATATAATATAATAATTAATTGAGGGAAAAATAGAAAAAAATGTATTTATTATTGAGACAAACTCTAAAGAAATCTTACATTTAGGGACAAACTCATTTAATAAAATGCTCTTACTCCCTCTAGTCCTTATTATAAGGCATTAATTAACAAGTGTATTTAATTCTTTTTATAAGGCACTTGTTTATTTCCAAAGAGCATTAAATATTTTTTTCATATTTGCCTATAATTAATAAAATTAGTGAGTGAGAGTAATAATTAATATGATATTAAAGTTCAATACAATTAATACAATTAGTAGGGTAATATTAGAAATTATTTAAATATCATGATAAATTTAATGACTTTAATTATTTTTATTGATTGGTACTCCCTCTGGTCCTTATTATAAGACACCAACTAATTTTTCTCACAAACCAATAAAAGTAGTTAAAGTCAATAAAGTTGTCCTAGAATCTAAGTAATTTTCAATATTACCCCTACTGATTGCATTAAACTTTAATATTATATTAATTATTACTCTCACCCATTACCTTTATTAATTAGGGGTAAACATAGAAAAAAGTAATCAATGCTCATTGGAAACAAGCAAGTGACTTATAAAAAAGACTAAATAAATTTGTTAGTTGGTACCTTATAATAAGAATCAGTAGAGTAAGAATTATTAGTTGACGTCTTATTATAAAAACAGAGAGTAGGAAAAAAGAGATGTTGAGTATAAATAGGACCATAATGGTGAAAATTAAGACATGAGAGAAGGCAGGGAGCTATCAATGCAGCGTGGGATGAGTAAATGCGGGTCATAAATATTTGGATGCGCAAAGCACTTGATTCGTTGAGGCCCCTTTATGACCCAATTTAATGTCACCAACTGATTCATTTTTACAGATCCAAACATTTTTTTGTCTCTCAAGGCCTCTTTTTTTGTATAACAAAAAGTTTGTGTGAGTTGGATATATGGTTCATTAAGGCCAGGGTATGTTTTTAGACTTAAAGAATGCTTACAGATCACTTACCAATAATGCTCTTACATTGACGACGGGAGTTGAATTCACAATTTTATGAATTATAAATCAACTCCTTATCAACTAGACCAATGTTTATCAACTTTAAGCCTGTATGGTAACATGCCATTTATTTCATGTCACCCAACATAAAAGGCATTCCCATAAATAGAAGGGTTAAGGTGCAAAAATAGATATGTACTTTTTTCCGAGGAGCGCCCAGTAGCAAATGCTTTTTTCAGGTGCAAAAGTAACTATGTGGTTACAAATTAGATGCAAAAATAGCGTTTGACCGTTAAGTTTGACTTTTGACCGTTAAGTTTTACTTTTTTTGTTGACTGGACGATGACGTGGCATTTCAAAGGTGCAAAAATAATTTTAGGATCTTGAAAAAATATTTCAGGTATTGATCGGTACTAAAAGGATACTGAAAAATATATTTCAGGCAAAAAAAGTCAAACTTAACGATCAAAAGTCAAACTTAACGGTCAAACGCTATTTTTGCACCTAATTTATAACCACATAGTTACTTTTGCACCTGAAAAAAGCATTTGCTACTGGGCGCTCCTTGGAGAAAAGCACATGTCTATTTTTGCACCTTAACCCTAAATAGAAATACATGCCTTTACCAACGGGGTTGGCGCAAGCAAGTCCGGCTTGTGTCGCTTAAGTAAGGTCTCGAGTTTGAGCCTTGTGAATGCATAAAAGCCCCGTTGGAAGACTCACCCACCATAGCCAGGTACGCGACTTGGGTCGGATATGGATTAGTCAGGGCAAAACTCTAGATATCGAATAGACACCCGAAAAAGAGAGAGAAATATATGCCTTTTTTTTTCAAGAAAAGCAAAAACTACTTGGGAACCCGATTTTCTTGACGAAACAGCCCTCCCATATTAACCAAATTTTCAGACTCAACTCCTTCGTCTCAAACTCAAACTTTTTTTTAAAAAGAAAAGAAATAAAAGACACAAATATTAGCTGCTTGAGATTACAAATGAGACCAAACTTGTGGCCTTAAATTTCTAAAGGAATTTTCATGTCACTAAATTATAACTTTACAATATCATTGGCAACCCAACCCCTTTTATTGTTATGACAGGTTTGAAACCAACCCTTTTCCAAATCAACACAATTTTTTAAATCAACGTTTTTTCAAATATTTCATTTCATTAATTTTTTGTTGTTGAAATTTCATTTAATTATTTAAATACTCATGGCAAAACAAAGTTCATAATCACTTTTCATTTGCTATTTCTTACTTACTACTAATATACTTTTAGGTTCAATACTACAATTTATTATTATCAATAATTATATAAAGTCACTTACACTAAGTTTCACACATATATATACCAATAAAAACCTTAAATTTTATTAATTTCATTTTTAAATTTAATCACTATTTAATACTAATATATTATACCCCATGAGAATAAAAGAATAAAAAATTTTATTCTCTCTCCACTTTATAAATAAAATTAAGGGTTTAATGTTTCTGTTTTTGCTGCAGAAATATATTTTCTGCTACACTCACATAAAAATGAGTGGGTCCCACTAATATTTCCTCTCTCTTCTCTTTATAATGGGACCAACTCACTTTTATATGAGTGTGACAGAAAAATATTTCTACAGTAAAAGTATAAACATTAAATCCTAAAATTAAAGGAGTATACTATTGGCTTGCTCCTATTTAACATACCAATTTATTGTATGATGAAAATGGATTCTGTTTTCTTAAGCTTGCGTGATCAAACTGGTTGTAAGAAAATTCATTTCATGGGCATACAAATGAAACTTTATGAAGAATCAACTTAAGATGTAACGTTTCCTTTGATATGATTGTGACTTGGGGTCGCCATTAATAAATAACATGTTCATATGCTGACAAAAATATCCAACGTCTTAAGTTCAATATAGAAAAGCATCCATCATCAATAATTAGCATTTATTTTGGCGGATCAATATTGGTGCCCATTTTCGCAAAGATGATATATCACTCTAGTTTTATTTATAAGTTCAGTTTGACCAAAAAATTTGGTCATATTTATAAGTCCATTTTGACTAAATAAATGAGATTGTGACAATTTTGCCCATATTAATGATGATGAGAGAGATTTGACAATAAATTTTAAAGGTATACATTCATAAATGAGGGTAAAGTTGGAAATTTGCTCTATAATCATTGAGATACCTAACTTTCCTTGGTATGTGAGATTTGGTCAAACTGAACTTATAAATAGGACCAAAGCGGTATGAATTAAATTATTGTACGACTCATATTAGAATTCACATTGGGTGTTTTTCTTTTAAGCGTTTCTTAGGTGTTTTTCCTCTAATTAGAATGATTAGACATTTTTAAAAAAAAGAAGGATTAGACATTTTTTTTATTTTTATATATTCTATTTATTGAGATTAGATTATATGCTGCATCCCGGAATTTTTTTTACACCCAGTATCTCAGATTAATTAATTTACAGGATATTAGGGTTACAGGAAAAATATTTCTTAATGCAGGACTAAAAATTAATTAATTTGAGATATTGGGTGCAAAAAAAAAAAAATCAGGATCCAGCATATAATCTAATCTAAATAAATAGAATATATATATAAAAAAAAAAGCCTAATCCCTCTAATTAGAGAGAAAAACATCTAAGAAGCACCTAAAAGAAAAGCACCCAATGTGAACCCCTTATATTACTTTTATTTAATTAAGTGATTTAAAAATGTAAAGAAAATTTGTAAAAGTGATCCAAACGATATATCTGGCCTTTTCATGTCCACCACTGAATCGCACCTTGCCCTCCTCTTTCTCGTAGTGGGAATTTTATTTATTTATTTGGATAAACATTAATAAGAATGCTTTATAGATAATAAGGAATCATGCAATATGGCTTACTAGTATATCAATTTGGATTTGATAGGAAATTTTTGAACTAAAGATCATAAATGTGTTGTGGAAGGGGAAAAAAAATGGGAATCTTTCTTTTTGTCAGAGTTTGCAAACTTTTTTGTTTTTTCAAAGTATCCACCTCAACTCCATCAGCAAGCAACTGGATGATGAACAGTACATATATATTCTCCTTCAATTAATAATAATAAATAAATAAAAACAGAGACAGATCAAACATTCATAAGAGATCTTTTACCAAGAAGCTTAACTTAGGCTTCAAATACTAATTAGTTGTTACATCCAAGGTTGTTAAATTTGTAATAATGACGTAAACTCATATCGTGAATTCGAATCGTAAACTCGTAAGGGTTTACCTTCAGTATTAAATAGATATTAGTAGGTATTAAATAGGTATTAATATTGTCTAATAAATAATTGAAATATAAAAAAATAAAAACAATTTGATTTAAATATATTTTAAATCGAAATAATTGAAATTAAACCCATCAATATTCAAAATTTACCATATTTAACAAATAAATTTCTATAAAAATCATTTAGAAAACCGTTGAATATGATCAAATAAAAAAAGTTAAGACAAGTTTAAGGGTGAGTTAATATGATTTTATAACTTAGAAACGTAAAAACAGTAAACTTGTAAATTTAACCGAGTTTACAATGGTCACGAGTTTACTAGTGACT
This sequence comes from Acacia pycnantha, assembly GCA_025563575.1. Taxonomy (NCBI): domain Eukaryota; kingdom Viridiplantae; phylum Streptophyta; class Magnoliopsida; order Fabales; family Fabaceae; genus Acacia; species Acacia pycnantha. The sequence continues at coordinate 2,111,876 of JAMWYP010000048.1, read as the reverse complement.
CGACTCGATTTGGTAAACTACAAACGTAAAAATGATAAACTCGCAGAATCAACTCGCGAGTTTGACAACAATGATTACATCTTTGGGTTAGCATTATTATTATTATTATTGATTATTCCAGTTGGATCGAATTTTAATTTTGATCCATATAATTTTAAATTATTAGTTTTAGTCTTTATAGTTTCATAAATATGTGGTCTGAGTTTAAATATAGAAACTAAAACCAAAACCTGATTAAAATATAGGATAGGATATTGTCACTGCCACTTTTTCACCGTTAGATCAAAATCTTATATACCTTTATCATTTCTCTCTCCTATTGAGATTCTAATCTAACGGTGAAAAAGTGGTAGTGACAGAAAATGACAGTGACAATATCCTATCCCTTAAAATATATGAACCAATTGTTAAACTCGAACTAAATCCTTAAAAATATAGCGACCAAAATCAATATTTGGAAATTTTAATGATCAAAATTAAAGTTCCATCAAACTATAAGAATTAAGAATTATATTAACTTTATTCTTTTAACTTAAACAATAGTACTAACATGTAACATTTTTAATGATAAATGTATTATTAAAAAAAAGTACAATTTATCTTTTTTCATTACAATATAGTTTATTTTCAATTAAACTATGTAACAACATGACTTTTTAACATACAACTCTTCATTTTAAATCGCATTCCAATAATATTGAAAATGCTCTCTTTTTTTCACACACACGCTTAAACAAATATTTACAACAATGATGATTTGGTACAACGGCTATTTCAGTGAACCATGTTCGGGTCATAAAAAGAATCTTTAAAGTTTCTTTCTGACTCATGTCCTTCTTTTTGTTCCTTTTTCCTTTTCGTTTTCTTTAAGTATTGAACATGCAATAATCTGTGACCTGTGTCCATGCATACTATGTGAAAAAGATTATGACGGCCTTTGCTTTTGGCATTATATATATATAAGGACTTATTGAGATTATCAAGAAAATGATGATGTCTGTCGTCAATGATTCATCCAAAGGTAACTCATTTGAAGTTCCCATGTTATAAAATGAGTGAAGAATTTTATAAGACGTTGCGAGTAATTCCGTGAGATACTGCAACTGGGGCGACAAATTTCAATGACATTGCCAAGTGATGATTCGAAATATATTTAGGCTTTATCATATTACTAATATTATGAAGCACCACTCTTTCTTTCTTTCTTTCTTTTTTTTCCACAAGAAAAAGTTACTGCATATAAAATAATTACTCGAAGGCGTAGCCGATAGGGTTTTGAAACGTGGATTGTACCGGACCGACTGGTTCGATCTGGAAACCTGCGAATCGGTTTGGTTAGGACATCAACCTGGTTTACTTTTTTTGTTTGAATAAATTCTTTTAAAGTTTTTTTAGAGTTTTATTTTAATAACCCTGAAATTTTCAATTTCTAACTGGTTTGGCTCCGAGTTAACTCTGATTTGACTCCGTTCTGACCTACTTACCTTTGACTCGTACCCCGGCCGGTTTAATGGCCGAACCGAATTTAAGAACCTTGGTGCCTAGAGAAGACGATGACGGGTGTGTCATGAGAGAAAGACTTTAATATGGGGTAGAGAAATTCTTTCAAAGGGTTGTTTCTTTTCAGGTTTTAATCTAATCGAACTGTCTATTAACTGGTTCCTTCTGAAGTTTCCCTCAGGATAACTGGAGAGCTCAAGTGCGAGTTCTATATGATAAAGTTAATGATTAGAGGCATCTCAAGCTTTAATTAGATATGACGATTTTATAAGATCTCTCTTAAGGTTAAAGGCCATCCAAACCGATACACAACGTAGGTGCTAAGTATTGAGAGTTATGTGTGGGAGCATGCTCATAGTCTTAGATTGAGAAGAACACTCTCAAAACTAGCATTACAAAAGGAATAGACCAGCGACAATTTACACAATGTAGTCCCCCAAACATTGGTGATAATGCGATTATTAAAAGCCACCCACATAAAAACTCTAATGCGTTCAACACCTCGCCATTTTCATATGGACTTGTAAATGGGAGTATATGAAGCACCCCTTCATAAGTAGAGCCGGAAATCGGGCCAAGCCCGTCGGATCGGCCCGTTTAAGCCTTGGCCCTATAGGGCTCGGGCTTGAAAAATAGGCTAGAAATTTGAAATTGGCCCTACAGGGCCGGCCCTATAGGGCCTCAGGCTTAATCGGGCCGGCCCGTTTAACTGTAGCTTTTTTAAAAAAAAAAATTAATTATCTAGACTTCTACTTAATGAATGTGTTTATTTGTAATTACTTAGATTTTTTTAGTTTAAACTATAACCCTTTTTTATGTTTATTATTATTCTATATTAAAACACATAATTAGTTATTATAAATTTTAAAGAATGGATGTTTTCATATTAAATAAACACATACTTTGGTATTACAATATTATATAAGTAATACATTATAAATATATTTTGTGTAAAATAAGTATAATTATTTTTACTTGTCAGTAAAATCATGCATGAACAGAAGGAATCTACAGACACACACAAAATTACGAGAGAGAGAAAGGTATTTTGTCATGAGCATACATAAAGCAATTCCTTTGTTTAACATTTTTTGAAAAAAAAAAAGAAAAAAACGTATTCTTTGTGTTTATTTGTTTTTTATTACGAATTAATGAATGTGTTTATTTGTTGAATGATTTATATTGTTTAAATATTAATGTAGATAACATTTATTTGATAGATTAGAACTTTAATGGTTGCAATTTACTAATTATATTTCTTTGAAAAAAATCGAAGGAAAAATAGTTAAAATTTGAAATAATAGCCCTGGCCCTGGTATTATCGGGCCGGGCTTTAAAAAAAGATGTTTTCCTTACTTTAAGTCCTGTAAGGCTGGCCCTGTTAGGCCCTGGCCCTGTTGGGCCGAACCGGCCCTGATTCCCAGCTCTATTCATAAGTGAAGAACAACACAATTTAGCTCAGCAATTTTGTGCTAATTCTTTCGTTCCTATATTTAGGTTCCTCAACAACTCAATATGGCTACTGATTGGTGGCTAAATTAAATACTTATCATCTTGATCTATTTGTTCTTTTATTCCTTTTTGTTATTACTATTCATGATGACTTATTAGGTTATACTACTATATGTAGGCTCCTTGAACACCTCTTCATATTAATGTGTGTATGTGTGGATCGGACATCCCCTCATGGCTAAAGTTTAAAAACAAAAATTATTGTTAAAATTAAAATTTGATATTAATTAAAATATATAAAAATACTCACATGAGGTATTAGATATATGTCACAGAAATAAATAAGAATAATTTTTTTTTTGAGTGAAATAAAAAAGTAAATTATGTACACTTTTTTCCATAATCACACTAATCAAATTAAATTTTTGAATAACTTTATAAAATTATCTTTTTTTATTCAATGCTATATATTTTTTGCACCTTACACAAATATAAAAAATAAATTACGTACAGTAGATAACTAAACCTATTTTTAATATTTTACCATATAAATTTAATATAAGAATCATTACGACTATATACTGCAACAATTGCTACCCATCTCAACTCCAATGAATAATAGGTGGAGGTGGTGGTTGTCAGAGAAACCATATTCATATTAACTTCTACCACCAGTCACTGCCTCACTGCCTCACTGCCTTGCTTCTTTGGCTCTCCATTTAACTTCGCCCATTCTTTTTTGGCGAAACAACAGCAACCACCTTCCTTTTATTATTCACTCCTCACTGTCCAGATGTTACTCTATAATCGTCACCTCCTCCCTCCTCTTTAATATCCCCTGTCTCTCTTCCATTTTTCTATTACATCTCTTGCTTCCATTTTCTCTCTGCCTTCAGCAATGGCTAAGACTCCCATTCCCAAAATGGCCTCTTTCCTTCTAATCTTCTACTACATTCTCTTCTTCTTCACTCTGCCCTTCCCTTCTTCACATGCTCACACTGCCCAGAAAACTTACATCATCCAAATCGATAAATCTGCAATGCCACAAGCTTTTTCCAACCACCTAGAATGGTATTCCTCAAAGGTAAAATCAGTACTGAGTAAATCCCTCGAAGCTGAAGATGATGACGACGACCAGGAGAGAATAATCTACAGCTACCAGGCTGCTTTCCATGGCGTCGCGGCTAAACTAAGTGAAGAGGAAGCTGCGAGGCTGGAGGAAGACGATGGGGTTCTCGCCATTTTTCCAGAAACCAAATATGAGCTTCATACAACACGGAGCCCCTTGTTCTTAGGGCTTGAACCGGCTCAAAGCACGAATCTCTGGTCGCAGATGACGGCGGCTGACCATGACGTCGTTGTTGGGGTTTTAGACACCGGGGTTTGGCCGGAGAGCGAGAGCTTCAACGACACAGGTATGAGACCCGTACCTTCTCACTGGAAAGGAACCTGCGAAACCGGACGAGGATTCACAAAGCGACACTGTAACAGAAAAATTGTGGGTGCGAGAGCGTTCTACCGCGGCTATGAAGCTGCAATGGGTAAAATCGACGAGCAAAGTGAGTTCAAATCGCCGAGAGACCAAGACGGTCATGGGACCCACACGGCGGCCACCGTCGCCGGGTCTCCGGTTCATGGGGCGAATCTCTTAGGCTATGCTTCCGGAACGGCGAGAGGGATGGCTCCGGGAGCTAGAATTGCTGCTTATAAAGTATGTTGGGTTGGCGGGTGTTTTAGTTCAGATATTCTATCTGCTGTTGATAAGGCTGTAGCTGATGGGGTTAATGTTTTGTCAATTTCTTTGGGTGGTGGAGTTTCATCTTATTACCGTGATAGTTTATCTGTTGCTGCATTTGGAGCTATGGAGATGGGTGTATTTGTTTCTTGTTCTGCAGGAAATGCAGGGCCTGACCCTGTTAGTCTCACTAATGTGTCTCCTTGGATTGCCACGGTTGGAGCAAGCACAATGGATAGAGATTTCCCTGCTAAAGTGAAGCTTGGAAATGGAAGAAAAATGACTGGAGTTTCACTCTATAGAGGAAGAAAAGTTCTTTCCATTAAGAAGCAATATCCTTTGGTTTACATGGGAGCCAGTAACTCAACCAGCCTTGACCCTAGATCTTTGTGTTTGGAAGGCACCTTAGATCCCAGACAGGTTTCAGGGAAAATTGTGATTTGTGACAGAGGAATTAGTCCTAGAGTTCAAAAGGGTCTGGTGGTGAAAAAAGCAGGTGGGGTAGGAATGATTCTCACGAATACTGCAGCTAATGGAGAAGAACTTGTTGCAGACTGTCATCTCCTTCCTTCAGTTGCAGTTGGAGAGAAAGAAGGGAAGGAGCTGAAGCATTATGTCTTTACAAGCAAGAAAGCGACCGCCAATCTTCTTTTTCTTGGTACAAGATTGGGGATTAAGCCATCTCCTGTTGTGGCAGCATTTTCATCAAGAGGGCCTAATCTTCTTACACTTGAGATTCTGAAACCTGATATGGTTGCTCCTGGTGTGAACATTCTTGCTGCTTGGAGTGGGGTCATCGGACCCTCGAGTATGGCCACTGATGGCCGGAGAGTTAAGTTCAACATACTCTCTGGAACTTCCATGTCATGCCCACATGTAAGTGGGGTTGCAGCTTGGTTAAAGGCAAAGCACCCAGAATGGAGTCCAGCTGCTATAAAATCTGCCCTCATGACCACAGCTTATGTTCATGACAATACTCTTAACCCTCTAAAAGACGCTTCATCAGCTGAACCTTCATCTCCATATGATCATGGAGCTGGACATATCAACCCCAGAAAAGCTCTTGACCCGGGTTTGATCTATGACATTGATCCACAAGATTACTTTGATTTCCTATGTACACAGAAGCTAACTCGGACGCAGTTGAGAGTTTTCGCTAAGCACTCAAACAGAACTTGTGGGAAATCTCTTGCAAGTCCAAGGGACTTAAATTATCCTGCTATTTCAGTTGTGTTTCCAGAGAGAACAGCCGTTTCGGCTCTAACTGTTCACAGAACTGTCACTAATGTTGGCCCTCCTAACTCCAAATACCATGTCATGGTTTCACCATTCAAGGGTGCTTCTGTTAAAGTTGAGCCTGATGTCTTGCATTTTACCAGCAAGAACCAGAAAGTGACTTACAAGGCCACCTTCACTAGAAAATCTAAGCAGCCTGGTCCTGAGTTTGGAGGTCTGGTTTGGAAGGATGGTGTTCACAGGGTGAGAAGTCCTATAGTTATAACATGAGTGCCCTCCAATATTATGAGTTTTCACTACTGGGACTAATTCTTGCAAGTTCTATAGGATTGCTGGGTTTTTGCAATAAACTATATATATGTCTGCAATTTTTAGTCCACCTCCAGTTTATTTTTTCTCGTTAATTAGAAGGAAATGCTTGTTATTTTTGCTTTCAATAATATATGATCTTGCGTACCTATTTCTTCATCAGCAGCTTAGAACTAATCCATCTGCAAAAATGGCAATCAAAGTTCAACAGAATGGAAATTGCTGCTTGATTCTCAAGAATATTGTAGTTTCATTAATCTTTCCCTTTGTGCTGTCATTGGCTCTGTTACCTTTTTGCATGAAGTTCTATCACCAATTACGTTACAACACTGGTACAAGATATGTTACGTATATATACATATATATTGCGATTATTCTTGGTGATAAAGCAATGCACCGTCAGAGAGCAGAGTCGGCCGACCAGCATTTATGTATGAGTGCTATCTTCGCTCAGCGGCATTTTGCGATCTGAATCATACACAGCATTATTATACCCTTGAGATTAATTTAAGCGCCTGAGACTACTAAGAGGTTTTTCTCTTCCTGTCTGTTTTGCCCACACACTAATAACTCCAAGTTCCGATGGAGATGGAGATGAATAAGGGTTTGGGATGTCACGGGAGTGAGTTCTCATTTTTAAATGAAAATACCAAAATGCCCTTCCAAATAAAAAATTCTCAATTTTTTCAGAACCCGTCTTCGGTTCCATTGAATCTTTTCGAGCTCCTTCCAACAGTGTCCATATACCACCACCCCCTTCAGCCACTACGCACGTCGGCCTTCGCAAGAAATATAGACTAGATCTCGAAAAGAAGTGGAAGAATTGGTGGAGAAGTTGAAGATTTGGAGAAGAGGGAGACATGGGCCAAGCGCGACTTGCCGGAGATTGCCGTTGACGTCCTGTGATCGACATTTTCCACTTCCGACTTCCACTTCAGAGGTTCATGGTGAAGATTGCGACTAGATCTAGGCTCTTGCAACCCAGAGACTTTTATCGACGTCTTCTAATTTGGAGTGAGCAGGTGGTGGAGGTGGGTGGAGGGAAGAGGTCGCCGGCGAGTGAAAAGAGGTTGTCACCGCCGCCGCCGGTGAGCGAGCAGAAGTGGCCGGTGGGTGAGGAGGTTGAAAGCATAGAGGGGGTAATGGGGGAAATATACAGATGGAATTACAAAATCGAGCTTTTGTGATGGTGATGGAATTACAAAACTGAACTTTTGTGAATGAGGCTGCTTTTTAAGAGTAACTTATTTTTAATCTGATTTTTTTTAAAACTAATCATAAGATAAAAATCAGATGGTAAGTGACTGGTTTTTGATCCAATAGAAATGACTTATTTTAAATATGATTTGTGTTTAGATTAACGGTGGTAGTAGTAACTTTTTTCCTAAAAACTTGTTTGGATTATTATTTAAAAAATCAGTTGAGATGAACAATGACTAAAAAATGTATGAATCTTATTGAATATTTTTATTAGATTGTAGAACACTTCCCTACAAAGCTCTAAGCTCAAGAATCAACTCATTGCTCTAGGAGAAGAGGGAATTAGCCACTAAAACTTGTTATCACAACTTCACCAAACATTTTCAAATTTCCATACGGCAATGAAGAACACCTCTAGGAACCAAATCTAACAATGCATAAATGAAGATTGGTGATTAAGTGAAAGTGATATCAAGCAAGAGTGAGTCACGTTTGGAACAATGGAAGACAAAAGAAGACGACTTGATCTTATGGTGAAGAGAGGACAACGAAGGAACCACAACTCAAATTCCAAGAACAAGACCGACAAATCTTGCTTGGTAAGGGTTTGTGTAGAACATGGGAAGACCGCGCGTGGTGGAGGTGGATAGAGAAGAGGACAAAGGTGGTGGTGGGTATGGCGAGGTGCTATGGCGGTGACGGAGGGAGGTGATGGTAGTTTTGAACTCCACCTCCACGACAACTCTGTCACTCTCGGTCACCCACAAAGCTCCCTTTACTTTTTCGGTGTCTCTCGAGCTTTCCTACTCACTGGTGAACGACAGAGGTGAGGCGGTGAGGGGGGAGGTGATGGTGGTCTAATTCTTTGTCCTTCCTCACGGCATGATTGCGAGCTTCTTCGTGTTGAGCTTCGCGGCCATCCCTCTTAAATCAGAGTAGCTCGAGTTTGGTAGGAGGTAGCTCTGATAATGAAGTAAAGGACTGTGCGAGCTCGTAAATGAAGAAGAAAAGAGGATAGCTCGTAAATGCCAGAAAGGACAAATGAAGAAGAAAAAAAGAGGACTTTGCAAACATTCGACTTTTTTTATACCAAACGCTCCAAATTTTGGCTTCTCTCAGAAATGGTTTTTCTTCTTCTTTTTATATAAGCCCATTTGTTTGTGATAATTTTGTAAACACCAAAAAGCAATTAATTTCTCTCCACTAGACTTTTACTCTTAGCTACTAAGCTTCTAAGGCGTTTGAACGTCATACCAAACAGATTGTTAATGGAATCGGCCTGGTTGGCTTCCACATTAAATTGGAAAATTTTCCAATTCCAACATATTAAACAAACCGCGTTATGAGACCCGTTTCCACTTCTACTTCCACTTCCACATCCACATCCTGTCGTACCAAAGGGGCCCTAAGAGGTTCGTTGATTGGTTGTGGCTTTCCTTTATTTTAAAAACAAATTGCACACCAAATGACATGTTAATTGCTGTAAGATCTAATTAAATAATATGAGTAGACTAAAGATGTTAGTTAAATTAGTTAATATAATATATATATTTTTTCTAAAACACATAAATCATCTTCGTTAATTATTTCTATTCCTTTACTTGATTATTGTTGAGAGAATATCAGTAGGGTTAATTTAAGAAAAAATGATAAACACATGAACTATATATTACATCTAGGACCAACATCAAATATTTAATTAAATCCTATAATTATTTTGACCTCGTTTGTAGATAGTAAGGTTAAAGTTTATCAAAAGAATAGTTAGGATAAATACTCTCCATCCACTACTCCCGAGGCTAAACGACGCCGTTCAGTTCATGTAGCGAATAGGCGGATCTGAAGTGTTTGTGCAATGGACGGCCCAAAGTCGCTGAATGGGCCGAACGATGGAGCAGTGAGTCCAATCTCTGCTCATAAGGTGGGAAAAAAAAAAAAACGGAGAAGAGCTTTTTGGAGCCTGATCAATGAATCTCGTTACTTTTATCAACAAAAAAAAAAAAAAAAAGAATCTCGTTACTGTGACAGGCTGAGAAATTCATATCAGCATATTTCTTTCTCATAAATTAATTTGCACTAAAAGACCAACGGAGGTTGGCACAAGTGGTAAGCAGCTTGTATCGCTTAAGCAATGTCTCGGGTTCGAGCTTTGTAAATGCAAAAAACCCCCGTTGGGAGACTCTCCCACCAAAGGCAGGTGCGTGACACAGGTTGAATCCGGATTAGTCGAGGTGAAGCCCCGGTGAACCGGGTGGGCAACAAAAAAAATTGCACTAAAAGTGTTGTTCAAATAAATAAAGGAGATGAGAAATAGAAATATTGTTCCAAAGCACCACAGGCCACTGCTCGATGCAGATATACATGAATTGGTTATTCTACGTAAATGTTTGCTGAAATTCTACTTCGTCAGCACCATAAATTAATAAATGACTTATGACTATTGTTGTTAAACTCGAGAGTTGGTTCTGCGAGTTTATGTTTTTTTTTTTTACGTTTCTAATTGACAAAAACGAATCGAATTACTGGTAAACTGGCGCCGATTATAAACTCGGTTAAACTCACGAGTTTATACACCTCGAGTTTACTGTTTTTACGTTTTTAGCTTAGAAAATCGTGTTAACTTACTTTTAAATTCATGTTAACTTTTTTGATTTGATCATACTCAGCAGTTTTATATATAACTTTTAGGGTTAAGGAGCAATTTTACACATGAGCTTTTCCCCCAGGAGCGCCCAGCACCACGTGCTTTTTTCTGGAGCAAAAGTACACACGTGGTTATGTTTTGGGAGCGCCCAGTACCACGGCAGCTAGTTGACCATTAGTCAACTGTTAAGTTGGATGGAAATGAACAGTAACTCGGGTAAAATTACACTTTTGCCCTTAGTTTTAAATAAAATTACCCTTTGCCCTAAGTTTTTAAAAAAAAAAACTAAAAATACCCTCCTTGGTGGGCCCCACCACCGCCACTCCACCACCGGTGGCCGACCATCTGCCGCCGCCGCCGCGGCAGTAGTCGGCCGTTGGTGGTGGCCGCCGCCTTGCCCAAAATGGCGGTGGTGGTGGTGGCCGCCGCCACCAATGGCATTGTGGTGGTCGGCCATGGTGGTGGGGCCGGTGGTGGAAGGGTATTTTTAGTTTTTATTATTATTTAAAACTAAGGGCAAAAGGGTAATTTTCATTTAAAACCAAGGGCAAAAGGTAATTTTCATTTAAAACTAAGGGGCAAAATGGTAATTTTCTTTTTTTTTTCCTACCATCGCATCCACGCGGCGTCCATGTCGTGCTGTCGGTCAAATAAAGCGCCACGTCACGCCACGTCGCCGTTCCATCCAAGTTAACGGTTGACTAACGGTCAACTAATCTCCGTGGTGCTGGGCGCTCCCAAAACGTAACCACGTGTGTACTTTTGCTCCAGAAAAAAGCACGTGGTGCTGGGCGCTCCTGGGGAAAAAGCTCATGTGTAAAATTGCTCCTTAACCCTAAATTTTATAGAAATTTCTTTCTTAAATATGATAAATGTTAATGAATTTAATTTTAATTATTTTGATTTAAATCAAATTGTTATCATTTTAATTATTTAATTATACACTAGTAATACTTATTTAATAATAAAAGTAAACTCTTATAAGTTTACGATTCGAGTTCACGATACGAGTTTACGTTACTGTCACGAGTTTGCTTAAACTCGTGAGTTGACAAACTATGAAACATTTTTTTTTTTGGTTTTGACTTTCATTATATTATTAAATGTCTTGCTGAAGGTTATATTATATATATCAAAACCCACGGGGCGGGGGCTTCTGGCTTCGTAAGGGTATGGGTCATATGTATATGGGGTTTAAACTTCTCATGTTGCATGAGAAGAAGAAGATTTCTACACACATACGAAATGATGGAACCCACACATATATATAATGCTAATTATATATATGTGTGTGTTTGTGTGGGTCCCACCATTTCGTATGTGTGTGACATGAGAAAACACTTCTCCTACAACATGAGAAGTGTCTTCCCCTCTCTCTCTCTCTCTGTGTCTCTCTCTCTCTCTCTATATATATATATATATATAGTAAATATCTTAATACGTACCTTGATATGGTCTGGTTGTCTGATAGATAAGATCATTATTTTTAATAGTTCTTTTGGATAACTATTTAAGAGATTATAATTTGCAACATTTATTTAAAAATTAGATACCTTACTTACGTTTTACGAAATTTAAAATATGAATTTTATAGTTTATATAACTTGAAAATTAATCAAGTCAGCTTCTTTGTGTGTCTGAACCTAGTACCTCTTGCCACTTCATTGACTTGTTTAATTACAAATTGAATTAAAATTAAGATTTTTTTAAGAAAAATTTGGTTGGATTCAACAAGACCCGAGAACCATTCTGTATCAAAATAAATGAGAGCTTAATGATATAATCTTTTTTCCACTCTATTTTAAGGTTGTCAAACTCACAAACTTAAACAAATGACATAAACTCATATCGTGAATTCGAATTATAAATTCTTAAGAGTTTATTTTTACCATTAAATCGGTAATAATAATATGTAATTAAATAATTAAAATATCATAGTTTGATTTAAATATATTTAAATCCAAATGATTGAAATTAAATCCCTGATCATTCATAATCTGTCATATATAACAAAGAAATTTCTATATGAAGCCACTAAGCATGAGATCGAAGAAATTAATACAAGTTTAAAAGTGACTTAACATAGTTTTGTAAGTTAGAAACGTAAAATGATAAACTCGGCATATAAAACTTACGAGTTTAATCGAGTTTACCGTAGTCACAAGTTTATCAGTAACTTGAATCGATTTTGTAAACTAAAAATATAAAAACGGTAAAATCAGAGAGTCAATTCATGAGTTCGATAACAATACTCCACTTCCTAAAGTGACAGTTTAAATGTTTTACAATAATAGAAGGCTGTTTATGCCACCTTTTGAAGAGGCTTTTTTGGTCCGTGAGTTATAGGTCATGATCCTTCTTTCTTACAATATGGATCTAATAGATTTTTACTTGTTTTTTTTTTTTAAAAAAAAGAGAATAATACATGTAATGATGAGCTGTTTTTGTTTTCTTTTTTCTTTTTGTTTTTTGGGTAAAGACTTACAACCCAAACTAAAAGCAAACGCAACACGAATGATAAGAAAAATAGGTTTGGACTTTGGAGCAACGTAGCTTGAAAGTAGAAATCGCATTGTCGAACAAATGCCGAATTATTCCTCTTTTTTTTTTTTTTCAAATAAGTCATATTTTTATCAACTCAATGTCTATTACAAAACGGGCGAAAAAATAACTTGGGTATCCTTAAACATCTAGTCAGGGGTTTGATCCTTGGTGGTGTGTATGGAGAAGGTTATTTGGCCAGCACCAATGCCCTTCGGGACGACTACGGTGCAAAGGAGGATTAGTCTCAGCTATCGGCGGAGGACACCCCCAACGGGCGAAAAAATAGGATTTATGAAGAATATAGAGGACAATAAGATAACGCCACGTGGCCTGTATGTGTCAAAAGAAGTCAAAGAAGTTGGGTAGATTTAGGAATGAAGAGTGAAAGGTGTGTGTGTGGGAACTGGGAAGGCTACATGGGTTTGACTGAGTCGCATGTTTTATTGGATTAATGTTTGATTATTTCAAAAGGTTGAGCTGGATTTGGATAGCTTTCAACTATAAAGACACATATTTACTATTCAATGTTTGACTTCTTTCATAAAAAAATAATTATACTCATAATTTATATATTATATACTATATAAAGATATATAAATTATAAAGACAGGAAGGTGGCTGTTGGGAGAATTAGGATCAAAGCAACACATAATCGGAATCGCCGGCAGTGAAAGAGGGATGATTGATAGCTTCCCACTGTTTGAATTTTTGAAACCTGCTTCCAATATTTTATATATATATATATATATATATATATATATATACATATATATATATATACATATATATATATATATATATATATATATATATATATATATATATATATATATATATATATATCCTCCCTCGCTCCTTTTATAAGTACAATACCAAGATACGTTCGGTGGTTCAAATTTACATGAAATTTCAATTTATTCCATTAATTTTATAAATTAGGGGAAAAGCACCAAAGTAGCAACTTTTAACAAAAAATATACCTAAACGGAGCATTTTCGAAAATTTTTTCCAGAGTAATGCAGTCAAAGGCGTCAGTTGACTGACGCCTCTGACAGCGTTAGAAATCTGACGCCTTTGACAGGTGGCGTCGGTCAGAGGACGCCATGAAAAGACCCTTTCTAACAAATCAACAATTAACCATAATGTGTTCATAAAACCGGATTAATAGGTAATTATGGAAACCCTTCTCCTTTCAAGACAACACACCTTGGGTCTAGGGTACAAATTTTTCCCACAAACCCACCACAAATAAATCCACGACTGGGCACAAATATCGAATAGAAGAACACATAGCCCACGAGTCTTATAACCCTAACCCCACAACAAAGTGTCTATACAAAAACAACTTTCGCACAAGATATGATTATGGATCCACCATAATATGATAGTGTACAAAATAAGGCCTTCGGAAAATAAACAATCATCCAAAAATAGTTAATGCAGTATTTTAGAAATATGAGGCCCTATGATGGCAATATATAAATCAATACAACACTATTACCAACAAGAGGCCTGTAAATTTCATGACGTCTATGCCTCTGGCTGCTTCCCTTGTCCTCTACTAAGATTAGAGGATTCGCCTGAAAAATTTAATAATAACGGGGTGAGACATAAAGTCCCCGTAACCGAAGTAAATTTATCAAATATGCAGGAAAGGATTGCAAGTCAGAGAAGCAGGTTTATTAATATAATTATAATATTTAACAAGCGATAATGGAGAATACTTTTCCTTTCGATAACATACATGTCGGGTTCGGGGGCACAACACTCGCCCACAAACTCCGGAGTCCAGTGGCACAAACTCCGCCCACAAACTCCATAACATACATGTCACAAATTCCGCCCACAAATTCGGAGTCCAGTGGCACAACACTACAAATTCCGCCCAAACATAATAATACAAATAATTAACAATTAAACCCATCCCCACTCATCCATCCTCGCTCCTCCTTATATCTTCTCGGAGTCCTAGTACAAATTCCGCCCAAAATACTCAAGTCCTATAACACTCAACTCAAGATCCGGCCGAGATTTGAGAGAGCCAAATTCCAAATATATCAACTCACAACAATAGCATTTCAACCATCAGAACAATAACAACCCTAACAATAGTATTTACTTATATATACGGATTGGAAAAATACACTGCTTCTTTGAATTAATTTCATATTCAAACATACACATAATTTTTCAAAACACATACAAGTTGTATATATGAAAGTAAGGCTTAGAAAAATACCTCACAGCCCAAAACACGCATATAAAATAAATTAACCCCGGTTACCTCAATTCCAAGCTCAACCTTAGCTTGAGGAGCACAGCTCGCACAATCACCGCTTACAATAAGGCTCTACATTATCACAATTAAAGTTTATAATTTCCTATAACTTAAAAAAAATACAAATTCTAATATTATTATAACAAAAATTGAAAATGACATTTTGGGGATTAAATTTTAAAAAGAACTATTTTGTCCCTCAATTTTTTTCAGAAGCTATCCTAATACTTTAAGTTAGGAGTTTAATAAAATATTAACACCAAGTAAAACTATGACTTATATATATATAAATAGCAAATGTCATCTAAATTATTCTCCAACCCAAATGATGACAACAGTTTGACCAACATGCATGAACTATGCTTTGTTATATATCAACAAGTTTTATAATCCACATATATGTATCTAAAACCACTTCTCCATTATTTCACGTACAGTGAGCTCTTCCTATTACTTCCTATCTATACATATATATTGTATATTTATAGTACGTTTCTATCCTTGTTTACATCCATCAAGAAATTTTTCATGACAAGCTTTTTCTCCATATATATTTATATACACACATATACCCTGAACACACAGCAACGTTTCCTCTTGCCTTTTATATATACCAAGCGACATATATATATATATATATATATATATATATATATATATATATATATATATATATATATAACTAAGCATGACAACCAGTTTTATTTCTTTCTTCTCATGTGCATCCACGTACTCATATGTGTGTGTGTCTATATATATATATATATACTTGTATACTTTCAATCCAATCAGTAACCATCGATACATATATACACATGTGGCAACGTTTCCTTTTTGCTTTCCCTGTGTGTAGCTAAGTATCAATAAAGTTTTGTCTTACATATATTTATATAGATGTATGCCGCGATATTATTGTTCCCTCTTTCTTTTATATGCAACTATATATATATATATATATATATATATACTTTCTCAAATCAGCTACCTACGTGGCTATGCCTTGCTCAAAGAGATACAAAACAACAATATATATATATATATCTATGTTTCTTTTGATCACGTGCAGTTGCTTTGGTTTCACATTAGCAAGGTTTATATATATATAGCATTTATAACCACTCTTCCTATCATTTTATGACAAAGAAACTCTAAACCTTATAACATCACATTTTGCTTGGGTTTTCAAACGCGAAGCAAAGACCTATATCGCCTAAAGTCCTTGTTTCAGTTTTCGCTTCAGCGACAACTCGTGGCTTTGCTTCCTATGGTTTACCACTCATAAACTTGCATAGGGAAAATGATGAAAATAAGAGGAAGAAGAAGTCCCATTATTTACCTTCACCGATCAAGCCGGAACGATGAGAAATGAGTCGCTTTTCTACTCCCCTGTTTCCGACGCAAAACGCGGGGAAAAATGGTTTCGCTTTGAAACGTTCTCTCTCTCCTTCCTCAACTCTCTCCTTCCTTTGACTCTCGGTTTCTATTAGTTTCTATGTTGCGTAATGAATGAGAACAAAGGAACATCATTATATAAGGACCTAAGGGTCCCGACCGAGCGAGAAATGAGACATAGGGAGTGACTGCGTTGAGCTCATAGGTATGGAGGATGTTGGGCTCGAGACGCACGAGAGCATGGCGTGCATGTTGTCCGAGAAGGATGGCACTGCTAACTCGCTTCTCCGTTCCGTAAAAGTCGCCGGAGAAATCTTCCCTGTTGCGTGTTGCATAATCTGATTTGCTGACATTGCTTTTGCTTGTTTATTTATTTATTTATTTATTTATTTTGATGGGTTAGGAGATTAGAGAATGGATATAATGGGTTGGGCCAAAGGGATTAAACGAAATGGCTACTCAACCAATATATACTTGGCTGCTATCTCACGTAGTGGGCCAAGGAGAGAAAAATAAAAAGGGAATGAAATGGACTTGATGATTATTAGAGGAATATTAAATTGGGCTTGCATGAGAATGAACAATATTTCTCCCACTTTAATCCCCTACAAGACTCTCATTTGCAAATATTGGATAATTTGGAAAAATAAATCCTTAATTTAATATAAGGATTTTTCCTTCCAATTTTTTTTTTTTTTTCAACCATTACTTAATAAACACATTTATCATACATACTTATTTCATAATTATACTTAAATCCTAAAATAAAAAAATTAGGATGTTACAACTCTCCCCACCTAAATAGAATTTTGTCCCCAAAATTCTCAGCAAGTTATTAAAGAAAACAATCCACAACATAAGATTCCAATACAGTAACATCAAGTCAAAACAACTTTACCAAAATACATGGCACGCTGGCACATTAAAACAAAAGTTACTCAGCACAACAAAATTATCGCATTACACAAGTTTGATCACAACACAAAGACAATCATAACTACGCAAACAAATCAGGGAAATCACGCCGCATTCGCTCTTCGGTTTCCCATGTAGCATCATCAGGAGACATACCCTTCCAAAAAAAAATTTTAAGAGACGGATTGTTCTATTTCACAATTGCTTATCCTTCGCATCAAGGATCCTTTCTGCTCGGGTATGTAGGTCAAGTTTTCTCTTAATTCAACGTATTTGGGCTCAATTACATGGCAAAGATCTGGATGATATTTCTTAAGTTATGCACGTGAAATACATTGTGTATACTTGATAGGTACGACGGCAAGGCAATACGATAAGCAACTGGTCCAACTCGCTCCAAAATCTCGTATGGGCCAATAAATCTGGGAGTCAATTTATTGGCTTTGATAGATCTGCCAATACCAGTTACCGGTGAAACCTTAAGGAATACATGGTCCCCTACTTCAAACTCCAAAGGTCTCGGTCGCCTATCCTCAAAGCTCTTTTGTCTACTCGAGCGGTCAACAACCTCTGGCGAATCATCTCAATCTTCTTTGTAGTTTTGTCTACCAAGTCCGATCCAATCATAGTTCGTTCGCTTAATTTAGTCCAACAAAGAGGCGATCTACACTTTCTTCCGTACAATGCCTCAAAAGGTGCTATTTGAATGCTCGAGTGATAACTATTATTGTAAGCAAATTCTTCTAAAGGCAGATGACAATCCCAACTACTAGGTAACTCAATGGCACATGCCCTCAACATATCTTCAAGGGTCTGAATCGTCCTCTCCGCCTGACCATCAATCTGTGGATGATAAGCGGTACTGTACTTCAACCTTGTCCCTATAGCCCTTTGTAACGCCTTCCAAAAGTTCGATGTGAACCTTGGATCACGGTCTGATACAATCTCGGGGGTTACACCATGCAACCTGACAATCCAATCCACATACAACTAAGCTATACCCTATATGGATCGGAAGAAAATGAGCTGACTTCGTCAATCGACCTACAATGACCCATATAGCGTTGTGGTGTGCTATGGTTTCCGACAATCCCACAATAAAATCCATGGAAATGCTGTCCCATTTCCATTGCGGAACTTCTAAAGGTTGAAGTAATCCTGGAGGCTTTTGATGCTCGATCTTCACTTTCTGACAAGTCAAACACTTCAATAAGAAGTCTGTCACATCATACTTCATCTTTGGCCACCAATACTCTTGCTTCAGATCTCGATACATCTTAGTGATTCCTGGATGAACGGTATACTTTCCTCCGATGAGCCTCTTCAAGAATCGTCTTCTTGATTTCCTCATTATTCGGAACACAAATCCTCTTTTTATACCCCAATATACCTGTATCCCCAATATCATAACTAGGTACTTCACCGTTCTCCAACTCTTTTCTGATCTTTAGCAATTGGTCATCTTTCATCTAGGCCATCCTTAACTCATTATAAAAGTCAAAATCCCTTCGCACTAAACTCAAAATCACCTTGGACTTTGGTTCAATATAAACCTCTAACAATCCTGCTAACAGATTATGCTCAGCTATACACATATGAATCACTTGAATTGACTTCCGGCTCAAGGCATCAACAACTACATTCACCTTCCCTGTATGATACTTAAACTCAAAATCATAATCCTTCAAAAACTCCATCCATCTTCTCTGTCGGTTATTCAACTCCTTCTGATCCAAACAAGTAATGCCTCCAAATTTTCAAAGCAAAAAGACCATTGCAAGCTCTAAGTCATGAGTCGAATAGTTCTTTTCGTGAAGTCTCAAATTCTGTTGAAATCATTTCGCTCGAAAATTCCATTCCGAAAATTTTCACAAACTTAACAGGTGTATTAGTACGTTCAAAATCAAAATTTTAAACATGTCTAGGAATCAGACAACTGTTCTTAGAAGGTCATTACTGCCTATCCTATATTCATAACATAATTATACTCAATAGTAAACTCACAAAGTCTTTGGAACACCCCATGGCAATACACAGAATCATCTAAACCTCCTTTCTAGGACACTTATTTGATGTGGGATTCATTACAATGCATTTGCCTTGAAAGCTAAAGCCCTGGTAGCTCTACTTTACAGTTCGTTGTCACGATGGCTTCACTCTACGGTTCTTCACTTGGTATTTTACTCAATATAC
Organism: Acacia pycnantha; assembly: GCA_025563575.1. Lineage (NCBI taxonomy): Eukaryota > Viridiplantae > Streptophyta > Magnoliopsida > Fabales > Fabaceae > Acacia > Acacia pycnantha. Next base: position 2,092,478 of record JAMWYP010000048.1, on the reverse strand, counting down.
TCTGACTGATCGATCCATCAGTCGAACCCTCCGTAGGTAGCTCTTTCCAATCCGAATTCTTTGTAAGTAGCTCTATCTTTGATTGGCAGTCTCTAACGAGAAAACTAGATTTTATAAGGTCCCTCTTCTTTTGTAGTTACGTATTCTGCTTTCTTTAATTCCACCATCTCATATGGGGCATTTTATTTGGAGTTTCAGTTTTGGTCCATCTCCAAGCATAGTCAAAATTCAACTTTCCTTATCGGGGTACTCATCCCACATTTCTGGGAGTCTACAGCCCCTAATACATCTACTATTTTCTATCTCGGTCATGAGGCCATAACTTGGGGCTACTAAAGTTCTAGCTACCACCTTGGTTCCATCGAGGACAACTCTCAATTAGTCTTTCTAAGGAGATATTTTGGGATTAAGATCTTTCCCTATGCTAGATCAGTAGCTATCAACCTCTAGATACCTCATATACATTGGCACCACATTCTATTGCCTTAAGTCATTTAATTCATTCGGTATCATATCCTAGTACCTCAATTCATTCGGGAAACGATGACTCTTAGAACCTCAACATCAACTAGGCTGAGAAACCCTATTTCCTCAACAACACCCATAATATATACTAGGATCATGATTCAAAATTCATAGTCTAATCCTCAAAACATTGAATAATATCCTCACCATATCATCATTATTCACAAGGTTCTAATTCTACCTCAATTCTCAATATCACAGGGAATATTCTAAACATCATCCGTCCACCCCAAGGTAACCATCAATCATACCCAAAGCATTGTTGATAGCGTAGTATCAATCACATTAATGGGGTTCATACTCTTAGGTCTTAGAACATTAATGCAACCTTAATTACATTTCGACCTAAGCTCTTAATTCCGCTTAGTTCAAATTCAAGCCTATCTGTAATCATTCCAATATTCCTATGGCATCCCTAAGAATCACAATCTTTTATAACTCAAGCTATTTAGGCTTTAAATCAAATAATTACAAATTCCTATGACAATTCCCGGAGATCACTCATCCCGACATTTCTCTTACCTAAGCACGCTTAACCTCTAAGTTCTGATAGGATCTAGGCCATACTATACAAACTTCTTGGTATAACTACCCTATATATTCCCATAACACGAGTGGGGATTTAATTATATCCTATCTCCATGTCGAAGCCTTAGAATTAACATTATAATCCTTATTCGTCACTTTGTCTATCTCTAAAGCCTCTGTTGGTAATCCTCCCGAGAAGGTCTCGGGATGGAAACGATCTAAATGTTTCCATATTGTAAGCATGTTAGGAACAACCCTTCGTTCTGTTGACTCCTCCGGTTCAGAGCTTGGTGGATTTGAAATTGTCTCCTTAGAATGAACAGTATTTTCTTCCTCTAATTCTGCGGGAACCTCTTGGGTATAACCATTGCTTCCACCATTCAGCCCTTCACTGGCTCTACTTTCCTCGAGTCTTCTCAACCATTCCTCCGTTGTACGGGTCCATCTATACAAATGCTGCAACATTTCAGCCTCGGTGAACTGATCCTGGGGCCCATTAGTTTCCTGTTGGCCGTTGTTATTGATGTCTATACGCAGGTTGTCACCGTATTCTTTATGCCTGGTATTCACCATCTCTCCCCACCTAAGGGTAAAACCCACCAAAGATGGAGAACAAGAAGAACAAGAAACAAAACAAAACACAACAGAACAGGGAAGCAGGTGTGTAAAGATTATATATTGCCATACTCTAAATGCAATGCACAACAGGGCCAGGAAATCATAAACACAGGGCTCTGGATACCAAGTTGAAAAGACCCTTTCTAACAAATCAACAATTAACCATAATGTGTTCATAAAACCGGATTAATAGGTAATTATGGAAACCCTTCTCCTTTCAAGACAACACACCTTGGGTCTAGGGTACAAATTTTTCCCACAAACCCACCACAAATAAATCCACGACTGGGCACAAATATCGAATAGAAGAACACATAGCCCACGAGTCTTATAACCCTAACCCCACAACAAAGTGTCTATACAAAAACAACTTTCGCACAAGATATGATTATGGATCCACCATAATATGATAGTGTACAAAATAAGGCCTTCGGAAAATAAACAATCATCCAAAAATAGTTAATGCAGTATTTTAGAAATATGAGGCCCTATGATGGCAATATATAAATCAATACAACACTATTACCAACAAGAGGCCTGTAAATTTCATGACGTCTATGCCTCTGGCTGCTTCCCTTGTCCTCTACTAAGATTAGAGGATTCGCCTGAAAAATTTAATAATAACGGGGTGAGACATAAAGTCCCCGTAACCGAAGTAAATTTATCAAATATGCAGGAAAGGATTGCAAGTCAGAGAAGCAGGTTTATTAATATAATTATAATATTTAACAAGCGATAATGGAGAATACTTTTCCTTTTGATAACATACATGTCGGGTTCAGGGCACAACACTCGCCCACAAACCTGGAGTCCAGGGCACAAATTCCGCCCACAAATTCGGAGTCCAGGGTACAAATTCCGCCCACAAACTGGGAGTCCAGGGTACAAATTCCGCCCAAAAACTCGAAGTCCAGGGTACAAATTCCAAATATATCAACTCACAACAATAGCATTTCAACCATCAGAACAATAACAACCCTAACAATAGTATTTACTTATATACACAGATTGGAAAAATACACTGCTTCTTTGAATTAATTTCATATTCAAACATACACATAATTTTTCAAAACACATACAAGTTGTATATATGAAAGTAAGGCTTAGAAAAATACCTCACAGCCCAAAACACGCATATAAAATAAATTAACCCCGGTTACCTCAATTCCAAGCTCAACCTTAGCTTGAGGAGCACAGCTCGCACAATCACCGCTTACAATAAGGCTCTACATTATCACAATTAAAGTTTATAATTTCCTATAACTTAAAAAAAAAATACAAATTCTAATATTATTATAACAAAAACTGAAAATGACATTTTGGGGATTAAATTTTAAAAAGAACTATTTTGTCCCTCAATTTTTCAGAAATGACATTTTAGTCCCACCATTCCAAAATTACAGTTTGGTTCTTCATAGACAAAAATTAAACCGATAGAAATTCCTATATAGTGACAATATATACATATATATATTTTTTTTCAAAGTAAAGCTTTTCTTATTATTAATTTAAACTCTCAGAAGCTATCCTAATACTTTAAGTTAGGAGTTTAATAAAATATTAACACCAAGTAAAACTATGACTTATATATATATAAATAGCAAATGTCATCTAAATTATTCTCCAACCCAGTGATGACAACAGTTTGACCAACATGCATGAACTATGCTTTGTTATATATCAACAAGTTTTATAATCCACATATATGTATCTAAAACCACTTCTCCATTATTTCACGTACAGTGAGCTCTTCCTATTACTTCCTATCTATACATATATATTGTATATTTATAGTACGTTTCTATCCTTGTTTACATCCATCAGTAAATTTTTCATGACAAGCTTTTTCTCCTTATATATTTATATACACACATATACCCTGAACACACAGCAACGTTTCCTCTTGCCTTTTATATATACCAAGCGACATATATATATATATATATATATATATATATAACTAAGCATGACAACCAGTTTTATTTCTTTCTTCTCATGTGCATCCACGTACTCATATGTGTGTGTGTCTATATATATATATATATATACTTGTATACTTTCAATCCAATCAGTAACCATCGATACATATATACACATGTGGCAACGTTTCCTTTTTGCTTTCCCTGTGTGTAGCTAAGTATCAATAAAGTTTTGTCTTACATATATTTATATAGATGTATGCCGCGATATTATTGTTCCCTCTTTCTTTTATATGCAACTATATATATATATATATATATATATATATATATATATATATATATATATATATATATATATATATATATACTTTCTCAAATCAGCTACCTACGTGGCTATGCCTTGCTCAAAGAGATACAAAACAACAATATATATATATATCTATGTTTCTTTTGATCACGTGCAGTTGCTTTGGTTTCACATTAGCAAGGTTTATATATATATAGCATTTATAACCACTCTTCCTATCATTTTATGACAGCAAACTCTAAACCTTATAACATCACATTTTGCTTGGGTTTTCAAACGCAGAAGCAGCACCTATATCAGCTAAAGTCCTTGTTTCAGTTTTCAGTTTCAGCGACAACTCGTGGCTTTGCTTCCTATGGTTTACCACTCATAAACTTGCATAGGGAAAATGATGAAAATAAGAGGAAGAAGAAGTCCCATTATTTACCTTCACTGATCAAGCTGGAACGATGAGAAATGAGTCGCTTTTCTACTCCCCTGTTTCCGACGCAAAACGCAGGGGAAAAATGGTTTCAGTTTGAAACGTTCTCTCTCTCCTTCCTCAACTCTCTCCTTCCTTTGACTCTCGGTTTCTATTAGTTTCTATGTTGCAGAATGAATGAGAACAAAGGAACATCATTATATAAGGACCTAAGGGTCCTGCGAGAAACAGACATAGGGAGTGACTGCGTTGAGCTCATAGGTATGGAGGATGTTGGGCTCGAGACGCACGAGAGCATGGCGTGCATGTTGTCCGAGAAGGATGGCACTGCTAACTCTGCTTCTCCGTTCCGTAAAAGTCGCTGGAGAAATCTTTCCCTGTTGCGTGTTGCATAATCTGATTTGCTGACATTGCTTTTGCTTGTTTATTTATTTATTTATTTATTTATTTTTTTTTGATGGGTTAGGAGATTAGAGAATGGATATAATGGGTTGGGCCAAAGGGATTAAACGAAATGGCTACTCAACCAATATATACTTGGCTGCTATCTCACGTAGTGGGCCAAGGAGAGAAAAATAAAAAGGGAATGAAATGGACTTGATGATTATTAGAGGAATATTAAATTGGGCTTGCATGAGAATGAACAATATTTCTCCCACTTTAATCCCCTACAAGACTCTCATTTGCAAATATTGGATAATTTGGAAAAATAAATCCTTAATTTAATATAAGGATTTTTCCTTCCAATTTTTTTTTTTCCAACCATTACTTAATAAACACATTTATCATACATACTTATTTCATAATTATACTTAAATCCTAAAATAAAAAAAATTAGGATGTTACACGCCACCTGAGCATAAGGCGTCAGTCAACTGACGCCTAAAGAGGCGTCCGTTGACTGACGCCTTCAGAGGCGTCCTCTGACAGACGCCTCTTTAGGCGTCAGGTCCCTGACGCCGTGGCCCCCCCTGCGCACCCGTGACCGGGCCCTGCCCCCCCCCAATTCACTACCCGTGACCCCCCTGCTCTATTTAAGTGATTGCTGCCCCCTTCCCTCTCTCACACCATTCACTCATTCTCCCTCATTCTATTCTCCTTGCTTCATCTATCTGCAGTTCCCTTCGTCTTCCATCTCCCTCATTCAGTTTCTTCATTTTTGTTTTTGCAAAAAATGAATCAAATTCGGTCATTTGTATACTATAATGGTTCTAAAAATATTGTTGCAAACGGATTGAGCTTTGGTGGTGAAAGAAAAGCAATGTATATTATGCGAGGCATGTCTGTTGAAGATTTAATTCAAAAGATTCGTCAAAAGTTAAAGCTGGAACAAAATCAGGTAATATCTTCAGTGATGGGTAGAGTTCCGTGTGGAAACCGCAAATATGCGGGTTTTGAGATATCTGATGATGAGGATGTGGATGTTTTTGTGCAAACATTCGAGGAAAACCCTACGTCCCAATTTGCTGAGTTGTATGTGGATATTGAGACGTCAGAGGAGGCTGTACCAACACCGACTCAATCAACCGTTGTGCATGGTGAAGAAATTGGCTATATGGTAGATGAAGAACCTGACAATGAGGAAGAGGATGAAGACACTTTATTGGCTAATGACCATGATCACAATGATAGTGATACAGATGACGAATATCATGATAATCCCATGCCACAATCCACCGGTATGTTATCATTAGGTTAGTTACGGAGTTGTTTTATTATTTAAATTATTTTGTTAATTACATTGTTTTCACATAAATTGTATTATGTGTGAATATACAGATGTTACACCGTTTTGGAATGACATTCCCCATTATGAGGCTGTTGATGAAGATTACCCGCATGAGGATATACTGGCTGTGGAAGGCTTGAGCCGGGGTCCGTGGGCAAAAGGAGATGGATTATATCCGAAACAAGAGTTCGGGTCCAAGAATGATGTGCAAGCCGCAATAAAACATTATTGCATGAAGGAACATCATGAAGCTCAAGTGGTTGAGAGTACTACAACCAAGTTCTCAATGAAATGTCAGAATCACGAACAAGGTTGCGATTGGAGAGTAAGAGCAATTAAACCGAAGAATAGCTACAGTTGGGTGGTAACTAAATGGGTTGGAAACCATAGTTGTGTGAGCACAATTCTCTCACAAGATCACAAACAACTTGATTCTAAAATTATTTCCGAGGCCATAATAGGTACGACGCACAATACCATTTGATATTTTGTGAATTTATTTGTGTATTAGTGAACATAAGTAACATTCCTATTGTACACTTTTTGCAGACATGGTCAAGGAATCACCTTCGGTACCTGTGATCATGATACAAGAAAGGGTGACTGCAGTGTTTGGTTATCATGTTTCGTACCGGAAGGCATGGAAGGCAAAACAAAAAGCAATAGCTAGGATTTACGGTGATTGGGAAGAGTCATATGCCTTCCTGCCAAGATGGTTTGAGTACATGTTGCAATTTGCCCCGGGATCTCATTTATAATATTCAAGATGGACCGTATATTGTTAATCGACTGTTATTAATGGGATTCGGGTGTTTCAACGTACATTTTGGACCTTTAGTCAATGTGTTGAGGCGTTCAAATGGTGCAAACCAGTCATACAGGTGGACGGTACACATTTATACGGTAAGTATAAGGGGACATTATTGATTGCCACCGCCCAAGATGGAAATAATGAGATCCTGCCGATTGCGTTTGCAATTGTTGAAGGCGAAACTAAGGAAGCATGGGAGTATTTTTTGTCTTCCATACGACTATATGTGACAAATAGGGTTGGTCTATGTCTTATTTCTGATCGTCACAAAAGCATAATATCAGCTGTCCGCAATGAGGCCGTTGAGAAATGAACGGAATGCATTTTTCGAGTGTCATTGGAGAAGCCATGAGAAAGAATGGAGAGCGAGCCTCATCGATATGTCTTGAGAATTAGTTTCTATATGGCTCCCAGATCACCTGTACATACAACCAAATGCGAATTAGTTTACTCTTTTAGGGTTTCCTACTCTCAAATTTATTATACATACATCGTCTCGACCCATCTGGTCAAGCTCTATCCGATATGTCTTGAGATCACGTCGCAATAACCGCACATTATTGAACCTGCGATATGTAAATCAATAACATTAGTGAAACGACTTGCAAATATTAATTACATCATACAGCTTCCAAACCTGCGTCCGTAATGATCATCTGCGTCATCAAGGCGGTGGAATGAGAGGTGATATGGCTCGAATTCGGGACCATGCCCATATCTGCAATAACAACAAACAACCCCCAATGTTTGTTTGTGAAGCTGACGTGGCCTGACATAACTCACGAAATAGCATAGCGAGTACAGCAGAACCCCAACTGTATGTAGCAGTTCCTGCAAGGTCACCACCCAAGAAGGTTATAAATCGGCAAGGGACCTCTGCGCTAGACTTGTCACACAAAGAACAATCCACCGAATAGGCGCATGAGGTAAGCGCGCGTGTACACAAGCGACCCTCAACAGAGCCGAGTGCTCCTCCCGGTGGGCCCATGAGTCTCAAACCAGCTCAACCTTATGTTTCCGCCGGTCAAATGAGTTGGGAGTGGAGTTCGACCCATGTATTGCCGCATAACTGCGCCCCTGGTTGTTATGTGTCCGACCGGAAACTACCTGACCCTCAGTGGACAAACCTAAAATGCCCTCTACATCCTGTAGAGTAATAGTCATCTCACCAACCGGCATATGGAAGGTGTGAGTCTCCGGCCTCCACCTCTCAACCAAAGCAGAAATAAGGTATTTATCAATCTACACCAACATAAACGTACAGAACAAATATGTAAGGGTCTTATAATATCTATAATGTACAAACAACTAAATGCTTATAATTAATTAATGAAGAATTTTAAAACATACCGGGAGTCTCTTCATGCGAGACACGTGCCAGAAACCTGCACGCATAAGGTGCTGTTGCAAATCTACAAGGATGAGATTTGGGTCCTCGACATCTCCCAAAGACCCGTGTGAGGCTCGCCTAACCCTCAAACAATTACAGTCTCCTGTGTTCCACACAACTTGTGATCGGTGTGACTGTTGCACTTCCTCATTAAGAACTCCCCACTCTTTTGGGCCGGGCTCGATATTGTGAACGTGTTGGTCATCCATTTGACTAATAAAAATTTACAATAACACAACACATTATTAAGTCACTAATTATGATTTTCTATTTAAACTTATCATACCGATCTTAGGGTACTATAAACAATAATATACCACATATATTTCAAAAAATATTTTTAATAATTCACTAATTATTCTTCTCACAAATTTCTTACATCAAATTTAGCAAAGCATAGTATTTTACATTTTATATATGCAATGATTAATTCACAAAATTTAAATTATTAGTCATCTATCTTAAGGTTTATAATTAACATACAAAATCACTAATTAATTAATTTACAAATTAGTCTTGTATCCTAAGGTTACTAATCAAATGCAAATATTTTAATTTCCTAAAAATTATTAATTATAATTATTATTTGGTCATTTTATTATTGATCATTATTAACCATCTATCCTACCCTTAAACATTTATTAAGCATCTATAATAAATAAATGTACATAATTAAATTTACATCAAATTGTTAGACAATAAGCAAAACAAAAAAAAATTACTTTTCCTAAAAATTATTAATTATAATTATTATTTGGTCATTTTATTATTGATCATTATTAGTCATCTATCCTACCCTTAAACATTTATTAAGCATCTATAATAAATAAATGTACATAATTAAACTTACATCAAATTGTTAGACAATAAACAAAAAAAAAAATTAAACTTTTCCTAAAAATTATTAATTATAATTATTATTTGGTCATTTTATTATTGATCATTATTAACCATCTATCCTACCCTTAAACATTTATTAAGCATCTATAATAAATAAATGTACATAATTAAACTTACATCAAATTGTTAGACAATAAACAAAACAAAAAAAAATTAAATATTACTTACTTGTGCAAATGTGAAGTCGAGAATTTGAGCCTACTTCTTCTTCCTTCCAGTGATTCTCAAAGTTTCCTAGCCTCTCTTAACATTTTCTTAGCTTCAACAAAGGAGTAAAAAAAAAAGGGAACGGAGGATGGAAGAAGTTTTAGAATGAAGAAAAGGAAGAGGTGAATTAGATGGGAGAGAGTTGGGGTGTGTGTGTGGGGAGGAGGGGGGTTCCGAGCAAAAAAAGTGTGGGGGCGTGTCTGCTCGGATTGAGGGGGCCGGTTGGTGGGGGTGGGAATATTATTCTGACGCGTCGGGATTCTCGATCGTCGGGAATCCCGACATTTCGTCGAGATTCTCGACGCGTCGTGAATCTCATCATTTCGTCAGGATTCCTGACAGGCGTCAGATTCCTGACGCCAAAAGAGGCGTCAGTCGACCGACGCTGCCTGTCAGAGGCGTCAGATTTCTGACGCCGTCAGAGGCGTCAGTCAACTGACGCCTTTGACTGCATTACTCTGGAAATTTTTTTCGAAAATGCTCCGTTTAGGTATATTTTTTGTTAAAAGTTGCTACTTTGGTGCTTTTCCCATAAATTAGCGTAACTTTTTAACCCATTCAATTAATTAATTTATAACTTTATGAAGACAAGTACTCCCTCCGTTCCTAATTATAGGAGCAATTTAACCGATTTTGAGAAAATTAAGGAGAGGAGTTAAATTAGTTAATTTTACTCATTTTCTTAAAATGTCCTTATATAAATTTAAAATGACACAAGTTGCCCTAATTATAAGTGTTTCTAATTTGCCTTACGTTAGATATCCATGACATATTAGTTTATATATGTATATTAGTTGATTTTTATATAGCCATGTGTATACATATATGTGTGTATATATATGTGTATATATATATATAGATCTATCTACATACATAGAGACACACACTCATATATCTACACACACACACACACACACACACATGTTTATATATATGTGTGTGTGTGTGTTCACACATATATATCTACACATATATATATTGACACACATAAACACAAATCTACATATATATGTAAACACACATATATATAATGCTCCTAATAATAAGTATAAATAGGGGTATTATAGGAAAAAATTTGACAAAATTTAAAACTTACTCTTATAATTAGGACCAAAACCAACTCCAAAATTTACTCCTATAATTAGGGACAGAGGGAGTACATAGTAATTAATTAACATATCCTTTCATTCCGTGTATTGGTTTTTTAATAGGGAGAATCCCACGTTTGCTTTTTAATTATCGCGCGTTATGCCCATGATTTTAAAAAGCTCATCTTTTTTTATACCAAAGTAAACCCCATACGCGGTGACCTAAATTACACATTACTTTTTATAAAATTTTAATTAGATTATATGATATCTTTTTATTTTTTAAATTTTTATATCGATATTTGGAGATATTATATGAAAATAGACATTGTAAGAAACATCTTCACGTTTCAAAGCCTTGGTCGGAGAATATGAGCCTATTCAAATTGTGGCTTAGTTTATTTTGAGCGTAATTTGACTTCCATCGGAAAAAGCCACTTAAAGATGCCCTGTCATATTCAACAACATAAAATTCCTTTTCTCTTTGGTAAAACCACACAGGTTTTGCTATAATTTAAAAAAAATTATCTTAAAATGAAAAATATATAAACTAGATATATGTAGGGATATTCAAATTTGAAAGAAGAAACTCTCAATTAGGAAATAACAACAGATTAAAAAGTGATACATGCTACTACGTATCTCCAGTCCTAAATATAAGATAAAGTTTGTAGTACAATTTACACTACAAACTTTGTCTTATATTTAGGACTATGGGGAGTAACAAAAATAGTGACAAGCAAGGTACTTTGTTCTTATATTACTCGTGCACTATATATCTTTTTTTTTTTTTTGAAATCACAAAAACTATCCTATATATTTTTAAAAATAGATAAATAATTATATAACTCCAATACAACTCAAATAAGGTTGGTATATATGTTTTTTTGTTTAAAAAAAAATGTTTTTGAGATTTAAATTAGGAGTGTTCACAGGAAGGGAAAAGATCAAGAAAACCCCGTCCCATTCCAATGATCAGGGACACGACAAGACAAGATTTTTGTCTATGTCTCAGCTCAAAGACATCCCAATTCTGGTGACATAATGGAGAGATAAAAACAAGCTTCAAATCATAAGTCAGTTGATTGTGTTCTCGTCAATGAAATCTGCCATTGAAGCTTCCATTTCTCAAAGAAGATCGTTGCCGCAAGGTTGCCACCCTCTACTGCCGAATTTGGGAGCACAAGCTGCTGTTGATCGGATTCAATTTGTGATTTGCTCCTATCTTCTAAATCTTTGATGAACCCAAACCCAAATCGTGCTGGATGTGCCTGTCAGAGAATAATGAGGAAGAAGAAGAGGTTGTTGCATTGTGTGCTCGTTTGCAGTGGCGGTGGTTTGTGCTTGTGCTCGCCGGCGGTTGGTTATAGTTGGGTTTTAATAGCTATGAGTTGGGTTCATAGAGTTTTGAGTTTTGTTAATAAAGATTAGAAGTGAAAAGGGCAAAACTAGAATTCCATAGATTTTTTTTAAAAAAAATAAATCCTTGGGTCAGCACATGGAATTCAATTCCAGCTTTTTTCGTAAAAATTGAAATTGAAAATTTTCTAATTCCATTATACCAAACATATATCCTCCTTATAAAATATCTATAGATTACCTTCAACACAAATGAATCGTGTTCGTGATAGAATTAGAGAGCAATTTGTAGGGGATAGGTTTAATTAAGCATTTCAGTGTTTTTATAATTTTTGTAATGTTAATTTTACTGTTTTTTTAGCAAATTTATATTTAAATTGATTTTTTTATCCCAAATTATCACATAACACACACATATATATATATTACACACACATACATATGTATATGTATGTAGACACACACACATATGTATATGTGTGTATAGTATTCAATAAAATTCATGTTATTTTCAGTCATTTTCCATCTCAACTAACTTTCAAACGCTATGCTAAATAAGAGCCTATTTGAAAAAAAAAAAAAAAAATCTGTTACCGCTATCACAAATACAAATGGCACGTATAATATGACTTTTAGAAAAAAGCTCATCTATAAAGAGTCAATTCTGCCACTACTATCTCAAACGGGCAATATATTTTATCTCATGCTGAAGCAAAACCCATTCAATTAATTAGTTTATAACTTTATGAAGACAAGTACATAATAATTAAGATGCCCTTTCATTCCGTGTATTGGTTTTTTTGAGAATCCCACGTTTGCTTTTTAATTATCGCGCGTTATGCCCATGAATTTAAAAAGCTCATCTTTTCTTTTCTTTTATACCAAATTAAAGTAAACCCCACACGCGGTCATATTCTTGACCTAAATTACGCATTACTTTTTTATAAAAGCTTAATTAGAATATATGATATCTTTTTTATTTTTTGAATTTTTATATCAATATTTGGAGCTATTAACAATGGGCTAATCTAGTTCTCCGAAATGTAGACCCGCAATGAAATATCCTCACTATCTTTAGAATATAAGACTATTGGTTAAACTGAAACGATTCATGTCCAAATGCCCAATTGATTCAAGTGTTTGATGGTATATCCTTTTCTATTTTAAAGGCTAAAGTATACGTTTGGTCCTTTATGTTTGTCTCTGGTATCATTTTAGTCCCTTAAATTTGTAAAGTACACGTTTGGTCCCTGAAAGTTAATACCGTTAGTTTAATTTAACGGAAAATACTAACTCAACAATTTTTAGCAATGATTGTGCAATTAAATGCTGACCAAACATGCTTATATGTTAGTATTTTAATAAATTAATATTTTAAATCCTATTAATTGAAAATATTTAATTTTCACGGATTATTTACGGTTTTTCACTGTTTGTAAAGATTAAATACTTTTTTTTGTCTGTGAAGATTAAATATTTTTCAACTAATTGGATTTAAAATATTAACATATAAGCATGTTTAGTCAGCATTTAATTGTACAGTTATCGCTAAAAATTGTTGAGTTAGTATTTTTCGTTAAGTTAAACTAACGGTGTTAACTTTCAGGGACCAAACTTGTACTTTACAAACTTAAGAGACTAAAATAATACCAGAGGCAAACATAAATGACCAAACGTATACTTTAGCCTATTTTAAATTATGCATTTTAAAAATAAAAGTATAATTATAATTTTGAGTTCCTCCTGTATGGGGGCGTGCGCACATATATAAATTTACAAATAGCAAGCATTAAATTTAAATATATTAAAACTTGACTCAATTTGAATTTTTTTTAATATCAGTTAAAATTATTAATATAGCTAAATTAATCACTAGAAATTGAAAGGGTTCACCATTAGAAGTTCAAAATAAAAAATGAAAATAGACATTGTAAGAAATGTCTTCACATTTGAAAGCCATGGTCGGAGAATGAAGTTGCAGTCGCATTTCGTCTATTAAAATAAATAAATAAAAAGTGACACGGGAACCTATTCAAATCGTGGCCTTAGTTTATTTTGAGCGTAATTTGACTTCCATTGGAAAAAGCCGCTTAAAGATGATCTGTCCATACTCAACATTCAACAACATAAAATTCCTTTTCTCTTTGGTAAAACCACACATGGACTGCCCAGAATTTTCTGCAGATATCTTTTGTGCATGTTTTTAGGGAGGGTAATTTCTGTGCTGATGCACTGACAAATCAAAGTTGTTTACAGGAGGAGAGTAGTTCTATTTTTGTAAATCCTCCTCTGTTTGTTAATAGTTTCCTCTCCAGGGATTGTATGGGTATCGCATACCCAAGACCATTTCATGATACAGGAATAAGAATGGGCTAAAGCCCCGCTTTTCACCAAAAAAAAAAAACCACACATGGTTTAGCTATAATTTTAAAAAAATTATCTTAAAATGAAAAATAAACTAGATATATGTAGGGATATTCAAATTTGAAAGAAGAAACTCTCAATTAGGAAATAGAAACCCATTAAAAAGTGATACTCCCTCCAGTTCTAATTATAAGAACTATTTATCAGAATTTGGAGATATTAAGAAGAGAAGTTAAATTAGCTAATTATAATTATTTTTCGAAAATATCATTGCTTAAAATTTAGAAGGACGTCAAAGACAATAAGAGTTGTAATCTCCACAAGTCATAGATCACGGTTTCATATTAATTCAGATATCAGATATGTCCCGGTTTTAAATTAAATTACAATGATCAATAATTGTAATCCCAATAAATTAATGTAACAATCGGACCGAGATTGAGATGGGACGAACGCTCATGAACACCCTTAATTCAAATTTCAGAAAGTAAATTTTCCATAGTTTGTGGTTCAATTTGAAGTTGTATGCTTGTTAAGGTCAAAAAGGTACCAAAAAGAGAGGGTAAATGGTTCCACTTTGGTGATCCACCACTGGCTAGGGCTTGTGTGGATAGTCATAAATCAGGAGAATAAAGGTGGAACCCTTTATTTAAAAGTCAATAAAAGCCTCCAAAACCTATTTACCTAATTTTCCACTATCCTCTTCCTTTCTTTTTCCTATCTTTGTTTTTTCCCTCTTCATTGCCTCATCATTATTCCAAAATTTCAACACCTTCTCAGTTCCCAATACCCTCCCATGTTTTTCATCTTTTCACTCAATCATGTTTGCCATATTGGAGTATTTTCTCATAAATGAGTTTATAATGACAAAATCTCTCTCTTAATTGTTTGTTTCTTTTAATTTTTCAAGTGCTGTGTACGAGAATAGGTAAAGAACATGTACCAAAAGGAGTCCACATTTGGTGCTTAGACCTTATGTGCTTATTACATACTTATACCTCAATTAGAGGTATAAGCATATTTTTTTAAATTTTTAAATTTTTTTATATATTATATTTTTTTAGATTTAAATTATCTACTGCTTTTTGCAATTTTTTTTGCATCCAATATATCAAATTAATTAGTTTCCAGTGCTGCATTTATAAATATTTGTTTATAACACCAGTATCATGGAAACAAATTAATTTGAGATACTGGGTGAAAAAAAAAATGCAGAAAACAGCAAATAATTTAAATATAAATAAATACAATATATAAAAAATAAAAAAAAATGTTTATAACTCTAATTGAGGTATAAGCATGTAATAAGCAGCACATAAGGTCTAAGCATCTAATGTGGACTCGTACCAAAAGTTACCGCTGACATTTAGGGACCTGGTTTTCTTTTTATCCGATGCCCCCATAGTTCGCTGCCCCCATCGTCCGCTGCGCTCTTATACTTAAAAATTACTTATGAAGCTGGTCTTTTTTTTTTTTAAAATATTTTAGGGTACTGACGGATACTAAAAAAAAATTCTAGAATACTGACCGATACTGAACAAATATTTTATGATTTTGAAAAATTATTTTAGGGTACTAAAGAAAGACTTCATGATCTTGAAAAATTATTTCAAGGTACTAAATAGTACTAAAAAGATACTCTATGATCTTGAGAAATTATTTCAGGGTATTAACTGGCACTAAAAAAATACTGGATGATCTTGAAAAATTATTTTAGGATTTTGAAAAAATATTTCAGGGTATTAAAAAATATTTTATGATACTGAATGGTATTAAAAAAATACTTCATGCTCTTGAAAAATTATTTAGAATCTTGAAAAAATATTTTAGGCTATTGAATGGTACTAAAAAGATACTTCATGATCTTGAAAAATTATTTCAAGGTACTGACTGATACTAAAATGATACTCTATGATCTTGAAAAATTATTTCTTGATACTGACTGGTACTCAAAATATACTTTAGGATATTTTTTTCAAGATCCTAAAATAATTTTTCAAGATCATGAAGTATTTTTTAAGTATCGATAAGTATCATGAATATCTTTTTACTACTCGCTAGTAAGTTACAAAATTAGTTCAGGATACTGATTAGTACTTTAAGTATACTTCACGATTTTTTTTTCAAGATCCTAAAATAATTTTTTAAGATCATGGAGTATTTTTTCAGTGCCGTGTTAATATCATAGAGTATATTTTTAGTACTGTCGATACCTACCGAAAGATTTTTTTAAAAAAGGACCTGCTTCATGTTTTGCACAAAAAACGACATAGTTTTAAAGTATAGGAGTGCAACGAACAATTGGTGCATTGGACGAAAGCAGGTCTGAAATTCAGTGACTGATTTTAACACTTACTACTTGAAGCTTATTAATTAATACTTTAAATAATTATACTATAAGACTTGCTAATAAATTATTGGTTGAAATTGTAAGAAACCCCAACTATAAGAACCCGAGTTTAATGATGAGATTAGTTTCAACTATTTAATTCACTTGTGGATATTTTTAATCAAATAAAAAAAATTAAAGTTAAATGATTCTGTTTACCTCATGTGATCACAAGTTGAGTGAAAAATTTTGTCTTTTTATTTGCCATTTGCAATAAAAGAAAAATACCAGAGAGCCTTTATGCTTATATATGCACATATTGTGAACTTGGGAAAAGATTTAGCTTTTCTAGTCATCATGTATGTATTGTATTCGGGAATCAATGAATCTGAAACAAAAACACCAAAATAACTATTACGAGTAGTATCCCGAATTTTTTTGATAAATCTGATGTTAAATACACATTTATGCTTTGAAATTAATTGGATTGTTTTTAGAAGATGAATATAATAATCGAACTCCCAAAAAAATCATTATACACACATATCCAACGAATATAATCTTCTAATGTATTTATGATGCTCATGTTCAAGTGATGCATGAATAAATAATAAATACTTAAAAAAATTGCTTATCCACAACAAAATTAAAACAGTTCAAAATTTCAAGATGATTTTTGCAGCGACCCTTCTGCTCCTTCGTGCCTATATATACAATACTGCCCATTATTTTCAGAGCTAATCCCCGGAGCATGAACTGTTCCGAACCTCAATCCCCATAATTCCGGCCACCATGCCATCCCGTTCCCGGCGGCGCCACGCCTCAACGACGCCTTCTGAGGTGGTTGCCGTCGACCCATATCCACCAACTTGTTCCCTCTTCTTTCTCGCTTCCCTCTGTTTTCGCCGGCGCACCAGAAAACGCACCACCCCTTCCTCCGATTCCGAGTCAAAGCCTCCCCATCGCTTCTCCTACTCCTCCCTCCGCCACGCCACTGCCTCCTTCTCCACCCGCATAGGCAACGGCGGTTTCGGACCTGTCTTCTCCGGTGTGCTGCCCTTGACCCGAAAGCCCATCGCCGTCAAGCTCATGGACTCTGCCTCTTTCCAAGGCGAGCGTGAGTTTCACAACGAGCTTTTCTTCGCCTCCAAGCTTTGTTCCCAACACATCGTCGTCGCGATTGGCTCCGCCTCCGATAGGAATCGCCGGAGATTCTTGCTGGTGTACGATCTAATGCCCAACGGAAATCTTCAAGATGCTCTGTTACGACGGAAGAGCCCTGAACTAATGGATTGGAAGAAACGCTTCGCCATAATTATCGATATAGCTAAAGGAATCCGTTACCTTCATTCTTGCGACCCACCTGTGATTCACGGAGATATCAAGCCGAGTAATATTCTACTGGACGCTTCTTTCTCAGCGAAAATTGCCGATTTCGGTCTCGCTCGGTTGAAATCGGAATCCCATTATTTTGAGATTTTCAGTGGAATCGATTATTCTGGGTCAGTGGTTGAGGAAACAGAGAGCGTAATTACTGGTTTTGAGGAGAAAACAGAATCCATGTCAGAAACATCGCCGGTAAATCGCGACAGGGGTACGAAGAACGTTGAAAGGTTGAAGAGCAGATCAATGAGGGATTGTTGGAGGAAGGAAGACGATGAAAAGAATAAGAGCAAGAAGGAAAATAAGAACAAGAAAAAGGGATTTTACAGTGATGAAGAAGCATTTGACAGAGAGATTAAGAAGAAAGGTACTAGGAGTATCGATTGGTGGTTTGACGGAATTAGCAGGAACAGCCATGATTCTTTAAGCGGAGAAATTAAAATTCCGAAGAGTGGTGGAATCAGTAGTACTCCAAGTCTGAAAGGAACAGTTTGTTACGTAGCTCCAGAGTACAGCCATGGCGGAGAAATGACAGAGAAATGCGATGTGTACAGTTTTGGGGTTCTATTGCTTGTAATAGTTTCAGGAAAACGGCCGATTGAGGTGGAAATAGGTTCTCCATTATCAGAGATTCAGAGAGGGAATCTAATTTACTGGGCACGCCATTGCGCTCGAAATGGGAAGCTTCTAGAACTGGTGGATCAGAGTATGTGTATGAAGTTGGCGGAGAAAGAGGAGGCTCTGCTCTGTATTAAGGTAGCTCTGCTCTGTCTTGTAAAGTCACCTTCTCCACGTCCTTCAATGGAAGAGGTTTTGAGAATTCTCTGCGGTGAGATGGAGCCACCGCAATTGCCGACGGAATATTTGTCTTCGTCATCACCGTCTCCATTTCCCTTCAAGTCTGGGAAAATCGTTCAGTGAAATTCTTGTACGGGAAGATTTTATTTTTTTTAAAATCAAAATCTTAACCAACTTTTAGTACAGAATACAGAGTACGTGTGATTGTTGAGCTAGGAAGCACCCGTTTTGCAGATTTTGTAAATTTGCTAGGATTTGGTGAGATAAATTTTTATTCCCATAAAGTTGGTTACATTCCATTTTGGGAAGTTTAAACCCATTTTTATACATATACCATAACTAACTGCATGCATGCACAATCTCTTCTGCAAACAAAATCTACATTCCATTTCATATATAATTTTATTTTATATTTTTTGGGGTAATAATTGATATTGTATAACATAAATGTGCACACTTTAAATCCAAACACTAACAAACGATTTCTGACTAATTCCCTTGATATAAAAATATTAAAAGCGTGTTTGGTTTGAGGGGAGGAGAAAGAGGATACTGACTAAGTTGTTATTAATGAGAAAAATATTCTTTTTAGTTGAGAATGTATTTTTAGAATATTGAAAATTTTTTATATGTAATTTGATCAATATGAGGTGAAAAATTTATCTCCTCTCTCTCCCTCTCTTACCCCTCAAACCAAACGCACTCTTAGAGAAAGAGAGCCTCACATCTCCAATCAGATGATGTTCCCTTTTTGTTAATACAGTTAATCAAAGCTTGGTTATGTGATTCAAAGGTAACATCATCTAGAAGAGCCAAACCTTCTGCAAATATATAGAATCAGCTGTAACAACTCTGTTTTCCACTATTCTCATGAAAAGCACAATTAGAATTAATCTTAATGGACTTATGAGAAGTTGGCTGCATCACTTGGTTCAAAACTGAGGTTGAGACATATCGCCCAATTAAATGCCTAAAAGGTGATGGCCGTCGGTATCAATCTTCCGTCTTAACTCCCCCATACAGATACAGTCGCATAAAAACGTTCACAGAAGCCACGTGACAGGCATTACTCCTTTTCCATATGTATTTTTTTATTTATTTATGATATATAATTTTTAGGAGAAAGGTTGGGCTCACCCACAGTCCAAAGACAAGGCGCTTGGAGCCGACTCCGCAAGGAATTCAGAACTAAAAGTA
Organism: Acacia pycnantha; assembly: GCA_025563575.1. Taxonomy (NCBI): domain Eukaryota; kingdom Viridiplantae; phylum Streptophyta; class Magnoliopsida; order Fabales; family Fabaceae; genus Acacia; species Acacia pycnantha. The sequence continues at coordinate 2,072,602 of JAMWYP010000048.1, read as the reverse complement.
CACATGCCTCCACTTTAGCCTAGATTACCGTTGCTTCATAGACCCCTAGGATGCCTTTTCTAGCGCCTTGACCAACTCCAGGATTGAACCCTCTCCCTTTTGGTGAGAGTGTCCAATCCCTTTTCTAGTTGAACCCAAGTTGAACCTAAGGAAGATGGGTATTTTCCATATGTATTTAAATTTGACAGCATTTTAACTTCTTCTTTAATTTCGTGCTACTATTCAAATGGGCTTGGCCCATAGAGCCCAGACCAACTTTGAAGAGGGACTCAGTCAGTATGCTACTAAAGTACTAATTGACCAGGGTCGTCCTCAACTAGTAGCTCATTAGCCATTTTTAGGGTTTCAATGATATCATATATTAACCAACTTAAAAGGCTCAGAATTCCTTCGTATTATTACTTAAGCTCGTCTAATTAACTATCTCCTCTCTAGCATGCCTGTTGTTCTCGGGATAAGGAGGAGGAGGATTTTGTGGCACAATACTTTGTATCTGTTTAATCGTTATATAAAAGTCATCCGATTCTTAATATAAGATATATTTATCTAATTTGATTAGATTTAAAAAAGTTAGTTGAGTTATTTTAATATGACATGTTTATTTTTAAAACATCCTAGTCATTTTTTTTAATTCTTCCTTTTCTTCTATTCTTTAATTATAGTTGAGGGAGCATCAATAGAGATAAATTAGAAAAAAATTGATAGATATGAAAACTATATATTATAGTTAGGGCAAAGATCAATTCTCAAAATATGTCTTATATTAAAAGATTGTACGGAGTAATAGAATTGAGTATTTGGGGCCAAAATGATAATGTTCGTTTTGCTATCTTTAGTTATTCTACTCAAAAAATGTGTATGTATCATGTTCGGTTGAGCTAATAGGAATGGACTTTGTTGTATCAACATTTGTATCTAAACTTAAAAAGGCTAAATATCTATCAAAAGATACCATTTAATAGCCACCTTACCTCTTAAGAACGTCATTAACTTGCGAGATTTGATGCGTTTTAGTTTTGAGGAAATTATTTATTGTATCCTTTGAAGCTCCTCCCAAGTACCCCATATATATAATTGAAAACTTGATTACATGAATTTGATTAAATTTAGTGGATTATAGTAATGTATATATCATTGGTAAGATAGTAGCCCATACCAAGGAAGAGTATATCATGACAAATGAGAGAGAGAGAGAGAGAGAGAGAGAGAGAGGGGGGAGGGGGAGGAAGGGAGGGAGAGGGTATCAATCTGGGGAAAAAAAATAATGTGTGAATGTTTTTAACTTAGTTGCTTCTTCAGATGGAAGATCAGAGCTGCTTTACATTTTTCTTTCTTTTCTTTTTGATACATGACTGATTATCTAATAAGGTCAGATTCAAGTATTGTCATGCCCAATTACATTTAGCTCTTCTAAAAGCATTTTTTGTATTCACACGGATTCAAACTCTAAACTTTGTGCTTAAGTGGTGACAATCCATTTCACTAAGGGTCTGTTGGTTTCTTTTTTTCTTTTTTCCAGTACTATAGGATTTTCTGCTTATTTGATGCTAAAAAATTTGATGGTTGAAAACATGGAATAAGTTGAGGCGGAGATAGAGCTTGTAGAACTTATTAAATAGGAGTAGTAGCAAATAAGTTTGACGATTACAAACAAAACTATCAAATACGAAGCTTCTTAATTATGTTTGTATGTACATTCATATATATATATATATATATATATATTTGGGAAATGGTTTTGTTTACCTTATTTGAGAAAGCAAGCAAGTTGTGATCAGCAGAGGCAGGCTAGCTGTAGGAGAATAATGGAGAATCTCTTGTATAACACGAGCAGGTACGTACAGGATTGGGATATTATACTTTGACCGTTAATTAACAATATAACACACACATGTACACATGTGAAGGTCACTTGTGGATCAACCAAAATAATAATAATAATAGTAATACTCAAAGTATCAAACAGCACATGCACCATATCAGATTATGGCAACTCACACAAAACCAATCATTGCTTCTCATCAACACACCATACCATTAGTTTTCTTTTCAATGATTCTCCAAATCTTCATTCTTACTCAGCACCACAATCGCTTGTGTGTGTATCAAAAGCAATGATATATATTATAGGTTCAGATGAGCATGCATGCACAACTAATACAACTTCTATAGGAACAACCTTCCCTGCCTATTTCCCTCAAATAGTAATTAACAAGTTTTGATGCATATTGATAACATTATATATAGGAGAAGTTTTCTTAATGATAATTTAGTTCATTCCTTGTATATATAAAACCATCCTGCATTGGAACTGCCATATGAAACTTTTCTTCCACATTGGTTACTTAAAGTTTTAAGGACATTATCTTAAATATGGGGCAAAGAATTAGATCAGATTCAGCAAGTACCAGAAAGCTTAGCTACAACTTCCCTGGAGAAAAAATTAATACTCACCTGATCACACATAAGATCGAGTACAGAACCTAGAGCTCACAAAATTTAAAAATAAAAAATAAAACCTGAATGTGCAGATACATATATCACAATCGAAAGCATGTTTTTTTTTTTTTTAAACCAGCCCTTTCCCCCATATAGTGAAAACGTGCTCTTATCCACAAACACACAAAACCGATACCTTTTTATGCAAAATTTTCTGACGTTCAGATTCTATGTCAAACTTACAGGTAACATGACGGAGAAGCTTCCTAATAGTAATATATACTAAGTGTGAAGCAAATCATGTGAAAACCTCCACAAAATATACAAAATTTATATTATATACTCATGCAAAGTAGACAGAAGATAGACGTCTCACAGTAAATTAAAAAAACAATTTTATATATAACTATACCAATTAACGCTGTGAAGTTATAACAGCACACATAACAGATTTAAATATCAACAAAGACAGAAATCGAATCATCACTAGCTATCTATCTGTCTGAGAAAACTGAGAGGGCAAGGCTTACAGTAAGTTAAACGTTTTCTCTGATTTCCCTCGTAGTTCAGGAAAAGAAGGATCTCAAACAAAATCAAGATGACGTGAAACATTTCAAGCAAACTCACCCACACATCAAAACTAGTACTAACTAATTAACCGGTTAGAAAAGGACAAATTGTCTTGCGTTTTCTTGTCTTGTAAATACCCAAATTAATTTTAACGTAAGCCTAATTAATCAGAACATTTCCATGATGGGACTAGATTGACAATTTTCCTTCTCAGCGCGGGTAGGTCTGCACGGCCGTCGGAACTGTTAGCAACCTGTGAATCAAGTACAATAATTGAAGAAAGAAAAATATTATTAAATAGATCAAAACATTGTGAAAAAAGTAAAAATAAAATAAGATAGAAAATCGTCCTTTTAATTTCCATACCTCACATTGAACACTGTGAATTAATCTTCCATTGATTTGGCTGGTGACACAATTAACAACTCCAAGTCCTTCGTCAAGCATCAATTTAAGTAATTTTGAAAGGGGAAACGACCTTTCCTCTCCGAAGAAACTAGAAACTTCTATTCCAACACCAACATTGTTATTAATCTCGTGAACACTGAAAAAGCCGCTATATGTGTACTTTTGGCACTTGTGTGTTTCTTCTGGATTTAAAGAATTATTCTCTGTTAGTTTCTTTAGTTCATCTCTCTTGGCGTTCAGTTCTTTGATCCTCTTTTGCAGGTGCTTTATGTAGTTCTTTGCTTCATTCATGTGATCTGACATCGAACGCTTCCCCTAAAAAGCCACCACAACAAAAACCCTAAAGTTAACTATAGTAAAATATAAAATCCAATTTTTTCTCCTTATCAGGATCTGGATATCTCATCTGCTCTCTATACGTTTTAAAATTATGAGTGGGCGTTGGATGTTAGAAATGGTATAAAAACCAAGGCTTGGACGGATTAAGTAGTGTAATTATCTCCATGTTTGAAGAACTCAGGTTTGAACAAAGTCGAAGCCAAGTAAAACAAGGGAAAGAAGGGGGATTTTAATTTGGATCAGATCTCAAAAACCAGATCAGAGGAATAATTTTGCGAAGACGTACATAGTTAGTATATATAGAGGTAGAAGAAAAGGAAATAGCTAGGAATTTAGAAACTTTACCTTGATGAACTCGAGTGGAAGAAGAGATCTAAGGGAAGCATAGAGAGTAGCCATTTCTTGCCTTCTTTGCCTCTCAATCTCTCTGTGAATGAGCTTCTCGTTCTTCTTCTTGTAGTCCTTATTATCAGAATTTCGATAATGGTTAATCTTATCACTAGCAGTAGACTCATAAAGTAGCTTGTTGGTACTAATACTTTGTAATTTTTTATCCGAGAAATTGATGATGTCCAGAGAAGCATGATGATGAGCATGGCCGGCGTCCAGAATGAGATCCTCTGAGATTTTCTGCTGGTGGTGGTGGGGACGGCTGGAAAATTCGATGACCCTCTCATTGTTGCCTCGTTGTTGTGAAGGAAACATACTGTGCTCTTTGGAATCTGGCTATGGAGGCTACAGGAAGCACATATTTCTTGGGGTTTGCTTTCTTTCATAGAGACCTTCAAGATTCCTCCCATATGAGAAGTGACCTAATTGGGGGTATTAAATACATTATATATAAAAGTATAAAACAAGCTTTGCTCATGTACTATAGTACCCTTGGTTACTCCACCCATTAATAATTTGCGTACATATTATGTGGATCACACATTTCTTATTTAATTTATTTCTGCGAGGTTTTTTTGCTGAATATCGGTAAAATATAATACTAAAATAATTATTTTTGCTTGATCTTATGGTTAAGAAAAACTATTATTTGATTTGAATTTGATAATTATGAGATTAAAATTTAAAATTTAACCTCTTTAATTTTTTTGAAATAGTGGGAAAAGTTATTTATAATTATAAGTGAGTTTTAATATCTAAAAGCCATGTAATTTTTCAAGTAATATGTACCATGCATGCATCTATGCATAATTTATGCATGCATGTAGGACAATAAGAGTCATGAATGTACAAGTATACTATATCCCCACAAGGGAAAAAACGTCTCTAGCTAGCCCCGTATATGTCTTTCAGAATATTTTATTTTTATTTTTATTTTATCTGATTTATTATCAATTTCGTTTTTATAATAATTTAATAATCGTAAAGTAATACGTGAAAATTTAGATCCTTTTTTAACATACTGAATAATTAATTAAACTCTACCCTGGAGGAATAATATACAGCTTTCTCAATATAAGAAATTTAATTACAATATCCATATTACTTTAAGTCATAATGAACAACTTGAAAACAATCTTTTCCTCAGTAATTAATTAGTTTGAGAGTCGTAAACTGTACATATTTGACCAATATATGGTTCACGAGAAATTTTAATCCGAGGTATAAAATTGACTCAACCAATTACGAACTATGAAATCCAACTCGATCAAAAGGTTGAATGTGAGTTGGCTCAATGAGTTAAGTTTAAAATATTTATGCTTGACTTCCTGAGAGTTTACTAACAGATTGGTTATTGATAAAAACTTGAGCTAAATTTACTTGAAGTGAATAAGTTAAGATCATTTGAGAACCAGCGAATTATGCAGCAATAACTCCTTTAGAGGAAAAGTTAAAGAAGCTAAATTTTAAAATACTTGATAGATAGAAAAGTCTCAAAAGGTATAATTTTCATTTTAAATATTACTGGTTTCGTACCAAACGTGGGTCATATAATGCCAGCTGACAACTCTTTCTTCTGAATTCTTTGGTTTTCTTCACCTGTTCTGTTTTTCTTTTGAATGAAGATCATCCAAGACATTATCTGGGTTTTTTATCTTCCAAATACAATGTATGGACCAGATTCCTTCTGGTCGCAAAAAGCTAACATAAGCTAATCGAATACATCAACAGTATCAACGTGAGGATTTTCCTGTGATATAAAAATTATGTTCCCACCGTCAACCACGATTGTTGGTCCATTATATATATTCAACAATATGTTGATGCTTAAGGAAAACAGCTTAGCAGCTTCGTCACGTGGTCGATCATTGATGTATTATATATTAAATATTATATGTGTGTGTGTGTATCTTTTGATCTTCTCACTCTATCATTGATGTATTATATTACTATAATTAACCGCAGGCTATCGACTTAACACTGGAGAAATATAATGCTTGGAAGAATCCCAGATGTTAGGCGCTAGTGACCGACAAACGAACATCAATTAACCTAAAAAAACACAAGAAACTTGCAATACGGAATATGAATGATACTATAGTGGCCACCATGTTTCAAGCTAATAACCATTTATGAATCCTAAAAAATTATTAGAAGCATCAGACATGGTTTCTATGATCTCTGCCAAATTTAATTATGGTTGAACCATATTTTGGTATCTATGCATTTGAATCATATTGATTATTGAAAGGGTGAAGTTTGGTGGAAAAAATGTCAGAGCGATGTGGACGAATCGGTCAGGTTTTTAATTATAGAATTTCCTGTGCCTTTTCTTACTTTATTGTGTTACACATGGCTATATATAGCCTATATAGAAAAATGTTTCCAACAAGATAGAAGAAATGAAAATGATCAATTTTTCATATTACAGGTTTCTTATTAAGTACTGATCTTATCATAAGTCAAACATTTATAAATTATAATTGTACATGTATATTGAAGCAAATATAATGATTTTCGAGTAATCATGAAAATGGTGTGATTATTAGTCTAATTAATAAAAGGATTTCATTATGTCATTTTTGTTTATAATAGTTAAAAGCTAGGCTTGTTTGGAATAATGATTAGAGCTTTCAAAAACAACTTTCAATCATGACTTACAGTGTACAAGCTACGCAATGACCTTATGTGTAATACCCGGATATTTTTCTGGCATATTATAAATAAAAGTTGGATAATTCTGATAAGTGAAAATTCAATCTCCAGTCTTGTATAATTATAGCATATTTTATAGGTAGAATTTCTACAAGAAATTAGGGAATTTAAGGGCCAAAGAGCCAAAATGACCAAAATGCCCCTGGAAAGGGTAATCAACTTAGGAAATTATGGGAAAAATACTAAAAGGCAGTAAAATGTAATACCCCAAAAAAATACGTATCTTAATTTGGTAAGATTATACCTATAGAAAGTAGGTGAATATGGGGTATCAAATAATAAGATATAATTATCTTATTTTCTAAGGAAAAATCTCTCGGAAATTAGAGAATTTAAGGGCCAAAGTGCCAAATGACCAAAATGCCCCTAAGGGACATAACCGATTTAGGAAAATTGTGAAAATCCTAAAAGTCAGTGAAATAATTATTTGAATAAATGAGAGTATGTTATCTCTAATTAGGTAATTTATTAAGTTACAAACTTAGAGAAATTGTAGAAGAATACTCAAAAAGTAAGGAAATGACCATAATACCCTTGCGATTATGGAAAAATGCGAAATAATACGTAATGCATGAAAATCTCATGTTAAAGCAAAGGTTAAGAGGTAATGTGGTATTCTAATTAAGAAAATTACTAAGCAGTGATAACTGAGTGATTAAGTATTTATTAGCAAATTACTTAAGCACAAGTATAGAAAATTCGAGATAATTATGTAAAGCTCCAAAATTAGTGATAAATGGCTAAAAATTAGCATAAATATATTGGTTAATTAATTGGAAAATTTGAAGGAAAATGGATGAGTTTAGGTATTTTTAAGCCTAAATGTAAGAATTGACCAATAGGAAAATGTTGTGAGAAATTATGTAAAAATAATTATTTAATTAATTAAATAATTAATAAAAAAAAAAAAAAAGAAAAGGCAGAAAATAAAAGGGGAAAAACGAAATAAATAAATAAATAAAAATGAAAATGAAATAGAACCCAAGTTGGCAACTTGCACATTTTTATAATAATATAATTTAATTAAAGTAAAATATGTGAATAGTAATATTTAAATTAGGAAACGGACCCTATCTAGAGATCTAGGAATGGGATTATCAATATCAAAGTAGATTATTGATCAGTGGAATTTTATCTTCCATTAGACTCTTCCGGAAGTTAATTCCGAGGCCGTTTGTGCATTTTCCTAATAAAACAAAATAGGGAAAATGCATATAGGCATAATTTTGAAAAGAGGAAAATAAATTCTAACTCAACATTTAGGAATGGGTTTGAATTTATTTAGACATATTTGGAGTCAGTGAATTATTTCGAAGAGATTGATATCTCCGAAAACGAATTCCGACACCGGACGCGTTCGGACACGTTTTTCGAGGAAACTTCAACTGGACTGCTGGAGGCCTATATGGAATCAAAATTTAGGTTAACTTGGACATTTCTACTAAGTGAGAACATGTTTTCAGAGTTGTAAATCCATAATTTTGAGATTTCTCCGAAATCACGCGAATCGGGTACCGATCGGGAAAACGGTTATACCGGCATAAAGTGAGCTAAGTCACCACTTTTGGGCCAATGGGGGCTGCCACATCAGCCCTAGGGTTCGGCCAAGAGTGTGTGTGTGTGGAAGAAGTGGCTTCTTGAACAAGTTGCATTAATGGGTTATTACAACCTTGATTTTCCAAACAAAGCCCTAATTTAGCCAAACAAGTCCCTTACTTTTTCTATAAATACCCATGCCTTCTCTTGAAAATTTCACACCATTTTCCAAGCCTTTGGCCGAAAATTAGAGAGAGGAAGGAGTAGAGAGAGAAGCTCTGGGAGAAGTTCTGCCAAGTCTTCAACTGGTAAGTCTTTCGGTCTTTAGTTTTTAGTCTTTAGTTTAATAGTTAGTAAGGCTAGAATAGTCTTTATTTTTTATGATTTGGGTATCATATGGGAGGGCTATTTTAGTCTTTATTTTCAAGAATCATAAATGCGTCGAAGTTCTGGCGAAATTTTGGGAAGAAAATAGCCTATGTAGCGGTTACCGGCGAAATTCCGCCAAGTAGGGTTATAGGGGCAAAATGGTAATTTTTACCTAAAATGCCGCTTATAATGTCAAATTACTAATGGAAGTGACATTATTCTCATAGGATATCTGAAACGTTGATTCTGCTGCCGTTCTGCGCCCGACGTGTCTGCATTGTTTCACGATTTTCCGTAAAAATACGCTTTTCGTAAACGTGCTAGAAATACCGTAATCCGTCAACGAAGGTACGTTCGCGTACTGGTAACCTTAACTCTGATGTTTATTGTATGCATATGTGTATGTTGTCTGTACTCTGATTGTACTGTTGTTGTGCCATGCCTATTGTCTGTACTCCGATTGTACTATTGTGCACGTACTTTGATTGTACTATTGTCTCGTACATCCGATCATACTATTGTCCGTACATCCGATTGTACAAAACATGTTACCATGGGTATTTTAATATACATATCAGTTACTCAATCGCTCCGGTGCACTACTCTGATCATTTTGAAATGATATTTGAAAAAAAAAAAATTTATACTGCTTTAGAAAAGTCGGGTTGTTACATAAAATGACCAAGTGAATTAGGAGAGTATATTATCCATAATTATGGTAATTTAATAAAATATGAACTTGGGAAAATTGTATAAGAATGTTCAAAAAGTAGTAAAAAGACCAAAATACCCTTGTAATTATGGAATAATGTTAGAGGTATGAAAATACTAATGTGAATACAAGAGTATGAAGATAATGAGACATTGTAATTAAGAAAATTATCAAGTTATGATAATTAAGTAATTAAGTAATATTGGGCTAATTACTTAAGCATAAGTGAAGGAAATTCACAAATAATTATATGAAACCCTAAAATTGGTGGTTTTTGTTTTAAAATTAGTAAAAATGTATTTACTAATTAATTGGAAATTTTGGAGAAAAATAGTTGAGTTTAGGTATTTTTAAGCCTAAATACAAGAATGGACCAATTAGATAATTTTGTGGAAATTTTTGGAAAAATTAAATAAATAAATCATTAAATAATTAATTAAATAAAAAATAAATATTTATTAAAATAAAAAGAAGGCCAGCCGAAATTTAAGGCCAAATAAGAAAAATATATATATATAATAAATAAAAAAAAAAAAAATATATATATATATATATATATAAAAATGATATAAGATGCAAGTGGTCAAGTGGACATATAATAATAATATAATTTAATTAAAGCAAAAATTATGAATAGTAATATTTAAATTAGGAAACGGATCCTATCTAGAGATCTAGGAATAGGAATCCCAAGGTCAAGGTAAAATATTGATCGGTGAGTTTTTACCTTTAAGTGACCTCTTCCTAAGTTAATTAGAGGTAGTTTGTGCATTTTCCTAATAAAACAAAATAGGGAAAAATGCATATAGGCATAATTTTGGAAAAGAGGAAAATAAATTCTAACTCAACATTTAGGAATGGGTTTGAATTTGTTTAGACATATTTGGAATCGGTGAATTATTTCGAAGAGATTGATATCTCCGAAAACGAATTCGACATCGGACGCGTTCGGACACGTTTTCGAGGAAACTTCAACCTGGACTGTTGGAGGCCTATATGGAATCAAAATTTAGGTTAACTTGGACATTTCTACTAAGTGAGAACATGTTTTCAAAGTTGTAAATCCAGAATTTTGTGAATTCTCCGAAATCACGCGAATCGGGTACCGATCGGGAAAACGGTTATACGGGCATCAAGTGAGCTAAGTCACCACTTTTGGACCAATGAGGTGCTGCCACACAGCCCCCTATGTCGACCAAGAGTGTGTGTGTGTGGAAGAATTGGCTTCTTGATCAAGTTGCATTAATGGGTTATTACAACTTTGATTTTCCAAACAATCCTTAAAATTTGCCAAACAAGTCCCTTGTTTTTACCTATAAATACCCCTTCAACTCTTGAGAAATTTCACACCATTCCCTTTCTTGCTCTTGGCCGAAAAAGCTAGAGAGAGAAAGAAGAGAGCAGCGCTCTGGAAATCTTGGCAAATAAGCCCTGTAGAATTGTCAGGAAAGTCTTCAACGGGTAAGTCTTTCGGTCTTTAGTTTTTAGTTTAGTAGTTAGTAGAATTGTTAGTTAGATTTAGAAAGTAGGTGACAAGATTCCTACAAATGTTTTAGAGCCTTGTTTGCGTTGAAAAATATGCGAGAGGTGTAAACATAGTAGGGATCGAGTCATTGAAAAGTTGTAGTTTTTATAGCTCTTTCAAAAGTAGGTGTATAATGCTAGAATAGCCTTTAAATTTTCAAGTATGATTGGGTATCATATGGGAGGGCTATTTTAGTCATTATTTTCGAAAATCATAAATGCGTCGAAGTTCGGCAAAATTTCGGGAAGAAAATTTGTCGAGTAACGAAATCTTGGCGAAATTCCGCCAATTAGGGGTAGAAGGGCAAAATGGTAATTTTTACCTAAAATGCCAATTATAATGTCAAATTACTAATGGAAGTGACATTATTCTCATAGGATATCTGAAACGTTGATTCTGCTGCCGTTACGCTGCCGACGTGCCGCCGTAGGATTCTTGCACGTTTCTCCGTAGAAAGTACGTTTTCCGCCGGTAGTACCTAACGTTGCCAACGAAGGTACGGACGCGTACTGTAACACTAATCTTGTGCTTCTTAAATGCATATATGTCAATGATATGTTCGTAGACCGTTATACAGACAGTTATACGGGTTATAGTTTTGATAACACCGTTTTGTTTTCCTAGCGCTGAGGACACAACTAATTATCGTGGCACCGGTGAATAGTGCAAGCCGTTGTTGTTATTTACCTTATGGGGCTTTACATATTGCTCCGTGCTTATGTTTTGTCGGCATAATGATCATGCATCTCTAGTATGCTTATGATATCTTGTTGTATTAGCTCTAGAAATATCATTGTCCATATCTTGTATTGTTTGGGTATGAGGTTAACTGTTACCCGAGATTCAATATGGTGAATTGAATCTCAGTGTAGCTTCGTGGTCGGGAGGACCACGGCTCGTGGATCGAGGCAAGTACCGGAGTAGGCGTGCGGATGAAGACCAACTTTATCTCTATCGCTTTACGTATTTCCGCTTCTGTTTCTATCTGTTGTTCCTTTCTAAACATTAGGACTACGTAATCTATACAATGTTACACAATGGTTGATGTTTTGGCTAAGAATCCAAATGCTCTTTCGCTCTATTTCTCCACTCTGATTGTTTGTTTGAAAAAAAAAAATTTCCGCATTTCAAACATGGGATGTTACATTTTATGGTATCAGAGCAATTTTTCTGGCAAGTGTTTAACTATGTTACCACGGACAGTTTGGTGCCGAAGGCAAGGCTAGTCTACGTGGGTGTGCCATAAGTCACTGCTAATCCGGTGAGGCCCCATGGTAGACACTTACAGGCCATTCTGTTCGGATAACGGAGTTAGGTTCTTAAGCCTTTTGACTTTGAGCACTTTTTGAAAATGAGTACGATACGACCATTGGTGTAATGTGTAGAGATGGACAGAGACGAAAACCCCGTCTTAGGATACTATCACAACCTCCTTATCAATCCAAATTTCTACGTTGAACAACTGGAGGAGCCGGAGCTCGAAGACCAACCCGAGCCAGGGAGCCCTGCCGGGTCAACCCATTCCTCAGTAGGGGACAATTTCGATTATCCTGAAATCCAAAACCTAGACGATGCGGAGGCCAACATTGACGATTACAGTTACATCACGAATGACAATGCGGCACTAACACAGCGGTTAGGGTCATATTATCAGCAGTCTGAGGACTACACCACCACTACCAAAGAGAAATACCTGATGTTCCTAAGCCTTGTCAAAACTCACCAAAACGTCTACGGCCGTCACTCAGCGGGGGACTGGATTAGATCCACCCTGTACTACTTCCCTCAAACCCAACGCTGGGCAGGAATTATCAATAAACTGTTAGACGACGGGCCTATTCTGAGTGTTCGTATCTATCTGCGATACCTGAAGAGTATGGTTCGGCTGTACATGTGAAAGGAAAAGCATCAGTACAAGGAAGCTGTGGATTGTAGAAACTAGGAAGTTTGGGTTGTATCTCCAAGTACTTTGGAATATTGTAAATACGTTTGAATAAGGAGATTGTACAGTAAGACTTGTATTAGGATTAGAATGACCAATATGTATTAACCTTATGAAATGAATATATGTGAATATATGTTTGGTGTGCAAATTGTTGTGCCATTTCTAATGTTTACATATTTTGTCATAATTATTTAAAGGAAAAAGAATAACACATGGCGATACTAAGAGGTGCCGGTGCACCAAGAGGCCGAGGCCGTGGTCGAGGCCGAGGTAGAGGAAGAGGCAGACGGCCTCAGGATGAAAGAAACAATGAACCGAATCAACCGGACGTGATGAAATTGAAGAAATGCGTAGAACTCTACGGGAACAAAGAGTTCGATTGATACTCTTACGGCAAGACGAGACCAACGAGACCGGGAGGCACAAAGACAATTGGAAGCACGACAACAGGAAGAGGAGCGAGAAAATGAAGAAGAAAATAACTACAATGATGAAGAAGAATATGATGACAATGATGACAATGACAATGATGAAGAGCCTGAAGGGTCTGACAGATCCCAATCACCACCCAGGCACGGACAAAGAGAAAGGACTACTGAAAACTGGGTAAACCAGTTCTGCAAGTTGAAACCACCTGGTTTCCGAGGAGGAGTGAGCTAGGCGAGGATTGGCTTCGAGTCTTGAGAAGATTTTGAAGTCATGGAATGCCTTGGAAATCGGATGGCCCGGCTAGCAATTTACAAGCTTGAGGAGATGCTCACGAGATGGTGGAAGAGCGTTTCCACAACTCGCCCAATCTGTTACGTGGGAGATGTTCCTTGAGCAGTTCAATGAACAGTACTTTCCTCCATCAACACGAGTAATTAAAGAAGAAGAATTCTGCAGATCAAGCAAGGAGGCGAGGAGTCTTTCGACGACTACTTCGCCCGTTTTACCAACTGTCGCGGTATTCATCATACACGAAAATCTACAAGAATGAGAGTGGAAGGCTAACCGACTGTAGCAGGGCTGAAATATGATATAAGGGCAAGGTTAGTGTCTCGGCAATTTCCGAAGATGGCCAAAGCGGTGGAATCTGCGGGATGACGAGCGCAACTTGAAGGAATTGCGCAAATCCGAGCCGGGACGGAAATAATTCAAGTCGCGGTGGTTCCAACCGCGGAGGTTCCTCACGAAGAGGAAGGCACCTTGGAACAACAACCGGGGTGGAAACAAGAGACCCTACCAACCGGGCAACAAAATTACCCCAGACAGTAGGGATCCCAGACGTGTCCTAAATGCAAGAAGTACCATCCAGAGCCAAGCTGCGATGGGAAACAAGTCTGTTTCAAGTGTCGAAGCTGGACACATTAGCGGGATTGCCCAGAAGGCTGCAGAGGCGAGACCTCAAACACGGCCGAATCTTTGCATTGACAAACACGAGAGGCCAAAAGTCCCCGAGAGATGGTTCAAGGTACCATCTATCTCAATGGAAATCTACTTGAAGCATTGTATGACTCGGGTGCTAGTCACTCGTTTATTTCCTATGATTGTGCAAGTCGTTTAGGATTGCATGCACGTAGATTGCCATTTGATCTTGTTGTATCTACACCGTTGGGTGTAAAGTCTTTAGCTTCTGATGCATGTATGAATTGCACTGCTATCGTGGATGGACGAGTTTCTAAAGTGGATCTTATCCGTCTACCTCTTCACGGCATCGACGTCATATTCGGTCTGAACTGGTTAACGGCCAACGGTGCGATGATCGACTGTGGCAAAAAGGAGATATCATTTGCCGGAGACAAGGTTGAAGTGAGCTGAACTTTCTCTCCGCTACAGAAGCTGATCGGTGCGTGAAGCAAGGATGTCATGCTTTCATGGTATTCTTTTCAGTCAAAGCTGAAGCTGACCTTTCACTTCAGGACATACCTGTGGTGAATGATTTCCTTGATGTATTTCCGGAGGATCTTACCGAGTTACCTCCTATCAGAAGTGGAGTTCAACATTGACTTGATGCAGGCACGGAGATCAATATCAAAGGCGCCGTATCGTATGGCTCCTAACGAGATGCGGGAGTTGAAGAAGCGGTTGGAAGAGCTTTTGAAGAAGGGGTTCATTCGACCTAGCGTTTCACCGTGGGGAGCCCCGGTGCTTTTGTAAAGAAGAAAGATGGAAGTTTCCGACTCGCATCGACTACCGCGAACTCAACAAGGTGACTGTTAAAAACAAGTACCCACTTCCCGGATTGATGATCTTTTGGATCGGTTATGCAGTTCCACGATCTTTTCAAAGATTGATTTGCGTTCGGGATACCATCGGTTGCGAGTTAAGGATGGCGATGTTCCCAAGACGGCTTTGAGAACCGAGATATGGGCATTATGAATTCCTTGTGATGCCCTTCGGATTAACAAATGCACCTGCGGTATTCATGGATTACATGAACCGTATCTTCCGACAACACCTAGACCAATTTGTGGTGGTGTTCATCGACGACATCTTGATATATTCTAAGAGCAAAGAAGAGCACGAAGAACATCTGCGAAAGGTGTTAGGCATACTCAGGGAGAAGCAACTTTATGCTAAGGCGAGCAAATGCGAATTTTGGCTGCCTAAGTGAAATTTCTGGGCCATGTTATATCTAGCGGCGGAGTTGCGGTTGATCCTAGCAAAGTGGAAGCGGTTACGGGTGGAAACGGCCGAGAGCGCGACGGAGATCCGTAGTTTTCTTGGTACGGCGGGATACTACCGCAGATTTATACGGGATTTCTCGCGTCTTGCCCTACCATTGACAAAGCTTACGAGGAAGAATCAACCCTTTATATGGGGAGATGATTATGAGGAGAGCTTTGAGTACGAGGAGAGGTTGACTACGGCACCGGTATTGATTATCCCGATCCGATGAGACCTATGTTGTCTACGGTGATGCCGGTGGGCAAGGATTGGGATGTGTCCTAATGCGGCGGGCGGGGTGGTGGCCTATGCCTCTCGTCGGCTGAAACCTCACGAGTTAAACTATCCTACACACGATCTAGAGCTGGCGGCTATCGTGTTCGCTTTGAAGATATGGAGGCATTACATGCGGTGTAACCGTAGAAGTGTATTGTGACCACAAGAGTCGAAATACTTGTTCGATCAACGAGAACTCAACATGAGACAACGTCGTTGGATGGAGCGATTAAAGATTACACCACGGAGATCAAGTATCATCAGGGTAAAGCAAACGTTGTTGTTGATGCTCTTAGTAGGAAGACGGTGCAGGTATCATACATGATGATACAAGAGCAGAAACTGCTGGAAGATTTCAGAGATCTGAATCTATCCAACCAAATTTGCATGGGTCTTCATGCACCAGATGGATGAGGCTCATAAGAGTAAATACACTCTACATCCGAGGCATGGTCAAGATGTACAGTATGAAATCCGAACTTTGGTGGCCGGAATGAAGAAAGACGTAGCGAGATACGTGGCCAAATGCTTGACTGTCGAAAGTAAAGATTGAACACCGTCGACCCCCGGTCTTTTGCAAGGACTAGAGTTTGCCGGAATGGAAATGGGAGAACATAACCATGGATTTTGTGGTAGGTCTGCCCAAAATCAGAAATCATGATACAATTTGGGTAGTTGTTGACAGATTAACCAAGTCGGCACACTTTATTCCCATCGGTATTCACTATTCTCGGAACGATTGGCGGAGATTTATATCAAAGAGATAGTGAGATTACATGGTGTTCCTAAGAGCATTGTCTCCGATCGTGATACACGATTCAAATCCCGTTTCGGCAAGCATTACATGAAGGTATGGGGACTAAGCTAAGGTTCGGTTCGGCTTATCACCCACAAACCGACGGTCAATCTGAAAGAACCATACGAGCGCCGGAGGATATCTTTGCGAGCATGTGCCACTGGATTTCAAAGGAAGTTGGGATCAACATCTTTCGCTAGCTGAATTTGCATATAACAACAGTTATCATGCTAGTATACAAATGGCCCGTTCGAGGCATTGTATGGGCGGAAGTGTCAATCACCATTGTCTTTGGACAGATTCGTCTCAAAAGCGATTACTTGGGCCGGATATGCTTGAGCAGACCTCGAGCAGATCGCATTGATCAAGAAGAGACTCCTAGCGGCACATAGTAGACAGAAGAGCTATGCTGACAAAAGGAGGAGACCTTTAACGTTTTATGTCGGCGACCATGTATTTCTAAAGTTATCTCCGGTAACTGGTGTCGGCAGGACGCTCAAGAGGAAGAAACTCAGTCCACGGTATGTTGGACCATTCGAAATTTTGGCTAAGCGCGGAGAAGTAGCTTATCAGTTAGCTTTACCCCCGAACCTGAGTAATCTCCACGACGTTTTCCACGTGTCGCAATTGAAGAAGTACCAACCAGAAACCGAGAGTGACATGAAGGAGAAGTACCCGAGTTCATGGCCCGAAGTTTAGTTAGTATAGATTAAATTTCGAGGCGAAATTTTGTGTAAGGGGAGAAATGTAATACCGGATATTTATCGGCATATTATAAATAAAAGTTGGATAATTCTGATAAGTGAAAATTCAATCTCCAGTCTTGTATAATTATAGCATATTTTCTAGGTAGAATTTCTACAAGAAATTAGGGAATTTAAGGGCCAAAGAGCCAAAATGACCAAAATGCCCCTGAAAGGGTAATCAACTTAGGAAATTATGGGAAAAATACTAAAAGGCAGTAAAATGACCAAGTGAATTAGGAGAGTATATTATCCATAATTATGGTAATTTAATAAAATATGAACTTGGGAAAATTGTATAAGAATGTTCAAAAAGTAGTAAAAAGACCAAAATACCCTTGTAATTATGGAATAATGTTAGAGGTATGAAAATACTAATGTGAATACAAGAGTATGAAGATAATGAGACATTGTAATTAAGAAAATTATCAAGTTATGATAATTAAGTAATTAAGTAATATTGGGCTAATTACTTAAGCATAAGTGAAGGAAATTCACAAATAATTATATGAAACCCTAAAATTGGTGGTTTTTGTTTTAAAATTAGTAAAAATGTATTTACTAATTAATTGGAAATTTTGGAGAAAAATAGTTGAGTTTAGGTATTTTTAAGCCTAAATACAAGAATGGACCAATTAGATAATTTTGTGGAAATTTTTGGAAAAATTAAATAAATAAATCATTAAATAATTAATTAAATAAAAAATAAATATTTATTAAAATAAAAAGAAGGCCAGCCGAAATTTAAGGCCAAATAAGAAAAAAAAAAAAAATATATATATATATATATATATATAAAAATGATATAAGATGCAAGTGGTCAAGTGGACATATAATAATAATATAATTTAATTAAAGCAAAAATTATGAATAGTAATATTTAAATTAGGAAACGGATCCTATCTAGAGATCTAGGAATAGGAATCCCAAGGTCAAGGTAAAATATTGATCGGTGAGTTTTTACCTTTAAGTGACCTCTTCCTAAGTTAATTCCGAGTAGTTTGTGCATTTTCCTAATAAAACAAAATAGGGAAAAATGCATATAGGCATAATTTTGGAAAAGAGGAAAATAAATTCTAACTCAACATTTAGGAATGGGTTTGAATTTGTTTAGACATATTTGGAATCAGTGAATTATTTCGAAGAGATTGATATCTCCGAAAACGAATTCCGACATCGGACGCGTTCGGACACGTTTTTCGAGGAAACTTCAACTGGACTGTTGGAGGCCTATATGGAACCAAAATTTAGGTTAACTTGGACATTTCTACTAAGTGAGAACATGTTTTCAAAGTTGTAAATCCAGAATCTTGTGAATTCTCCGAAATCACGCGAATCGGGTACCGATCAGGGAAAACGGTTATACCGGGCATCAAGTGAGCTAAGTCACCACTTTTGGACCAATGAGGTGCTGCCACACAGCCCCCTATGTCGACCAAGAGTGTGTGTGTGTGGAAGAATTGGCTTCTTGATCAAGTTGCATTAATGGGTTATTACAACTTTGATTTTCCAAACAATCCTTAAAATTTGCCAAACAAGTCCCTTGTTTTTACCTATAAATACCCCTTCAACTCTTGAGAAATTTCACACCATTCCCTTTCTTGCTCTTGGCCGAAAAAGCTAGAGAGAGAAAGAAGAGAGCAATGCTCTGGAAATCTTGCAGCGAAGCCTGTAGAATTGTCCTAAAGTCTTCAACGGGTAAGTCTTTCGGTCTTTAGTTTTTAGTTTAGTAGTTAGTAGAATTGTTAGTTAGATTTAGAAAGTAGGTGACAAGATTCCTACAAATGTTTTAGAGCCTTGTTTGCGTTGAAAAATATGCAGAGGTGTAAACATAGTAGGGATCGAGTCATTGAAAAGTTGTAGTTTTATAGCTCTTTCACAAGTAGGTGTTATAATGCTAGAATAGCCTTTAAATTTTCAAGTATGATTGGGTATCATATGGGAGGGCTATTTTAGTCATTATTTTCGAAAATCATAGTTGCGTCGAAGTTCTGGCAAAATTTCGGGAAGAAAATTTGTCAGAGTAACGAAGTGCTGGCGAAATTCCGCCAATTAGGGGTAGAAGGGCAAAATGGTAATTTTTACCTAAAATGCCAGTTATAATGTCAAATTACTAATGGAAGTGACATTATTCTCATAGGATATCTGAAACGTTGATTCTGCTGCCGTTAGTTTTCCGCGGTAGTACCTAACGTTGCCAACGAAGGTACGGACGCGTCTTCGTAACACTAATCTTGTGCTTCTTAAATGCATATATGTCAATGATATGTTCGTAGACCGTTATACAGACAGTTATACGGGTTATAGTTTTGATAACACCGTTTTGTTTTCCTAGCGCTGAGGACACGACTAATTATCGTGGCACTGGTGAATAGTGCAGGCTGTTGTTGTTATTTACCTTATGGGGCTTTACATATTGCTCCGTGCTTATGTTTTGTCGGCATAATGATCATGCATCTCTAGTATGCTTATGATATACTGTTGTATTAGCTCTAGAAATATCTGTTGTCCATATACTGTGTTGTTTGGGTATGAGGTTAACCGTTACCTGAGATTCAATATGGTGATCAATTGAATCTCAGCTGTAGCTTCAGGGTCGGGAGGACCACGGCTCGGGGATCGAGGCAAGTACCCGGAGTAGGCGTGCAGCTGAAGACCAACTTTATCTCTATCGCTTTACGTATTTCCGCTTTCTGTTTCTATCTGTTGTTCCTTTCTAAACATTAGGACTACTGTAATCTATACAATGTTACACAATGGTTGCTGTTTTGGCTAAGAATCCAAATGCTCTTTCGCTCTATTTCTCCACTCTGATTGCTTGTTTGGAAAAAAAAAGAAAATTTTCCGCATTTCAAACATGGGGTGTTACATTATGAATCTTGATTCCAAACAAGCACAGCACGGCGACAATGAAAAGCGTTGAAAAAAGGGACAAATTAATATGGACGTTTCCATCCTGACATAAGTTTAAGTGAAATAATATGAATATAAAATAAATTAAACAAAAATAAACCTTTCGACTGAAATGATTGAAGATAAGGATGCTTTCATCCTGATATAAGTTTAAGTTAATTAATGTGAATATCAAATAAAAATAAAGTAAACAAGTTCAGTGTTTATCTCAAAGGCAGCTGATATGTGTGGTGTTCATTAACGCACGTGAGAACAGTTGCAACTACCTCTGTTACGAAGTTTGTTTATAACCTTATTCGAGTATTATATTAGATTGGAGGAGTGACTGAGCGAGCGAGAACAACAACAAAAGATTTAAAGGATCTTAATAAGCATTTTCAATACTCAAAAGGGTACTTTTTTTTTTTTAATTGAAGGATATTTAAATTGTTATGTGTATTTTCAAAACAAGCTTTTATTTTTTAACTAACAGGCATTTTCTTACTGGATTCGTATCTCATATTCTACAGTACACTTGCCTTTTTTGTTTTCCAGAGGATCAGGATTCGTATCTCATGCCCACTAACATATTGTACAAGAACTCTGAGTCTAAGTCCTACGGTTCATTATTGAGATCAAACATATCCACTTAATTACTTCCTTATCTTCCCTTTGAGTGGTACGACACGCATAATACAGCAAATAATGGAATAGATAATCATTTTTAAAAAAGAAAACCCTTTACAACAGAGCAATGAGTTGTCTTCGGAGATTTCTTTCATACCAACTAACGACACAAATCCTAATGGAATTTGGTATGCTGGCCTCTTGATATACACATCTTTATTAATGAAAGCCATAAAAAAACTTCATTTTAATTAAAAAGACTTTGGTGGTCAAAGTGTTGTTAGTTGTGTGGATTTGGATGATGTTTTGAAGAAATTTTTGGTGACGATTAATTATGGGAACATTACTAAACAAATAATTATGGATATTAGAGGCTAATAAAACATTTCGAAAAAGGAAACTATCAATTTATTACTATTTTTTGTCACATAATTCAATTCTTATAAATTTGTAAGAAAAATGGTGTCGATTTGTACACAAGATAGCCTCGATCTTTTTGACAGCTGGAAACCCTAAACCCATCAGCATAATGCGTTGCTATAGGAAGAAAGAAAAAAAAAAAACTCCCACTTCTAATTAATATTTAACTAGTGACGTAATTTTAATTATTTATTCTAAGCAAATCCTCCTGTAATCTTCTGCGATTAATATTCAATATAATAGTAGAAGTGCTGTGCTTGAATTTTGTACTTTTTAATGCATCAATTAATGCTCAACTATATATGCTCATATATCAAGTAATAAAATAATGAAACCCTAAAGTTTTATCAGGAGGGGCGTTGCTTTCAATACATGGGTCATTTTAGCTCCATTAAAATATGCTTTTAAAGTTAGAGGATTGAGAACCATGGGATCCAGTGAATTTTTCTTTAAAAAAAAATAAAAATAAAAATCTTATCAACATCTATAATTCGCAGGACAATGACATGATCCCAACTTATATTAAATAAGCTGGCAAGGGTACGAGGTAAGTATCTTTTTTCTCATTATTTCTCATGAACTTATTTAGACTTGATTGGGAAGAGGAGGCTGTATCTAAATTCATTGGCTTTCTTTTTATTGTAACTTTTCTTTATTCTCTCTAGTGTTAACTTTTCTCGTCCTTTCTGTATTGGTTCTTTGTATCCCTTAATTTGTTTAAAATTTCTTCTTCACTATAATGGCGAAGTGTACCTAGCTATATTATATAATATTCCATGGAGATCTTCTCTCTTTACATGTAGGGTTTGGTGCATTCCCTCTTTGCTTTTATAATAAGTTCCTCCAATTAAGATGAAAATCTATATATAATCAAATATTAACGGGGCATGCTTTCTAGAACACGCAACTTGCTCTTGGTTATAAAGGCAATCGATTAGTGATTAATTTTAGCGAATATATAAGTTTGGAGTCAAAATTTTTCTTTAATTGATCACTTCTATTAGTTCAACATTTCAGTAGCGAATTCACTCCAATGTTCAACGTTTTTAGTAAGAAAAAAAGTATTTAGTAGTGTTGGTATTATTATTATTTTTGATAAGCACATGCATGTATCCTCCTTTTGAAATTTGGGCACATCTCTTAGCGAAAAGTCGAACCTTAATTCACCACATCGTGAAAAACTAGTCATTTCTACTATCTCAACCTGTTGGAAATAATGTTTATATTAAATATATCATATTATTCATATATAGGATGAGAAAGTTACATGTATAAGAAGAAGCAATTACGTCTTATTGTATGTATATATTATATACCTTCGGGTGCTTCTTTGTTTGCTATGTAGTGAAAGACCAATTTGATTTTTTGACATCATTTGAAACCAAAATTTTAAAATCAACACATTATTGGGTTCTTGAAGGTTGACATGATTATTGAATAAAACCTTGTTTTCCGAGCTTCCTTGTATGGAAAGAAAAGGAATATAAATTATACACACACATGTTATGCACACATATATAGTGGCATAATTAATGTGTGGTTATTTGGTTGTCAACGATGCTCTTAAAATCTATATTTCTTGATCGCTAACAAATACTCCCTCCGGTCCTAATTATATGAACACTTTTGTAGTACAAATTGTATTACAAAAGTGTTCCTATAATTAGGACCGGAGGTAGTAGAATTTATGGGTGAAATTGATGGAAACAAAGAACAAAGAATTTGTGAGTGAAATTATGGCATAGATGATTCTTTTATAATTAACTGGCTGAAGTTGCTGGATAAAAAGACAACCACTCTTGATATTGTTTTTTTGTTGGTTCTAAAAATAAAGGGATCGGAAGAATAAATTACTTAAAGACATATTTTCGTAAGTATAATAAAAACCAGCTATAGGACTCAGAACATAATTAGTGTAATCAACGTAATATGAAAGTTAGGAAGATAATTAGCCCTTTCCTGCTAATATAACCAGAGGCTCGTCTATTGTTCAAGAAAAGAGTAATGTGAGCCCAGCATTAAGAATAAAATAAT
The DNA here is from genome assembly GCA_025563575.1 of Acacia pycnantha. Classification (NCBI taxonomy): domain Eukaryota; kingdom Viridiplantae; phylum Streptophyta; class Magnoliopsida; order Fabales; family Fabaceae; genus Acacia; species Acacia pycnantha. The sequence goes on along the minus strand of JAMWYP010000048.1, from coordinate 2,049,217 downwards.
TAATCAAACTAAAATAGATATTAATTAAGAAACATAAAACTTTGAATTATATAGTTGGTCTGATATTAACGAAAATTCAAGTTCTGTGAATAAAAATAATGTTAAAATTAAAAGACTTCCTCATTTGAGCTTGACAATGCCCAAATTATCATATATAATTCTCCCTCTATCTAAAAATATAAGCTTCAACTTTCTTTGTAAATGAGTGTGCCTCAAAATATTTGTTTTAGGTTTGTTAAAATATTTATTGCACCTTTTCCAACTTTATCTATTGACTGTATTTGTTGCATTTAATGTTTCCCTCACTTTAATTATCTTCTTTATAAATAAAGGTATATAGTTAAAAAAATACATATTTATTGCTCTTAATTAATTTTAACGGTTTTCTTGATAAAAATAAATTAGTTATTTAAAGCTTATAATTAGGAATGGAGGAAATACTAAATAATATTCTCACTCATCCCATTTTGGGGGGATACGGGGGATCTTGGATAGCCACCTTTTGTCCCATCATGGGTCAAACCCTTCTCTCTTTGCTCAGCACTGAGAATCAAGAAGATCAACTTTGTTTTCTTATAACAACCCAATCATGACGAATTAGTAGTTTTTTTCCAGACCCAGTTGATCCTCCTCTTAATTACATAATTCCCATTTATAAGAAACCAAAAATTCCCAGAAGATGGATCTGAAATTTCACAAGAACAAACAGACAAAGAGTCCGCGGCCGAATCCACCTGTTGGTCTGCCAGAAGATTACGATGATGTTCAAAAGAAACTGATCCGACGGCACACAGAAAGACAAAGGAGGAAAGAAATGGCCGATCTCAGTGCTTCTCTTAGATCCTTACTCCCTCTCGAGTACATCAAGGTATATATTCCTTCTCTTAATTTGTACTTAGAAAGCTCATGTTTCCTAGCCCAGTAAAATAGTACCTTAAAAACAGTTGTTTTGTCAATTAGGATTACATATATTAAGAAAAGAAGAAGAAATTAATGAACCAAACAATTAAGAAGTGCATGAGTAACTTGTAGCCCACCCTGGATCATGTATGTTAGGGTTGAAGTCTCTTCTATACCCAATCATCTTGTTGCATTTAGAATTTTAGTTAACTTGTAGCCCACCCTGGATCATGTATGTTAGGGTTGAAGTCTCTTCTATACCCAATCATCTTGTTGCATTTAGAATTTTAGTTCAATATGCTCCCCAGAAAATAATTAAACCAAGATTCATAAGGGTAATATATGCATACATAATTGCTCTTGATTTATAGTAGGGTTAAGGTGCACTTTTATCCAAGAAGTAATCACTTAAGAACGCTTATGAGCAATTGGTAATCGAGAACATAACAATTTTGCCCCTTGTTAAAAATGTTAATAGTCAATATCAATTTTTAATGGTCAATGTTAGTTTTTAACGGTTAGGGTGTATCTACTATTTTTAACACTCTTGAGGTAAAATTAAAAAATTTCCATGCTTCTGAATTATTAATTCACAGTAAATTTGTACCTTAACCCTTTATTAATATTGTATTGCCATTTTTTGGCTGAAACTTTCATAATGATGACGATGCATGATTGGATTGATAAATTTGATTAGGGAAAGCGATTGGCATCAGATCACTTAAATGAGGCTGCCCAATACATCAAACATCTACAAAATAGGATCGAGGAACTGAGTTGTAAGAGGAACAGGCTAAGGATGATATGCAATTTGAATGTTGATGGCCTGATACTACTAGAAAATCATCAAATTGGGACGGAATTTGCGACAGAAATTCTTCCATCTCCTCATCATAAAAAACTCCTCTCCTCCTCCACGAACCTCCAGCGCTCCTCCTCGCCATCGCCCCTCCGTCCATCCTCTTCTACGTCAGTTTTACTACTACTCTTCCGTCTCCTCATCATTACTTTCGTCCATTTTTGGTGAGTTCTTCTTCCGGCCGGTGCGGTGGTCTCCTTCTCCCCTTGCTCCAGTCAGTTCCTCCCCTTCCTTTTCCGGTCACCGGTTCCCCTTCCATTTCCGGTAAGCTTCCTCTCTTCTCTCTTATTTTTCCATTTTCGGTTTACATGTTGAAATGGTAAAACTGTCTTGTTGGAAAATATGAAAGCTAATGGTGGATGTGTTATTGTTTTTTGTGATAATAAGTATTCCATTGGTCAATTGAATCATCACGGGTGGAAAAAAGGCATTTAAGACCGGACAAAAGAGGCATCGTAAGACCGGACCCGCGTCAGGTCTTGTTCTAGGCGGTATTAAAAGTCTCACTTTTATGACCGGACTCGAACCGGTCTTAAAGAAATTCTTTTAGACCGGACATTTTAAACATCCGGTCTTAAAAGTGTTTCAAAATAATAAAAAAAAGAAAAAACTCAAATGAAACAACCGGTCCCAAATCACCAGATCTGACAACATTTTGAATGTCCCTCCGTCATCAACGACGGAGAACCAAGAGAAGATTGGAAGCAACAACAACAAGAAAAACAAAAAAAGATGATTACAAAGTCCAGAAATAAGCAAAAATAACAAGAAACAGAAATCATTCACCATGAAAATCGAATTTGAAGTCCAGATCTACAAAAAAGTTACAAGCTTAAAGCAACCAAATCTGAGCAGGATCCTCTTGTCGGTGCTAGCAAAGCTTCAAGCAACCAAAATCGAAGTCTAGATCTGAGCAGGAGCGGCCAAGGTAGGAAATAAACAGACTTAAGCAAGAAGAGATATGAGTTTGATTTCAAGCCGGATCTATGCGAAGGCGGCGTGGAAAGAGCCATAGATCGAAGAGGAATGAGCCGTCGTCGTCCAGAATCCTCAAAGTAGTACGCTTTCGCTGTTGCTGAGGATTGGAGTCGACGCCATCGCAAAACTCTTGAAGCATCTCAGCGCCAACGTTGCTAAGGATTTGAATGTGTGGCTCTTGGGATGACTTACAAAGATTGCGAGTAGGTTAGAGGAAGAGGATGACATTCTTGCTGAGGATTTGACCCGTGAGGCTCTTGGGACACTCGTTGAATCTATAACTAAGCAAATGTTATATCACCAAGAAGACAAAGCAGACTTACGGACTTAACAGGTTTAGCGAATTTAGTTTTTTTTTTTACACTTTTAAGACCGGTTTTTTGAAACAACCGGTCTTAAAAGTATAAAAATAAAATAAAAAATTGACCGGTGGCAGTTTCGTAAATATATAGAACACTTTTAAGACCGGTTGTTTCAAAAAGTCGGTCTTAAAAGTGTTCTATATATTTACGAAATTGCCACCGGTCATTTTTTTTACTTTTAAGACCGGTTGTTTCAAACAACCGGTCTTAAAATTGTTCTATTTATTTACGAAATTGCCACCTGTTATACTTTTAAGACCGGATCTTTTATAATCCGGTCTTAAAAGTCTTCTATATATTTATGAAATTATCACCGGTTATACTTTTAAGACCGAATCTTTTATAATCCGGTCTTAAAAGTGTTCTATATATTTGTTGAAAGTTAATATTTAATTAGTTAGCGTATATGATTATATTGTGCAATTATCTTAATTAAGTTATTAGAGAGATTTTAGGAATTAAGTTAGCAGATAATGGTTTTTTGAATTTCGTAATTAAATTCCTAATTGTAACCATCTTAATTAAGATGTTAGAGAGATTTTAGGAATTAAGTTAACAGATCATGGTTTTATGAATTTCGTAATTATATTCTTGATTGTAATAATCTTAATTAAGTTCTTAGAGAGATTTTAGGAATTAATTTAGCAGACCATGGTTTTTTGAATTAATTATAGGGTTAAGGAGCAATTTTACACATGAGCTTTTCCCCCAGGAGCGCCCAGCACCACGTGCTTTTTTCTGGAGCAAAAGTACACACGTGGTTACGCTTTGGGAGCGCCAAGCCACCACGGCGGTTAGTTGGCCGTTAGTCAACTGTTAAGTTGGATGGAAATGAACGATAACTCGGGTAAAATTACACTTTTGCCCTTAGTTTTAAATAAAAATTACCCTTTTGCCCTAAGTTTTTTTTTTTAAAAAAAAACTAAAAATACCCCCTCCTTGGTGGGCCCCACCACCGGCGGCCGACCACTGCCGGCCGCCGCCGCCGGTGGTGGTCGGCCGGCGGTGGTGGTGGTCGGCCGGCCGCCGCCGGCCGGCGGTGGTGGGGCCGGTGGTGGAAGGGTATTTTTAGTTTTTATTATTATTTAAAACTAAGGGCAAAAGGGTAATTTTCATTTAAAACCAAAGGGCAAAAATGTAATTTTCATTTAAAACTAAGGGGCAAAATGGTAATTTTCTTTTTTTTCCTACCATCAGCGTCCACGTCAGCATCCACGTCAGCGTCCATGTCAGCGTGTCAGTCCAAATAAGCGCCACGTCACGCCACGTCAGCGTTCCATCCAAGTTAATGGTTGACTAACGGTCAACTAATCGCCGTGGTCTTGGCGCTCCTAAAACGTAACCACGTGTGTACTTTTGCTCCAGAAAAAAGCACGTGGTGCTGGGCGCTCCTGGGGGAAAAGCTCATGTGTAAAATTGCTCCTTAACCCTTAATTATATTCCTGATTGTAATCCCTAGATTATAGGAACTGCCTAGGTCAGAAGATTATTTACTTATTAGCATTTGTATATAATTTCAATTAAGCGAAGGAATAAATCATCGCATTCTCGGACTCATCTCTGATCAGCGTCTTCTCACAATATTTACGAAATTGCCACCGGTCATACTTTTAAGACCGGATATTTTATAGCCCGGTCTTAAAATTAAAAGTGTTCTATATATTTACGAAAGTGCCACTGATCATATTTTTAAGACCGGATCCTTTATAATCCGGTCCAAAAAGTTATTTATATTTACGAAATCACCGGTCATACTTTTAAGACCTGATTCTCTATAATCCGGTCTAAATGAAGCGGTCTTAAAGGTCTTTTTTGCACTAGTGCATTTAATTTGAATGTGATTAGTGAGAATATTAATCTTGCATTGTTTTTTTATGGTTTATTTTGTGTAGTGAAGAAATTGTGTGATCTTGTAAAATTATGATCTTGTATTAGTTGGTAATGATACATAAATTTATAAATAGGATGGTATTAAAATGGGAAAAGTGAAGTGATGTTTAGATATAAGAGAATTAATTAATTAATGAGAAGTAAGAAGAATGTGTGACTTTGAGGAATAATGAAATTTTCATGTATGATTAAAATTAATTAAATTACCTAGTTGATTTAGTCTTTTATAAAAATGACTTTTAAATTTTTTTTTTAAATTATCTCATTTAAATTTTGGATTTAAAACTATCATTAACAAGTTATACAATTAAAATGGATAATTTGAAAAAAAAAACAATTTATAAATACTTGTTTAGAATAAAAGATAATTATAAATACAAAAGATAAAATTTGGAATTGTATGTTAGATTAAATTAGAGAAATGCTTAAATGTGCTTATTAATTTGGATTATACTTATAGTTTGTAGGAGATTCCATGATTTGTTTAGCTATTGGGTTTTCATGATTTTTATTAATGATATTGATGATTTTTTTAATCTTGTATTGTTTTTTATGGTTTATTTTATGTAATGAAAACATTGTGTGAGAAAATTATGATCTTGTATTATATTCAATGCATGTATTTGTTTCTCACTTTCTTGATTAAGTGGCAATTCGTTGGCATGAGTGGGCAGTTGTATTGGCCACTCATATTTATGATATGTCGTTTTGAGGACTGGGGTATATCCCCAGTGTATATATTTATGTAGGGTTGGGTTGATGAAGTATGGAAGACGATCGTGATAGGAGTTGGATGTACAATCGTCTAACTGAGAAAAATCGACTAACTCGAAAATTCTTGAAGGGTTTGGAAGAGTTCATCCAATTTTCTTTGGAGCACGCAACTAATTCAAGTACCTGGATTAGTTGTATGTGTGCCAAATGTAGATGTTTAAAATTTCAAGATCAGAGCAGGTCAGAATCCATTTGTGTAAAAAGGGATTCATGCAGGATTATGAATGTTGGGAATATCATGACGAAGTCTGACAGACACCGAGTGGTTATTACGGGGATAGTAGTCATCGAAACAACCTTAATCAATATGAGAAGTTGGTTATGGATGCCGCGGGACTGTCGATTGGCCAATATTTTGATCCCATTACTCATGCTGAAGCATCATACATGGGAGAGGAGACCGGTGCACATACTCAACCATCATACATGGGAGAGGATCCTAATCTGGAAGCCGATAGGTTCTAGAAAATGCTTCAAGATGCGCAACATCCATTTTGGGAAGGTTGCGAACACATCCAAGATAGTGAACATTCATCTCTATCGGCTACCCTAGCAACACTAAGCTTGGAGACTGATCACCATATGAGAGAGAGGAATTACAACGAAATGATGGAGATCATGAGAAAGGTTGTTCCCAAAGACAATAATTTCCCGAAGGATTTTTACCAAGCAAAAAAAAAAAAGGGTGAAAGAGCTTGGACTTAGATGTGAAAAAATCCATTGTTGCCTCAGAGGATGCATGTTGTATTACAAGGATGACGCTGAACTGACCAATTGTAAATTCTGTAAACATGACGGATACAAAGTTGTCAGGAATAGAAGGAAAATGACTTGTCAAGCATTAAGCAAGATGTGGTACTTTCCTCTCGTGCCCAGACTTCAAAGATTGTATTCATCAAAACAAACAGCTGCTCACATAAGATGGCACCGAGAGCATCGCAGGGAAGAAAAATTTGTGATGCATCCATCCGATGCTGAAGCTTGGCTTAAATTTGACGAGGTGAATCCTTTGTTTGTAGCGGATCCCCGTAATGTCCGTCTTGGTCTATGTTTCGATGGGTTCGCTCCTTTCGACAATACGAGCAAAAATTATTCCTGTTGGCCTGTGATTGTGACTCCGTACAACCTCCCACCTTCCATGTGCATGAGAAGAGAGTTTTTGTTCCTTAACGTGTTAATCCCTGGGCCATCCAACCCAAAAATGAAGATAGATGTGTACCTTAGGCATTTGATAGACGAGTTGAAGATGTTGTGGAGTAAAGGGGTTCTTACGTACGATGTATCATTGAGTTAAAATTTCACAATGAGGGCTGCCTTAATGTGGACGATAAATGATTTCTCTGCATATGGGATGTTGAGTGGCTGGCAAACGTCGGGGATGCTTGCATGCCCAGTATGTCTTGAACAAAACATTGGTTTTAGCTTGGAATACAGTCCCAAGGTCTATTGGTTTGACAGGCACTGGAGATTCCTACTCCACGATCATTCGCTTAGGAAAAATAAAAAAGACTTTAGGCGGAATGTGGCCGAACGGGAAAATCAACCTCGTAGTTTAAGTGGTCAAGAAATATGAGACAGGGTAAAGTACATTCCATGTTGAAGAGAGGATTGCTTCCAAAGAAACTCCGAGGGATATGGCGTTCATCATCATTGGAACAAACGCATCATCTTTTAGGAACTACCATATTGGAAAGATCAATTGTTAAGACACAATCTTGATGTCATGCATATTGAGAGGAATGTGTTTTGCAATATTCTGTATACCGTGATGGACACCAAGGGTGAGACGAAGGACATAGTCAGCGCAAGATGGGACATAGAAGCGATTTGCAGAAGGCCTGATTTGTATTTGCTGGTGGACAATGCCACAGGAAGAACTTCCAAACCTAGAGCGCTGTACACATTCAACAAAGAGCAGAATTTAGAATTGTTGCGGTGGGTTAAAGGTCTGAAACTCTCGGACGGTTATGCGTCCAACTTGTCAAGATGTGTCGACATGCACGAGGCGAAGTTATTCGGGATGAAGAGTCATGACTGTCATGTTTTTTTTTCAGAGATTGTTGTCGTGGGCCTTCAAAGCTTTACCGAAGCATATATGGTCTATTCTGACGGAATTTTCCATATTCTTTAGAGAAATTTGTGCTTCTGAGCTTAATATTGAAAAGTTACGGCATTTGGAGGCGAGCATGCCAATAACGCTATGCAAGTTAGAGATGGTGTTTCCTCCTAGCTTATTCCACTCAATGGAACATTTTCCTGTTCACTTGGCCTACAAAGCAAAGGTAGGAGGTTCGCAACAATATAGGTGGATGTATCCGTTTGAGAGGTAATATATATATTTCTTTCTCGCAGTTATTAATTGACCAATATGGTGATATAGTTTATAAATATCCTCTGATTGTCCATTGTAGGTTTTTACGCACTCTTAAGAAGAAAATAAAAAAAATCCAAGGTACATTGAAGGATCTATCGCTGAAGTGTTTCTAGTCGAACAAGCAACTAAGTTTGCGTCATACTATTATCACCCTGAAATGATATCAAGATGGAGAGGGGTACCTTGCAACGATGATGGCGGTGATACGAGCGATCATATATCAATATTTAATTTTCCTGGTCGAACTGTGGGAAAACATTGGAGGTCAACTCTGGAAGGAAGCAATAAGTGAGTAGCCGAGTGGTACATTCTAAACAACTGTGAAGAGGCCGCCCAGTACTTAAAGTAAGATTTCTTTTGTTTTTACTGTTACGATAATTATTAAAGTATTAATTTCATTTTTTGGTTATAGTTACTTCTCTAATTGGGTCCGATCGGCAAATCCTTTGATGTCGGATTCTAAAGTTGAGCAATTCAGGAACTCTGAGTTTCCTCGTTGGTTGCGATCCTACTTCGTGGAAAATCGAGAAGCCCCCCATGATGTTGCGTGAAGTTTATCTTTTGGAGCTGCAACATTGTTACCCGGTACAAAAATATGTAATCAATGGGTATCAGTTTGCAACTGTTGAAGCGAATGCAAATACACTATGTTGTAATTACGGTGTATGTTGTCGAAGTGGCCAAGTTGACGGGGCCGAGGCCGACTACCACGGGAAGTTAATTGCATGGTTTGTGAAACCGGACCGGACCGGCCGGTTTAGACCGGGAACCGGCCAACCGGCCGTGAAACCGGTCCGATTTAGGGTTAAACCGGTCTGACCCGGTGAAACCCGGTGTGACCCGGACGGGTGACCCGGTCAGACAATTTTATTTTTATTTTTTAGGTTTTTTTTTTTGAAATTTTGCCTCACACTACTGTTTATTTCTTGTGGTGAAACCGTGAAAGAGCTTTGTTCATCTCGATTTAGAGCTTCGTTCCATTGTGCAGAGCTTCAGGTTTATTATTGTTGAATGTTTTAATAATGAAGGTGCCTAGAATACTACCATCCTCCCACACATTCTGGTGTTAAAAAGGATCCTGCTTGAGAATATTTTATCATCATATACTTATTTTTGATATTTTGCTATCATGAATATATTGTCTCAAATGTAGGTTGTAAAGAAAATTGTTAGGAATATCTGAATATGTCACAAGTATTGAAGTATATGGTTATTTTGCTACTGATCTAAAATATTGAAATGATATATAGTATGTCAAATTTAGGTTGGTGTGATAAGAAATTAATTATTTTCCAATTTTTTATACCTCACCGGTCTAGCCCGGGTTGACCCCGGTCTGACTCCGGTCTGACCCACTAACCCTTAACCCAGTACCCCGACCGGTTCAGTGACCGGTCCGGGTTTCAGAACCTTGGTTAATTGACATAATTCAGCTGCATTATCAGTAGGACAAGGTGGTGACTCTTTTTAAATGTGAGTGGTTTGATAACACTCCACGTGGGACAAAAGTGGACAAATACGGAAATGTTGAGATCCACCAAGAAGGAGATATACGGTTGGTTATGACCCATTCATCCTTGCGCAATAGGCGGAACAAGTTTACTATACGTTATACCCCACATCCCGCCAAGGGAGGAGGGGAGTTATCAAAACCAAAGCACGGAATATTATACCCAAGTCGAAAGAGTCAGAAATAAATGACAGTATGACTGAACCGTTCCAAGCTAATATGAGACATGGACTGCCCGTAAATATTGGCGAGGACGATGTACCAAGCAATCTGTTTGATTCCGCTGTGGAGTTGGAGTTGATTCCTATCCAAATTAACGATGAGGAATCAGACGATAAGGCAGAAGAGATCTACTCTGATAGTGAATCTGAGTTCGACGACTATGAGACTCTAGAGGAAGGCGTGCAAGCAGAGGTCAAAGAACCGGAATCGTCCGGTTGATTTGTGTTAGTTCTTTGTTTATGACGAGTTGTTAAACTAGATACTCTGTCACTTTGCTAGTGTCATATTAAGTGATTTTCTTATATTTATGTATATATTGACATAATGTTTATAAGTGTTCAGAGATGGAGCATCCAGAGGGCCTTCAGGTAGTGGTCGTAGTAGTGGTCGAGCCCAGCCCCGTCCTATCAGAGGGGGTAGGGTGACGCCATCTGCCTCCTCTGTAGGCAAAGGGCTTAGCTCTTCCCTAGAGCTGCCGCCACTCACTATGTCCATTTCACTGTCGATTTATATGTCATCTTCACCATCACTTTATATGTCATCCTTACCGTCTACTACTGACTCTTTTATGGGTGGTAGAGATGTGCCAAGAACTTCCACTGATCCACAGCAAGGGGCAGAGCAGGTATAAGTTACGCTTTTTGATTGATTTACATATGTTTAGTTTTCTTTAAACATCTATGTACTAACATTTTCAATATTTGACATTTCTTTCTTCAACACACTCCATCGCCTCGGAGCCAGGTCGGGGAAGCTAGTTCCTCCGATCCACCAGTCTGGGGATCAGTTGATCCTACAACAGGGAACATATGGATCCGTCCAGTCGGCACCACCGATTAAGTCATGTAAAGTTACTAGTAATGTTATGATTTTGTTACATTTAGTTTGTATGCTAATATTTGCATCATTTCCTCTGTCTTCAGATTTGAGCCGTATAATCAGGTGGCAGATTTCATATCGAACCAACTATTCCGTAATTTCAATCAGCCTTGGGCCAAGTGGACAGAGATTCCTAAGGCTGATCGATGTTTGGTTCACTGAGTTCTTGGTAAGTTATATGCTTTATGGTTATTAATTTCTTATCTAAATAAAAACTGATTAAATGCTTTTATTATTAGGGGCACTAATTGTTCGTTATTGATTTTCAGGGTAAGTTTAGCTATTTGCCTGAGCATCAGGAAGATTTGAAAAGCTTATAACCACAAGGGAAGCCGGTGGTTGATCGAGGAGTTTTATAAATTGAGAAAGCAAAGAGGCAAAAAAGATTGGATTCTGCCTGAGATTGCAGACGAATTAATGCAAAGATGGGAAGCTGATCCCAAATTTAAGGACAATAGTCAGAAAAATAAAATAAATAGGGCCAAAATGGATGGACCTTCATATGCTGGGGGCTCCATTCCATTTAGTGAGCATCGACAAAAAATTGTGAGTCTACCTTATTTTCTATTTCAATATTCAATATTTTGTGCTTTGAATATATAAGAACTGACTAGTAGTCTAGCAAAAAAAGATACACATTTTGCAAAGGCTTAAAACTGAATATTTATTCAATACCTTTTTTTTTTTTTGAAGTCAGTACACCTAAGTATCTAACATTTTAAGAACGCGCTATATTTTTTTCCCTCTTTAAAAAACTGATCATTGAAGTTTGCAAAAGAGAAATATTATATATCCTATTTACCAACGAGGACATCCCCATCTAGTTCTTAATAAATGAGTGTGTGTAGATCAAGTAACAAGTGATATTACATACCTCCAGTTCTTAACTAATTTGTGTAGATCAAGAAAATTAGATATTTGTCAAAAATACATGTTGGTTTTTCCTAAAATGCCCTGTTAAATCAATTATATTGATACTATGTCTTAATGCAAATTTCCTTACCAAGTATAGTCAATAGTGATAATTTGGTTATAAAAATGATAAATATAGGGACAAAATAAAGTGGATTGAAATCTTATATTCATAACCAAATCTAACCTTCATAACTAGTTCTTATATCAGGGACTAGTGGTAGTACATAATCCAACATCATGCTTTAATCCATTATTTTCCTCCTTTTTCTTGGCCTAACCTTTTTTGTTTAATTTTTTTTGGTGAACGATGCTATTATCAATAAGATATAACCATTAGAATTAGAATTTGATTAAACAATGTAACACCCCATTTTTCAAAAGCGGAATAATTTAATAGTATCAGAGTAAAGCATTGGAGCAGATAAGAGTATGAGTAACCGATAAGTATGTGACCAAATATTAGCTGTGGCGTATCCGGTTGGTTATAATAGCGGTACATTTATCCGAATATTCAAAACATCCACTAAATAGAAATGTAAATACATATCTAAAACAAAACTCCACCGGTCCTCACGCGTGCTTGGTGAGGGCCTTTTTCGTCTTTAGCCTTGGGGTCCACAATCAAAAATAAACTAAGGATTGCGTATAGGCAAACCTAGGATCGTTCTCTCTCTCGAGGAGCCTTTTATTGAATCCTAAGTAATCTAAATGACATGCAAATGCAATTAAAACAAGGGGCGAAATTGGTTTTGGATTTTTAAATTGATAAACTAAAATAAAAATGTAATTAAATTAAATGCTAAACTATTATTTTTGGTATTTTCTTTATAAAATAGAATGGAGTATGAAAATGAGTATGAATGCTCTTGAAAATGGGATATGACTATCATAGTTCAATTAAATATGAGAGTAAATTTTCACTAAGTCTAGATGAAAAACCCCAAGATACCACTTGAATCCAATATTCTCAATTAATAGTAGCTCCTACTACCGTAGCTAACTACTATCTCTTGAGATATTGTTTAAAACCACTTATTGTGTGCTTAGGATTAAATTAATGCAACTTGGTTCCTCTTCATATGAATGCGATACCACGCCAATCAATTAATCCAATTTAATCATATTATCTAACAATACCACGTAGACAACACAATATCATTGAATCAATAAGGAAATACATACATATATATCCAACAAGCTACAAAATTCAATCCAATCACAATTGTCAAACTAACAAAGACAATAAACATTAATCTCAGTTCCATAATTTATACATAATAATTCCTAAAACTAGGCAATCTAAATATATAAATCTGGACTAATAGAATGAACGAATTAACTCCCCTTTAAAGCTTTGAAACTCAAGATCACATCCTCATCTCCAAGAAGCAGAGAAATCAGCCCCTCATTGCAATTAGAAAACCCGCCGGAATCTGGAAATGTTCGCCGGAAAACTCAAGAACTCGCCAGAAAATTCAAGAACTCGCCGGAAAGTTACAAAACAGAGAAGGACAGATGGAGATGGTGATGGGTGTTGAAGGTCGAAGGTGAGAGGGAAAGAAGAAGGTCCGAATGGTTCTAGTTCGCTGGTTCGTCCCCTCCGTTCCAGCTCTCTCCCTTTCTCAATTTCCGGTCTCTCCACGGCGCTGGTTCTGTGGTGGTTGACGGAGGTCGCTCGCCGGCGATGATGGTAGATGAGGGCGTCGCCGGCGAGGAAGGTAAACCGAAGAAGAAGGAAGTCGAAGTAGGAGGTGAAGGTCTCCCCGATTCTGCGTCTTCGTTCTGTTCCCCTTTCTCTCTTTTTTTCTTTCTCCGTTTTGCGGCTCGTCAAAACCTTCCCCCAGCAATGAAGAAGACCTAATTAATCAATAAGGCAAAACGCTGAGTTTCTGCCTGGGGCCCTTTCTGTCAATATTTCTGATTTTGGGCCCTTTTCTGACAGCATGTTTGGGCCCTCTCTGTCAATATCTCTGCTTTTGGGCCCTTTTCTGACAGCGATTTAGGGCTTTTTCTGATATTAATTCTGGTCCTCAAAAATCTCAAATTTCCTTCTTAAACACCTACAATGCAAGATTAAACACAATGTAGTATCAAAAGTCCAAGGAATCAATTGTATGAATAATTAATAAATTATGACCATTTTACCCATAATTTCACTTCATTCAATACAAATGTCCCTAACTCAAATTAGTGCTTAATCATGCAATAATATCCCAGAAAATGCATTAAAAATCTCAATTTGATTATGAAAAGTCATATAAAAATATGGTACGATCAATTCCCCCACACTTAGACCTTTGTACTCCTGAACAAAGGCAATTGAGTACACAATTCCAAGTCAAAATCACTAATGCATTCGAAATATGAGCAATTTCATAATTAGCGAAAGCAATGGATCTATTAATCAAATTCTTCAAGCCAACACCAGTGATATCCTATATTAGTATCACCGCATTATTCTCTTATAAATAATATCCTAAGAGATATTTTAGCCACTTTTGACCTTTTGACCCTCGGTGGATTTGATATTCCAATTATACCCTTACATTTCCTTAAAAACGTCATTTCAGTATTTCTGGGCAGATTTTTCGGTAACTTTGAAAAATCATTATTAATTCCAAAAAACTCGAAATGAGGCGCTTCCAAAGCCAAAATGACCCTTGATAAGTCTATTTTCTATGAAAAATAACGGTTTTAACTCGAAATCACTGAGTCATTACCAGTTTATTATTTTCCATCCTCTATCTAGAATTTTCCCAGAAAACGTAACCCAACTTCAAGAATTGTTTTCTCCTTCCAAAGAACTCAAAACACCACATATGTTATATATTTAAAAATCCCTCGATGTCTAATTTATTCATGAAAAATTTCATGATTTTAGGACTTCATTTAATACATAAAATAATAGCTTTAATAACGCTGCCTCCAGAAAACTCCCAACCGTAAATTTTTCCAGAATTTCGCTACTTTGATCTTCCACTTCCAAAAATTTTGCTCCATCAGATTTTCCATCAAATTTTCGAAATAAAGCCATTTTAACCATAAAAACATGAAATCAAAAATATATTGGAAGATTAAAGATCAAAACACTACTTATCTATGAATTTAAACTAGAACTTCAAGAACTTACTTTGCTTTTGCTTCAACTCCTTCAAGCTTTCCTCACTCACTCACTACTCTCTCTATACAGCTTATTCTTGCTTGTGTTGGTGTGAAGAATGATGAAGCCCAAGGTCCCTATTTATAGGAAAATTTCAAGGCTTATGTTTGGTTCCAAACACTCTTCTTCCACCTACCAAACACTACCATTCCACTTACCAAACACTCCTCCCTCACTTCCCAAACACCCAATCCGTCCCTCTCTCCCTTTCTCTCTCCTTAATCCACTTCCAACTTCATTATGATGTTATTATTTATTCACACTTCTTTCATTTGTGAATCGTGGTTTTATGATAACCACCATATATATCTAATAAAAATAATATAATTTTGCTCAATGATTATACTACTATATTGATGATGTGCAATAGAAATAACCAAGCCTTAATTAAACATCAAGATCCTATAGATTTGAACCGCTGTCCAAATTAAAAAGATTACTGTGAATATTCAAATTGGGAGACATATGTTACAAAAGTCCAACTTTGATAGGAAAATGACCTCTTCACTCAAAACTTCCTCAATGCTTTGTCCTCATTCTTTTCTATAAAGAAGCTTTAAAAATTAATATATAAATTAAAGCCATGGTAGTTGACCAATTATATATGCATACTGCCGCTATTGCTACAGTAGTGGGAAACAACGTGTCTTATATAATATCCACATGATTAATAATAACAAAAATATAATAAGATAAAAGCCAATTTTCAGAGAATTCGGCTTGAATTGGCATCATAAGTTCTTATTGGTAATTAATTAGCCAGGTATGTAAAATATGATTATTTTTTTATTGGTAGATAATTTATAAATACTTTTATTAATGCTTGTTGAGTTTAAAGACTTTTCTTAGCCCTAATAAGACTTAAGGACCCAACTAACTCTCTCTCTCTCTGTGTGTGTGTATATATATATATATATATATATATATATATATATATATTTGAATAAACAATCACCAATATATAACACATTTAATTTCAAATTTTGTGCATAATGCATGCGTCATCTTCTATTATATAATAAAGAATGAAAAGTATATATTACATAATATATGTTAATTTAAATATTTTAAATTTCAGTTATACTGAATATAATGAGAGGATTACGCATTATAAAATAAGTTGATGGAGAATACCATCCATGACCCACCAGAGCATTAGTTTAAGAATATAAGGACAGAAAAGAAACAAAATGAAATCGCATTGTTATATGATCGGCAGGTCACTCGAATATATACGAGTATCCTTGCAAATATATATCAGAAAAAAGAGTGGTCTTTATTAATACCTGAAGATTTTGCTTCTCTCATATCATCTTTGAAAACCCCATAAAATGATGAACCCGTTGCCTCCATTTGACGATGAAGATTCGTTCTTCCAAATTTCAGTTCTGAATAATCGTTCTTCTCTCTCGATCCAAACAATCCCGGAACATGAGAGCTTTCATTATCCTGCAGAAAAAGTGAATAATTTTGGAAGTGAAGAAGTAATACCAAAGGGAAAGGGCAAGCAAAAGAAACAAAACGAATTTTCAGCTAAAATTGCAGAAGATGGTAGCAAGAAATGGATTCACAGAGAAACAGAAAGACAAAGAAGACAGGAAATGGCCACTCTTTGTGCCTCCCTCAGATCGTCTTTGCCTCTCGAATATATCAGGGTAATATTTTGATATCTTTCTCTGTTTTTTTTTTTTTTTAAATATTATCATTTGGTGTGTATGTGGTTCGAGGTTTGTGGCTACCCCTCCCACCATAAGTGTCTCATTTGGGACTCGAACTCGAGACCCAGAGGGACCTAACAAGTTCTTATACCGCTAGACCAACTCTGTGTTGGTATATTTTGATCTCTTTAATTTGCTTGAATTTTCTCAGAATTTTAGCTTATAATAAATTTATGTTTATATTGAGTCTAATTAACCAGGGAAAGCGATCAGCTTCAGATCACATTGATGGGGCTGTGAAATATATCAAACACCTAAGGAACAAAGTGAAGCAATTGAAAGAAAAGAGAGATGAGTTGATGAAAGATGGACATAGAAATCTCCGTTATTGTTCATCCTTACAAGGTTGGAGTTGAGATTATGTGCAGTTATAGTTTCAGAGAGTAATTATTTACTCATTCAAAACTCTTGAGTATTTTGATTAAAGAAGGGTTTAACGTGGTGAGCTGCACTTCTATCAAAAGGGATGAGATGTTCGTTCAAACAATTCGATTAGAGGTACAACATAATATATATGTGTATGAAATTAAAAACAAAGACTGTATTTATTATTATTATAACCAATTAGTTCTAAAATTTGTTATAACTTTCCTGAAGGAGTCTGATATCTATGGGAGTACTACTTACTACTCTGAACTGCAAAGAAAGCTTACTGCAGAAATTTTATCTACAGAACATAGGTAACAATATTATTCCAATAAAATCGTACACGTGCTTGTCAAAAGGTCTGACTGATATATGATGATTCATTTGATTTTTTTGTTTTGTTTGAAGATTAAACTATATGTTATTAGTCTGAATATGTTTAATTGTAGCTAGGTTATTTTGCAGAGAGACTTCATCGATCTGAACCAGAAAACTGCTGATTATATTTTGTTGCAAAGAAATTCACTGATTTTGGACTTTACTATGTAACAATTTGAAATCAGGTGGAAGCTGATCTGAAAACCAGGAAATGGACTTTATAGCAAGCTTTGCCATTCATAAACCTTGAATAATACACATGAACCCTCAAACTCTACACAATATATATAAGGGACAGTTGATTCATCTGAATAATATCTGTTTATAAACCAAATTGATTCATTTACCAAGGTTTAAGCTAATTCAATTGAGGAGGAAAAAAATCTCACAAGAATGGTTTGATATCACTGTATAGTATCATGCACTTTTTCTGCCATTCGATTTCGATTTCCTATATATATTAGCATTATGTAAATAATTATGTGTCTTGTTTTTTTATCTCTCTTCTTATAATGTCTTAAGGAGAAGTATGAGATTAGCTTGAGCGCAAAAGAAAGTTCTTTTTTTTTTTTTTCCCAAGAAACAGAAACAGAAAAAGAAAAGGACTGAAGTTGAGACATATCGCCCAATTAAATGCCTAAAAGGTGGTGGCCGTCGGCATCAATCTTCCGTCTTAACACCCCCATACAGAAACAGTCGCATAAAAACGTTCACAGAAGTCACATGACAGGCATTACTCCTTTTCCATATGTACTTAAATTTGACAGCTTTTCTTCTTCTTCTTCTTCTTTTGTTTCGTGCTACTATTCATAATTTTAGTTTGCTATCAATAATATTTCAATATTAAATATAGAAGTGTAAGTAATTGCATTCTTTGAATCTCCATGCAATTCCATGATGCCTACCTAAACTTTATATTGTTTATATTTTAAACTGTTATTAATAAATCAAACGAGAAAGCTGTCCCAAATGTACAATATTTTTTTTCGAGATAGAGTGGTCAAGAAACTTGTTTGAATACCGGGCTTTGCTTTATCCACTATAAAAATGGGCTCGGCCCATCGAGCCCAGACTAACTTTGAAGAGGGACTCGTCAGCATCCTACTAAAGGACTCATTGACCATTGTACCCAAAAAAAAAAAAAAAGTACTAATTGACCAGGGTCGTCTCAACTTGTAGCTCATTAGCCATTTTTAGGTTATTAATGATATCATAAAAGGTTCAGAATTCCTTCGTATTATTACTTAAGCTCGTCTAATTAACTATTTCCTCTGTAGCAGGCATGTTGTTGATTTTGGCTAATATGTTGCACAATACTTTGTATCTGTTTAATCGATATATAACATTCTTCCCGTTCTTAATATAAGATATATTTATCTAATTTGATTAAATTAAGAAAGTTAGTTGAGTTATTTAATATGACATGTTTTTTTAAAAAAAAATACCATAGTCATCTTCCTTAATTTTTCATTTTCTTCTCCTCGATTATAGTTGAGGAAGTGTCAATAGGGATAAATTAGGAAAAGATTGACAAATATAAAAATTATGTTTTATATTTAGAAAAAAATATTAATTATCAAAATATGTCTTATATTAAAAGACTTGAGGGAGTAATAGAATAGACTATTTCAAGCCAAAAAGATAATTTTCGTTTCGCTATCTTTAGTATATGACTCAAAAAATATGCAAGTATCATGTTGGGTTGAGCTAATAGGAATAATGGACTTTGTTGTATGGACATTTGTTCTAAACTTTAAAAGGCTAAATATCTATCAAAATATACCATTTAATAGCCACCTTACCTCTTAAGAACGTTATTTTTTTTTTTTTTTGATAGCAAAAAGCATCCTAAAATAACCTATCCTGTATCAGCCTCCAGCAATCTGGCGAGAGCCATATCAGGCTGAGAAACCACCTGGAATCCTGGCATAGAAGAAAGACCGGACTGCGCGAGTTGGTCTGCAACGGCATTAATTCGTCTGCTGATGAGTCGGACTTCCACGTTCCATGCTCGATCCACCATGACTTTCAGTTCTTCAACCAAATCTCTGTCAGCATGGGCTTCATTCGAGGACTTCGAAACAAATCAATAACATCGGTAGAGTCGGACTCAAGGACCAACTTGAACCCCAGGTCCCACGAGAGCTTTAGACCGAGAAGACAGCCCCAGAGTTCTGCAGTAAGATAGTCCCCCTCCTGCCCTTTGAACTTAAACGCCTTCACGAAAGCTCCATTCTCGTCACGGATAACCCCGCCACTACCGATCCTGTGGCATGCAGATGAGAGAACGCCCGTCAATGTTGAGCTTCACCCAACCCGGTGAGGGGAGCACCGGTGCTCACTAGCCACAATCGCCTTCCTCGTCCTTCCATCCACCGGTCCAAGACGGTTTCTAGCTTCGTTCAGACAGTAGCTCATGGCGTTCACACTAGCCAACAACGAGTAATTCGATGTTCTTTTTCCCTCAAACACAAAAGAATTTCTACGCTTCCATAGCCACCAGCATATGATCACAAAGGTTTGCCTCCAAGCCTCAGCCTGTTTCGATCCGCCTCTAAAGTTCAGATTCCATCGGATCCACCGGTCCATTGGCAAAGACCTGAACTTGACCCATAAATGCGCTGGAACGATCTGACGCCACAGCTCCAAGGTGGAGGAACAGTCTCTAAGCACGTGCAGGAGGCTCTCCAAGCTTACGTCGCAAGCCAGGCAGGTAGCCTCAGTCGCCAGTCCCCTCTTGCAGCGAGACACGTTAGTTAACAGCCTGTTGTGTAAGGCTAACCAGAGGAACATCTTACATCTCTCTCGGTATCTTTATCTTCCAAATTTTACTCCATATAGGGTCTCGTGTGCTTCCTCCCGAGCAAGGGATTCATAGGTCGTCTTTACGTAAAAGACTCCACTTTTATTCCACCTCCAACGCAGATCCCATTTGGTAATACCTCGTCCCTTCTTGGACTTTACTCCATGTGCGCTTTATTCCGCTCCATAAATTTGATCCACTTCCGCCCATCTCAATTTTTGGTAACACGTCTGTACCACAGTTATATTTATTCCGTATTACCTTGACCCAAAAATCATCGCGTCTAGTAGTCAACTGCCAACCAATTTTCATGAGGAACGCCTGGTTATAAAAATTGGTATGCCTAATTCCCAACCCTCCTCTGGTTTTGGGTTTACAAACAGTATCCCAAGCTACCAAGGGAACCTTTTTCTGGTCCTCAGTGCTCCCCCAAAGAAACTGTCGGTTGCTTTGGTCTAGTAATGTGCATGTACTTGCCGGTATTAGTGATGTCTGCATGACGTACCCTGGGATGGCCGTAGACACTGAAGCTATAAGAGTGGACCTCCCTGCAGATGAGAGGATTTAGCCTTCCATGCCGATAGTCTCGTCTTCACCTTGTCTACTACAAACTGAAAGGATTCCTTCGTGACCCGCTTATGGTGAAGAGGAACACCCAGGTATTTCCCTAGGTCACTAGTGACTGGGAAGCCTAGGAGGCACTCATTTCACTTCTTCTAACATGGTTAACATTCTTTGAGAAGAATACTCGAGTTTTCTGATGATTAATATTTAACCCAGAGCTTTCACAAAAAGAATGCAGACAACTATTAATCACCGCAACTTGATCCATGGAGGCTTCGCAAACAAAATTATATCATCTGCAAAGAAAAGGTGAGAAATAGGGGGACCAGATCTCGTGAGATGTATTGGCTTCCAACCTCCATCCTGGATGGCCGCCTGAATCAAATGCGCCAGTTTCTCCATACATAGTACAAACAAATAGGGGGACAGTGGGTCCCCTTGCCGTACTCCCCTAGATGGTTGAAAGCACTCGGCTTTGTCTCCATTCCATAGCAGCTGTAATTTAGAGCTAGAGACACAATGGTAAATTACCTCTGTCAGATGTCCCGGAAGATTTAATTCCCGAAGGCAATTCATCATGAACTTCCAGTTGACTCGATCATAGGCTTTCTCCAGGTCAATTTTAATGGCCAGGAACCCCTTCTTCTGCTTCAGAGATCTCATAGTGTGGATGACCTCTTGAGCCACGATGATATTATCACTGCTATGCCTCCCTGGGACAAAGCTACATTGATTCGGGGCGATTACCAAGGGAAGGATAGGTTTAAGCCTATTAACAATAACCTTTGATAGGACTTTGTAAATAACATTACAAAGGCTTATAGGCCGCAGGTCACCCATAGATTCTGGATGGTCTTTCTTTGGAATGAGAACAATCAGAGTGCCATTTATCTCTTTGATGTCCTGCGGGTTAGCGAATAAAAATTTGACATAGCTCACCACAGAGGTGCATACCGTACTCCATTGGTTCTGGTAAAATAATGCGTTAAACCCATCAGGCCCCGGGGCTTTTAGTGCACCTGTACTGAAGAGTGCTTCCTTGATTTCAGCCTCTGAAATCTCACTATTGCACCGACGAAGCAAGCTCTCATCCACACAGGGATAAGTCATGGTATATCTGGTGGCCGGTCTATTAAGAACATCTTCTGATAAAAGATTTGCAAAGAATCTCGTGGCCATACCTTTAATGAGGGATGTGTCATATACCCATGAGCCTTCCTCATCCTTAATAGCTTCGATGCGTTGGGATTTCCGCTGCCGTTAGCGCGAGCATGAAAGTACCGAGTGTTCCGGTCCCCATACACTGACCACTCCGCTCTCGCTTTCTGTGCCCAAATAAGAGATTCCTGAAGTAAGACATCCTCAAGTTCCTTCCAAAGTTGATGTTGTAGTGATTCATACTTCGGGAGCAAACCAACGCGGGACACAGTCTTACTAAGGCCATCAAGGCGTCTCAGAAGCTGCCTCTTCCTTCCCTCAGTGTGTCGAATACATCTTTATTCCATTTAGAGCATGCAGCGATGGCCGAGCAATATTCGGATTCCAAGGCAAATTAGAGGCCCACGACTGTTTCACAAAATCATCAAACTCTTCATGTAGAACCCAGGCTGCAATAAAACGAAACGGACGATTTGTCCTAATTGAGTTCATGCCATTCTCCAACTGTAACAACAAAGGTCTATGATCTGATTTAAAGAACGGCAGGTGAGAAACTGAGGCATTTGGAAACAGCTGGTCCCATTGATCATTGGCCATCACCCTATCCAGTCTTGCCTCTGAAGTGCCCCGTTTCCATGTGAACTCTGGACCAGCGAACCCAACATCTCTCATTTCATGCATATCAACCCAAGAAGTAAAGTCCCGGTCAATAGAGGTCCAAAATGCTGCCGAGGAGCGTCTTTCACATTGAAGAAGTGTTCCATTAAAATCCCCACCTATCAACCAGGGGCCTTGGGTGGAAGATGCTAGCCGAGTTAAGTTATCCCATAAAACCCGGCGAACTGAAGGCGTAGGACTAGCATACACAACAGTTAGCAACCACGTGCACCCAGCTGCTCCACAAACCTGCAAGTGCATAAATTGGTGATGTCGTTCAAGTAGAGAGATAGAGGTGATGCTATGGTCCCATAAACACCAAATCCCACCACTAAATCCCTCACAATCAATTATCTCCATATTCGGGAATCCCAACTTATTCGCTCTTCCATGAGAGGCCTCCTTACTACAACGTGTTTCCAGAATGGCAACAAAGTTTAAGTGATAATGAGCTTTAAGGTCATGTACTATGTAACACCCTAAAATCCAACACCCAAAATCTTGGCCAAAACACTTGAAATATCTCTACCAAGGATAATCAACATCCAGATCATTAAAATACATAACTAATTCAATTCAAAATGTATTTTTTTTTTCAACATAAATTACTAAAATATTTAATAATAAAATACAAAGCGGAAGTCTTATAGTCATGGCAAATAGAATAACATAACATAAGTTCTAGGAGCACAACCGAGCCTTCAAGGCTCACTCCATAGGTTCTTCCCCTTGCTCCCTACTTGAACAATCACCCGAAAATTTTTAATATAGGGTGAGATTGACATCTCGGTAACTCACGAAAGTTTCTACCGTACACAAGTAAGTCACATGTGACAAAAAGTAGGAGCTGATTACATATATATTTGTATATACCATAATTTCATACAACATAAATTATCATGATGTCAATGTGAAACGCACTATTATACAATATGCAGTATGCAACCTCCCTTATATCACCGTCCATCCTCAACCGCTGACTGGAGCCATAGGCTAACACATAGTCCAATAGGAACTCATCCATTTGACTGGATTGTCCCAAGCTCACCAAAACTTAAGATACACCCGGCCAAAGGTATAGAGCTTAAGCATGGACTATGGCTCCCCTCCTTAAAAGAATACAACTAAGGAGGTGTCACATGTCCCACGACTCCAATGCAATCCCGCCAAAGGAAAACATGGAAGAAGGGGCCCGACAAGTGTCATCCACTGTGCACGAGTGATGACATACCACGTGGTAAAAGATCTTAACATACAAATCCCTCCTTACTCCAACCCATCACAAATACAGCCGCCATGACAAATATGTTCAGAACAATAAATGATGCTTCAATTCATATAAAATATCAATTTACAATACATACACATATACATATGAATCAGTCCTTTAATTTTTAAATAAAATATAGTTACTCACAATCACACACAATTTACAAGTATATGGAAGAATATTCAGAGTTACCTGTTACTCTCTAATGTACAGGTAACACACACAAGTGTCACTCCAAAGCTCTCAATGAGAGTCTACAAAAGACACAAATATATCTATCAATATATAACTCATTCCTATTCTAGAATTACTCAAACTATTTTAATAATTAAAGCTATCCTCCAACAACCCACGTATTATCTTCATAAAAAAAAAACGGACTATAGAGTGAAGAAGACCATGAAGCATGTGAAATCTGATGTGGAAAAAAAAAATTGAGGGATAAAATGTTTGGTTGAATTAAAAGTCAAACCTGTGACATGACACAAAAGAATTTAGTTAAGGAAAAAGACAATAAAATAAAGACTTGGCATGAAGATAAGGGTGGAGAAATTAAGGATAAGAATAACCTGACACTCATAAGAATTTATATCGAATGTAGAAACTTAAAGAAGGAACTAAGCTGATGGGGTTTATATATATATATACCCACATACAGAATCGAAGTGTAGAGGTAGTCTATTTTCCTATCACTAGTCTAACTTGCCTTGGAGATGAACTAAAAATAAAAATAGAAAAAGAATAGCTAATAGGACAAGAGATCTTGACAGTAAATAGGA
The DNA here is from genome assembly GCA_025563575.1 of Acacia pycnantha. Lineage (NCBI taxonomy): Eukaryota > Viridiplantae > Streptophyta > Magnoliopsida > Fabales > Fabaceae > Acacia > Acacia pycnantha. The sequence continues at coordinate 2,024,701 of JAMWYP010000048.1, read as the reverse complement.
TTGAACTCATGCTATATACTATCACATCAAAGGAGGAAGCATGTGGGGTCGTACTAACATATAAAAGAAAAGAAAAAGGAACCCTTCACCAACAGTAACAAGAAATGGAATTAGGTTCAAAAGAAAAGAAGAAAAAGAAAAAGAAAAATCCAAAGTGAGACAAGGTACTTGATATGAGATATACATACAGGCTTGGACATGCGTAAAACAGATGGTGCAAATAATAAATACATGCGCGCCTCTCAATAAAGATGAACAAGGGATGGGGTTTTGCTGGACAATATATATAATATATATTGAAAATCACACACTGTAGAACAATGGAGTAAGAAAAATCAATTTCGTGTGATAAGACGTAGAGAATAAAACATTGGAGAAGAAGGCTAAGAAATAAAGACTGTGAGAGACGCTAGACAAAAAGAAGGAGAACCTGAGTGTTATTCAAGAGCTGCGGCGCCTAGGGATCTACAGGACATCAAGTGTTTATATAGGAGAGGCACTAGGGTTAGGGTTTAACTCTCTTATTATTATAATATTATTTTGAAAGGTATTATATATAATTATTTTAGTTCTTATCTCTTTCTTTTTATTTAGATATAGATTATATTATTTCATGATGATATTTCTTCTACATATTTTTCTTTATATTATTAATTCCCATAATAAGGTATATTCACTCACACAACCAAATATTTAGAAGAATTATTTTAAGGACGTATTTTCATTTTTTTAAACTTGATTCTTCATTTTAAATTATTAATTTATTCTAATCCTTTACTAAGTAAAACTTAAACTACAATTAACTCTAAACCTTAAAATTTAAGGATGTTACAAACTAGGCCAGGGAAACATTTAGCTCCAGTGCCTCTTGAATTCCAAATTAAACAGTTCATTGGGAAACAGTGGGTGTTTGTTGGGGTATTGCAACCTCCCCCAAGGTACTATCCTGAGAAACATGATTCTGATCCAAACAAAGATGCTGGGCCGGGTCCATGACTTCCCTCTGATTTTCATCCACTAATGCCCCCAAGCTTCCCTCGGTGTGCGACACATTCATCCCAGCTGTACTCATCACGGTATCACCATCCTGGTTTGCCGTCTTTATTTCGTCATTGGGCTTCTTGCTGAAGGGGACGTCGGCTCCCATCTGTTGGGCCTCCAAGCCATGTAATACATCAAAGGAATTAGCAATGGTGGGCTCCAAGCCGAGGCCCACTGATTTTTTCCGGTACGCACGCACAGCGGGAGGCTTGTTCTCCTTTCCTTTGGCCTTTCCCTTACCCATGTTTTTCCTTTTGGCTCCAACCTGGACCCATTCAGGTATGAGTGGGCCTTTTCCTATATTCAGCTCTTGTTTATCCTTATTTAAATCTGATGCCACCTCATTCTCTCCAGTCACCGTCCGCGATCCTCTCTGATCATTTAAATTTTTCAGCCGTATATCTCTCTGATCCTTCAACTGATTCTGCCGCATATCCTGGTCTTTATTCTCATTAAAACCTTTCCTCAAAATCGCCTGATCCGATTGCCCTCTAAAATCACGCCGTAATATCTTGATTTTCCCAAATGGTGATCCGTCGGAATCATCTCCACCGGTGACCAGGGACACACCTACGCCGGGGCCTGATTTAGCTTCTGTCTTCTGACCGCCAGTGCTTCCCTCTTTCTTTTCCTTATCTAGTTGACGCCCACCATCAGTCCCTACATCCGGTATCGTCTCCTTTTCCATGCCATCAACACTCCCTGACCCTACTTCTGGTTTACTCTGATCCTGCCCACTCACCTGTTTTTGTTCTTCCGTCATCGGACAAGCACGCTTCTGGTGTCCATACTTGCCACAGGTAAAACATACATTATGAAGACCCTCATAAATAATGTTGCGTTCTTCACCAAATACCGTGTACGTAGGCGTGAGCGGTTTTTTCAAGTCAATCTCCACACATATTCTTGCAAAGCCACCTTTATCATATATCGAAGTAGATCTATCAACCTTGATCATCTTCCCAATCATATTTCCAATCCTGCGCAGTGATTCCACGTTGTAGAACTCAAAAGGAACGTCTGGCAGTCGTACCCAAGCCGCAATATTGCATTGTAAATCAGCCTTCCAGGGATTGAAATTAGGACGCCATCTCTGGACAATTAAGTAGTAATCGTCTATCATCCATGGGCCCTCCTGGAATGCATATTCCTTATCCTCCTTATTAGAAAATGAGACAATAAAATATCCATTGCTGAGTGGTATGAGTTTCAACGGATCCTTCGGCCGCCACATCCTGTTGATGCGATCCCGTATAACGTACGTGGGAAAATTTGCACCCAATATTTTGATAGTAAGTGAGTTCATCCACGGCATACACCAGGTGGTATACTCCTCAGCAGTGAAATTCAGCTTCCCCGACTTGCCTTCCATCTTTCTTGTTCTCGTATTTTCTTCCTCCTCTGAATCTTCCGAGTCAATCTGTGGCTCCTTCTCATTCATCTTATGAAAATAATCTTTCCATCCTTGAACAATATCGTCATCCTCCGAGTGTTTCACCAGGAACCCTGCACATCCGGGAGAGAGGAGTTTGTCTCGATAAGATAGAGAGGGAGCACCACTCCTTGCCTTGTCCGTGGATCCCTTGGATCCCGCCTCCCCACTTTGCCCTTTCCCAGCCATCCTTCCAAATGAGAATCCCTTCCCTCCAGGACCTTGGCCAGACCTATTGGAATCTAGCCCTCCGTCACTCTTTCCTTCGCCGCCCCCCGACCCCTCCTCACCACCGCTCACCTTCGCCTTCGCTTTCTCTCGCTCTCCCATCTCGCCTTTAATTTAATATTAGCTTTATCTATTCATCTCTTAAGAACGTTATTAACTTGCGAGATTTGATGCGTTTTAATTTTGAGGAAATTTTTTATTTTATCCCTTGAAGCTCCTCTCAAGTACCATATATTGGGCTGACTTTTTTTATCAGCGTTAATGTGGAAAATTTTCGGTGGCTTTTAAGCCAACCAACCAATGAGGAAAAAAGTTCAACGAGTCCTGTTTGGATTGTTCAAAGCGTTGGCTTAACTTTAAGTCAAAAAAACTCAAAAAGTCAGTTAAGGAAAAAGCTCCAGAATGGAGCTTTTTCCAAAACTCTCTCAGCTTTTTTACGTGGGCCCCGTCACTTCTACCACCATCAATCCAAACACAAATCATTATCTATAACCTGACTTTTTTCCTACCGAGCTTTTTTTAAAGTCAGATAGCTTTTAAGTCACCGCTACTACCGCCAACCCAAACAGACGATTATATGAATTTGATTAAAGTTATTGGATTATAGTAATCTATAAAAAATGATAAGCAAAACAATTAAGCAGATATATTATTGGTAAGATAGTAGTACCAAGGAAGAGTACATCATGACAAATGTTTGTGAGAGAGAGAGAGAGAGAGAGAAAGAGAGAGAAACGGTATCAATCTGGGAAAAAAATTATGTGTGGATGTTTTTAACTTAGTTGCTTCTTCAGATGGAAGATCAGAGCGAGCGGCTTTACATTTTTCTTTCTTTTCTTTTTGATACATGCATGGCTGATTATCTAATGAGGTCAAATTCAAGCATTGTCATGCCCAATTGGGTTTAGCTCTTTCAAAGGCATTTTTTGTATTCACTCGGATTCAAACTCTAGATTTTGTGCTTAAGTGGTAACAATCCATTTCACTAAGGGTCGGTTGGTTTCTTTCTGTTGTTTCCCCAGTACTATAGGATTCTCTGCTTATTTGATGCTTAAAATTTGATGGTTATAAAGAAAACATGAAATAAGTTGAGGCAGAGATAGAGCTTGTAGAACTTATTAAATAGGAGTAGTAGTATTTGAATAAGTTTGACGAGTACAAACAAAACTATCAAATACTAGTAGTATTTGAAGCTTCTTAATTATGTTTGTATGCAAATTCATATATATATCAGTATATATTTGGGAAATGGTTTTATTTACCTTATTTGAGAAAGCAAGCAAGTTATGATCAGCAGAGGCAGGCTAGCTGTAGGAGAATAATGGAGAATCTCTTGTATAACACGAGCAGGTACGTGCAGGATTGGGATATTATACTTTGACAGTTAATTAACAATATATAACACACACACACACACACACATGTGAAGGTCACTTGTAGATCAACCACAATAATAATAATAATAATAATAATAATAATAATACTCAAAGTATCAAACAGCACATGCACCATATCAGATTATGGCAGCTCACACAACCAATCCTTGCTTCTCATCAACAGACCATACCATTCATTTTCTTTCAATGATTTTCTAAATCTTCATTCTTACCCAGCACCACTATCGCTTGTGTGTGTGTGTGTGCGCTAAAGCAATTATATATATTATAGGTTCAGATGAGCATGCATGCACAACTAATACAACTTCTAGGAACAACCTTCCCTGACTATTTCCCTCAAATCGTAATTAACAAGTTTTGATGCATATTGATAACATTATATATAGGAGAAGTTTTCTTAATGATAATTTAATCCATTCCTTATATGTATAAAACCATCCTGCATTGGAACTGCCATATGAAACTTCTCTTTCTCATTGTTTACTTAAAGTTTTAAGGACATTATCTTAAATATGGGGCAAAGAATCAGATCAGATTCAGCAAGTACCAGAAAGCTTAGCTACAACTTCCCAGAAAAAAAAAAATAAAAAAAATTAATACTCACCTGATCACACATAAGATCGAGTACAGAACCTAGAGCTCACATATATCACTATCGAAAGCATGTGTTTGATGTGTTCTTTTTTATACCAGCCCTTTCCCCCCATATAGTGAAAACATGCTCTTATCCACAAACACACAAAATCGATACCTTTTAATTTTCTGACATTCAGATTCTATGTCAAACTTACAGGTAACATGACAGAGAAGCTTCCTAATAGTAATATATACTAAGTGTGAAGAAATCATGTGAAAACCTCCACAAAATATACAAAATTTATATTATACTCATGCAAAGTAGACATAAGATAGACGTCTCACAGTAAATAATAAAAAATAAAAAAATAAAACAATTTTATATATAACTATACTAACGCTGTGAAGTTATAACAGCACACATAACAGATTTAAATATCAACAAAGACAGAAATCGAATCGTCACCTAGCTATCTATCTGTCTGAGAAAACTGAGGGCAAGGCTTACAGTAAGTTAAATGTTTTCTCTGATTTCCCTCATAGTTCAGAATAAGAAGGATCTAAAACAAAATCAAGGTGACGTGAAACATTTCAAGCAAACTCACCCAGACATCAAAAGTAGTACTAACTACTTAACCGGTTAGAAAAGGACATATTGTCATGCGTTTTCTTGTGTTGTCAATACCCAAATTAATTTTAACGGAAGCCTAATTAATCAGAACATTTGAATGATGGGACTAGATTGACAATTTTCCTTCTCAGCGCGGGTAGGTCTGCACGGTCGTCGGAACTGTTAGTAACCTGTGAATCAAGTACAATAATTGAAGAAAGAAAAATATTATTAAATAGATCAAAACATTGTGAAAAAAATTAAAATAAAATAAGATAGAAAATCGTCCTTTTATTTTCCATACCTCACACTGAACACTGTGAATTAATCTTCCATTGATTTGGCTGGAGACACAATTAACAACTGCAAGTCCTTCGTCAAGCATCAATTTAAGTAATTTTGAAAGGGGAAACAACCTTTCCTCTCCGAAGGAACTAGAAACTTCTATTCCAACACCAACACTGTTATTAATCTCGTGAACACTGAAAAAGCCGCTATATGTGTACTTTTGCACTCGTGTGTTTCTTCTGGATTTGAAGAATTATTCTCCGTTAGTTTCTTCAGTTCATCTCTCTTGGCGCTCAGTTCTTTGATTCTCTTCTGCAGGTGCTTTATGTAGTTCTTCGCTTCATTCATGTGATCTGACATCGAACGCTTTCCCTAAAAAGCCCACCACAACAAAAACCCTAAAATTAACTATAGTAAAATATCAAATACAATATTTTCTTAAGGATCTGGATATCTATCCCCTCTCGATGCCTTTTAAACTATGAGTGGGTGATTACCCCCCAAAGTAGATAATATCTAAAGTGAGGCGTTTCACGTTACAAATGACATCAGAACAAAAACTAAGGCTTGGGCGGATTAAGTACTGTAATTATCTCCATGTCTGAAGAACTCAGGTTTGAACAAAGTCGAAGCCAAGTAAAACAAGAGAAAGAAAGGGGATTTTAATTTGGCTCAGATCTCAAAAACCAGATTAGAGGAATAATTTTGCAAAGAGTTGCAGAGTTAGTATATATAGAGATAGAAGAAAAGGAAATAGGTAGAATTTAGAAACTTAACCTTGATGAACTCGAGTGGAAGAAGAGATCTAAGGGAAGCATAGAGAGTAGCCATTTCTTGCCTTCTTTGCCTCTCAATCTCTCTGTGAATGAGCTTCTCGTTCTTCTTCTTGTAGTCCTTATTATCAGAATTTCGATAATGGTTAATCTTATCACTAGCTGTGGACTCATAAAGTAGCTTGTTGGTGCTAATACTTTGTAATTTTTTGTCGGAGAAATTGATGATATCCAGAGAAGCATGATGTGGAGCATGGCCGGCGTCCTGAATCAGATCCTCTGAGATTTTCTGCTGGTGGTGGTGGGGACGGCTAGAAAATTCGATGACCCTCTCATTGTTGCCTCGTTGTTCTGAAGGAAACATACTGTGCTCTTTGGAATGTGGCTATGGAGGCTACAGGAAGCACAGATTTCTTGGGGTTTGCTTTCTTTCATAGAGACCTTCAAGATTCCTCCCTCATCAAAGGCATAGTGACTTTAATTTCTCTTTCGCATGAGGAAAATCCATCTCTAACCCCGTATGTCTTTCAGAATATATTTTTATTTTAATGTTATCTGATTTATTATCAATTTCGTTTTTATAATAATTTAATAATCTTAAAGTATAATATGTGAAAATTTAGATCCTTTTTTAACATACTGAATAATTAATTAAATTCTACCTTGGAGGACTAATATATAGCTTTCTCAATATAAGAAATTTAATTAAAATATCCATAATATTTTAAGTCATTATGAACAGCATAAAAACAAGTTCTATTCCTCAGTAATTAATTAGTTTTAGAGTCGTACACTGTACATATTTAACCAATACATGGTTCACTTGAATAGAAGAGAACCTATGAGTCTGGTTTCTCTCCATATCTCATTTCTGCCAATTCCTCATCATCTGTAAATCTTAGCTGTCGAAATCTTGATCCAAGGGTCAGAACATTTAAAAAAAAAACCACATGCAGTAAACATTACCGCATGCGGTTTTTTTGAAAATTATTCTAGGCCCTTAGATCAAGATTTCGACGGCCAGGATAAGACTGTGAGAGATAATGAGAAAAATGCACATGAGAGAATCCTCTTCCAGAACCTATCGGTTATCCTTTGAGTGATAAAATTTTAATCCGAGGTATAAAGTTGACTCAACCAATTAAGAACTATATATATATGAAACCCAACTCGATCAAAATGTTGAATGTGAGTCGACTCAATGAGTTAAGTTTAAAATATTTATGCTTGACTTCCTGAGAGTTTACTAACAGGTTGGTTATTGATAAAAACTTGAGCTAAATTTACTTGAAGTGAATAAGTTAAGATCATTTGAGAACCAGCGAATTATGCAGCAATAACTCCCAAGAGGAAAAGTTAAAGAAGCTAAATTTTAAAATACTTGATAGATAGAAAAGTCTAAAAAGGTATAATTTTTATTTTAAATATTACTGGTTTCGTACCAAACGTGGGTCATATAATGTCAGCTGACAACTCTTTCTTCTGAATTATTTGGTTTTCTTCACCTGTCCTTTTTTGTTTTTGGATGAAGATCATCCAAGACATTATCTGGGTTCTTTATCTTCCAAATGCAATGAATTAATGGACCAGATTCCTTCTGGTCGCAAAAAGCTAACATAAGCTAATAGAATACATCAATAGTATCAACGTTAAGATTTTCCTGTGATATAAAAATTATATTCCTACCTTCAACCACAATTGTTGCTCCATTATATATTCAACAATATGTTGATGCTTAAGGAAAACAACTTAGCAGCTTCGTCTAATTAATTATGGGGATTATCACCTTATAATACTTCATAGTTGTTAATTAAAAGGATTTTTTTTCCATAGTTGGAAAACTAATTGGGTTATGAAATGGGTCAAAACTTGTGGCTCAGCACCTTTAATTTTACCGGCCGCTGCACAATTTCACCCCCTTCAAAGTCACTGTCGTACGTGGAAAAATTAACCTTCGATAATCATGGGTTTTCACCATCATTGAAAGGTTCAATGTACTAATATATATATAAAATGTGATTAAGCAATTCACGTCACGTGGTCGATATACATATTATATGTGTGTGTGCGCGTGTATATATATATATATATATATATATATATATATATATATATATATATCTTTTGATCTTGTCACTCTATCATTGATGTATTATATTACTATAATTAACCACAGGCTATTGACTTAACAATGAAGAAATATAATGCTTGGAAGAATCCCAGATATTAAGCGCTAGTGACTGACAAACGTACATCAATTAACCTAAAAAAACAAGAAGAAACTTGCAATACGGAATATGAATGCTACTACAGTGGCAACCATATTTCAAGCTAATATTATTATTGGAAATTTCAAGTTCAGTTGCTGGTTGAACCATTTATGAATCATAAAAAAATTATTAGAAGCACGCATCAGAGATGGTTTTTATGATCTCTGCCAAATTTAATTATGGTAGAACCATATGTTGGTATCTATGCCTCTGCAAAGTGTGAACTTAAAAAGCATTTTAATTATATTGATTATTAAAATGGTGAAGTTTGGTGGAAAAAATGTCAGAGCGATGTGGACGATTCTTCAGAAAATCTGTTTTATATATCGGAGACTAATGGCCAAGATAAAATCAAATAGTTGGTCAGACTTTTAATTATAGAATTTCCTGTGCCTTTTCTTTACTTTATTGTGTTACACATGGCTATATATCCTATATAGAAAAATGTTTCCAACAGGATAGAAGAAAAGAAAATGATCAATTTTTCATATAACAGCTTTCTTAGTAAGTACTGATCTCTTATTGTTAGTCAAACAATTATAAATTATAATTGTACATGTATATTGAAGCAAATATAATGATTTACGGGTATTCATGAAAATAGTGTGATTATTTGTTTAATTAATAAAAGGATTTCATTATGTCATTTTTGTTTATAATAGTTAAAAGCTATGACTTTCACCAAATTAATGTGCCGTTGATACTATAAGAAAGCCACTCAACATTATTAATCATAATGACACTGAACAAACAAGTAGATTGAGCTTGTTTGGAATGACGATTGGAGCCTTTATAATAGCTTTTTAATTATGACCTATAATGTACAAGATAAGAATGTGAGAGGAATTTTGTTTCAACTCAATGTACTTATGAATCATGATTCTAAACAAGCACAACCCGGCGACAATGAAAAGCATTGAAAAAAATTAGAGACAAATTAATAAGGATGTTTCCATCCTGACATAAGTTTAAGTGAAATAATGTGAATATAAAATAAATTAAACGAAAAATAAACCTTTCGACTGCAATGATTGAAGATAAGGATGCTTTCATCCTGGTATAATTTTAAGTTAATTAATGTGAATATCAAATAAAAAAATTAAACAAGTTCAGTGTTTATCTCAAAAAAAGCAGCTGATGTGTGTGTGTTTTCATTAACGCGAACAGTTGCAACTACCTCTGTTAAGAAATTTGTTTATAACCTTATTCGAGTACTGTATTATTTTTAATTGAAGGATATTTAAATTGTTACATGTATTTTCAAAACAAGCTTTTATTTTTTAGAGTAAAATACTCTGAACACCCTCATGTTTTTCTTTAATTACATAGACATCCCCTCTATTTTGGAAACCCATATAAATTTCCCTTAAAATTAAAATTTATATTATACAGACCTCCCTTGTATTTTAAGATTCTATTTCTATCCACCTCAACCGTTAGTTAACTGTTAAGTTTGATGACTTTTGAACTTTTTTTTATTACCAAAATGGCCCTCTTTAGTATTAGAATTATTTAAATATATAAAACCAAATTTATACAACAAAAAATGTATTCTAATAGATTTTCTAACTTTCTAATTTGTTAAAAAATTTATTAGTTTTGATATTATAAATTAATTTTGAATTAAAATATAAATTAAACACATATTTTATCAAATATAATAAACTATATAAGTTTGAAATTGCATGTGTCATTTAAATTTATAATTTAATACTTTTTTAAGTAAATATTTATAAACACATTTGATCAAGCATATGTTTATTTAAAAACTTATTTGAATATTCAACGTTTGTGATATTTACATTAACCAATGCTAAAATAATCAAACAGATAACTATTTGTAAAGATTAAAAACTCTTAAATTCTTTAAAACAATTTTAGTCAAAATATAAAAGTAAAACTAGGGATTTAGTATTAAGGGTAAAATAGTAAATAAATTTTATTTTTATATAAATTTTAATTAAAATATATATTTTTGGAATCTTTTTAGAATATTCTTAATGGAGTTGATTATCTGGACTTAAGTGTATGTTTTTAAAATAGAGAGGAGGTCAGTGTAATTAAGGCAAAACAAAAGGGTGGTCAAAGTATTTTACTTCTATTTTTTAACTAACGGGTATTTTGTTACTGGAGATAATATAATTTGAGACCTGGTTCCAAATGCCGTGGTCTATTTTGGCATAAATTTGAGCTGCTAGGATAGTCATGATTGATCTAAAGTATTTTAGGTGAACAAATTAAATGTGATTAATTTAAAGTTTTAAACATTACATATTCTACAGTACACTCGCCTTTTTTGTTTTCCAGAGGATCAGGATTCGTATCTCATGCCCACTAACATATTGTACAAGAACTCTGCGTCTAAGTACTAAGGTTCATTATTGAGATCAAACATATCCACTTAATTACTTCCTTATCTTCCCTTTGAGTGGTACCACACGCATAATACAGCAAATAATGGAATAGATAATCAATTTTATTTTTTTTTTTTAAAAAAAGAAAACCCTTTACAACAGAGCAATGAGTTGTCTTCGGAGATTTCTTTCATACCAACTAACGACACAAATCCTAATGGAATTTGGTATGCTGGCCTCTTGATAGACACATCATTATTAATGAAAGCGATCGAGAAACTTCATTTTAATTACTTGTTTAAATAAGAACAACATTGCCTGCAGATAATTAAAATGACTTTGGTGGTCTGTTAGTTGTGTGGATTTGGATGATGTTTTGAAGAACTTTTTGGTGACGATTAATTATATTGTTAATTATGGGAACATTACTAAACAAATAATTATGGATATTAGAGGACAGCATTTCAAGGGAAACTATCTTTTTTTTTTTTTTTTTGTGGTCACAATGATTCAATTCTTATAAATTTGTAAGAAAATGGTGTCGATTTGTACACAAGATAGCCTCGATCTTTTTGACAGCTGGAAACCCTAAACCCATCAGCATAATGGGTTGCTATTGGAAGAAAGAACAAAAAATTCCCACTTCTAATTAATATTTAAATTACGTAATTTTAATTATTTATTCTAAGCAAATCCTCCTGTAATCTCCTGCCGAGTATTATTTAATATAATAATAGAAGCGGTGTGCTTGAATTCTGTACTTAATAATGCATCAATTAATGCTCATATATCAAGTAATAAAATAATGAAACCCTAAAGTTTTATCAAGAGGGGCGTTGCTTTCAATACATGGGTCATATTAGCTCAATTAAAATATTCTTTTAATGTTAGAGGATTGAGAACCATGGGACCCAGTGAACTTAAAAAAAAATTAAAATTTTTATCAATATGTATAATTCGAAGGACAACGACACGATCCCAACCTACATTAAATAAGCTGCCAAGGGTCAGTTCTGTGGGGCTGTATCTAAACTCATAGGCTTTCTTTTTATTGTAACTTTTCTTTATTCTCTCTACTGTTAACTTTTCTCATACTGTCTGTATTGGTTCTTTGTATCCCTTTATTTGTTTAAAATTTCTCCTCCACTATAATGGCGAAGGGTACCTGGCTATAATATAAATTATTCCATGGAGATCTTCTCTCTTAAATGTAAGGGTTTGGTGCATTCCCTCTTTGCTTTTATAAGTTCTTCCTATTAAGTTGATAACCTATATATAATCTAATATTAATGGGGCATGTTTTCTAGAACACGCAACTTGCTTTTGGTTATAAAAGGAATCGATTAGTGATTAATTTTAGCGAAGAAGTTTGGAGTCAAAATTTTGCTTTAATTAGTCACTTCTATTGGTTCAATATTTCAGTAACGAATTCACTCCCATGTTCAACGTTTTTAATAAGAAAAAAAGTATTTAGTAGTGTTGGTATTTTTTAAATTTTTTTAATAAGCCCATGCATGTATCCTCCTTTTGAAATGTGGGCACATCTCTTAGCGAAAAGTTGAACCTTAATTCACGTGAAAAACTAGTCATTTCCACTAGACTCAACTTGTAATGTTCATATTAAATATATCATATAGGATGAGAAAGTTACATGTATAAGAAGAAGCAATTACGTCTTATTGTATATATTATATGCCTCCGGTGCTTCTTTGTTTGCTATGTATTGAAAGACCAATTTGATTTTTGACATCATTTGAAACCAAAATTTTAAAATCAACACACTATTGGGTTCTTGAATGTTGACATGATTATTGAACAAAACCTTGTTTTGCAAGCTTCCTTGTATGGAAAGAAAAGGAATATAAAGTATATACACACATGTTACGCACACATATATAGTGACATAATTAATGTGTGGTTATTTGGTTGTCAACGGTGCTCTTAAAATATATATTTCTCGGTCATTAACAAATACTCCCTCCGGTCCTAGTTATAAGACTTAGTTGACTTTTTTGGAGAGATTAAGGAAGCTAATTAAATTATTTTAGAGTATTTTTATATTTTTTCTTCAAACTATTTAGTTTGACTAATATATAATCCAAAGATAATACTCAACATATAAAATGATTAAGTAATTTATTTAGCTTTCTTAATTTCTTCAATCAAAAGTCTATTAGGTCTTATAATTAGGACTGGAGGTAGTAGAATTTATGAGTGAAATTGATGGGAAAAACAAAGAATTTGTGGGTGAAATTATGGCATAGATGATTCTTTTATAATTAACTGGTTGAAGTTGAAGGGTAAAAGAAAAAATCCCTCTTGATATTGTTTTTTTTTTTTTTTTGGTTGGTACTAAAAATAGGGACCGGAAGAATAAATTACTTAAAGACATATTTACGTACGTATAATAAATACTAGCTATAGGACTCAGAATTACATAATTAGTGTAATCAACTTAATAGGGAAGTTAGGAGGATAATTAGCCCTTTCCTGGTCATATAACCAGAGGCTCGTCTATTGTTCAAGAAAAGAGTAATGTGCGACCAGCATTAAGAATAAAATAATTAACCAAAATAAAATAGATATTAATTAAGAAACATAAAACTTTGAATTATATAGTTGGTGATTCTGATATAAACGAAAAATTCAAATTCTGTGAATAAAAATAATGTTAACATTAAAGGACTTCCACGTTTGAGCTTGACAATGCCCAAATTATCATATAAAGTTCTCCCTCTGTCTCAAAATATATGCTTCAACTTCGTGAATAGGTGTGTCCCAAAATATAAGATTTGTTTTAAGTCTGTTAAAGTATTTATTACACCTTTTCCAACTTTATCTCTTGAGTGTATTTGTTGCATTTACAGTTTCCCTCACTTACATATCTTTACAAATAATTAAGAGCATATAGTTGAAAAAATATATATTTATTGCTCTTAACTAATTTTAACACTTTTTTTTAATAAAAACAAATTGGATATTTGAAGCTTATATAATTAAGAATGAAGGAAGTACTAAATAATATTCTCACTCATCTCATTTTGGGGGGATACGGGGATCTTGGTTAGCCACCTTTTGTCCCATTATGGGTCAAACTCTTCTCTCTTTGCTCAGCACTGAGAATCAAGAAGATCAACTTGGTTTTGTTTTCTTATAACAACCCAATCATGACGAATTAGTAGTGTTTTTTTCCAGACCCAGTTGATCCTCCTCTTAATTACATAATCCCCCGATTTATAAGAAACCAAAAATTCCCATACGATGGATCTGAAATTTCACAAGAACAAACATACAAAGAGTCGGCGGCCGAACCCACCTGTTGGTCTGCAAGAAGATTACGATGATGCTCAAAAGAAACTGATCCGACAGCACACAGAAAGACAAAGGAGGCAAGAAATGGCCGATCTCAGTGCTTCTCTTAGATCCTTACTCCCTCTCGAGTACATCAAGGTATATATTCATTTTCTTAATTTGTACTTAGAAAGCCCATGTTTCGTAGCGCAGTAAAATAGTACCTTAGAAACAGTTGTTTTGTCGATTAGGATTACATATATATTGAGGCAAGAATAAGAAATAAAAGAACCAAACAATTAAGAAGTGCATGAGTAACTTGTAGCCCACCCTGGATCTTGTATGTTAGGGTTGAAGTCTCTTCTATACCCAATCATCTTGTTGCATTTAGAATTTTAGTTCAATATACACCCCAGAAAATAATTAAACCAAGATTCACAAGGGTAATATATGCATACATACTTGCTCCTGATTTATAGTTGGATTAAGGTGCAATTTTATCTCAAAAGTAATCACTCAAGAATGCTTAGGAGCAATTAGTAATAAGAACACAACCTTTTTGCCCCTCATGTTAACAGTCAATATCAATTTTTTAATGGTTAACGTTGTTTTTTAACGGTTAGGGTGAATGCACTTTTTTTTAACACTTTTGGGGTAAAATTGCTAATAAAAAAACTTCCACGCTCTTGAAGGGCTACTTTCTGGACAAATTTGTACATTAATCCTTCATTAATATTAATATTGTATTGCCATTTTTTGGCTGAAACTTTCATAATGATGACGATGCATGATTGGATTGATCAATTTGATTAGGGAAAGCGATCGGCATCAGATCACTTAAATGAGTCTGCCAAATACATCAAACATCTACAAAATAGGATCGAGGAACTGAGTTGTAAGAGGACCAGGCTAAGGATGATGTGCAATTTGAATGTCGATGGCCCTGATATTACAACCCTAACCAAAGCTACAACTCATGACCCACCGATAATTGTTATTAACTGTTACTCGACATTTGGCTGGGGTTGATGTTGTTCTCAGCACAGCACAAGTGTTGCCTCTTTAAAAAATATTGGATTTACTAGTCAAAGAGCGGTTAAGTGTTGTTAATTATGTTCAAACAAATGTAGAAGGAAGGCAGATCTATACCATGCACGCTGAGGTAATGTTTTGCATTTTTGTTTATATTTCTTCAAAGAAACTTAAATGGTAGTTTCTGATTTTTTGCTCCCAATTATATTATTTTTGATTAATTTCTAGCCTTGACTAATTTCCAGGAGGTTCCTGATCTAATTGGAATCGAACCCTCAGCATTCACTACTAAAAAAATCAATATTTGCGACGGAATTTGCGAGGGACAAAAATTCCCTCGCAAATTTGGGTTAATTTGCGAGGGAATTGTTGTTCCCTCGCAAAAAGGGAAATTTTGCGAGGGAATAAGTTTTCCCTCGCAAAATTGGTGATTTTTGCGAGGGAAGAAGGGTTCCCTCGCAAAATAGGTATTTTTGCGAGGGAAACCTTCCTCCCTCGCAAAAAACTCACAAAGTTTTGCGAGGGAACAAGGGTTCCCTCGCAAAATGGGTATTTTTGTTCCCTCGCAAAATGGCCGCCAAAACTCACTAATTTTATGAGCAAAAATCATCCATTTTGCGAGGGAACAACAGTTCCCTCGCAAAAATCCTGATCTATTCAATT
Organism: Acacia pycnantha; assembly: GCA_025563575.1. Classification (NCBI taxonomy): domain Eukaryota; kingdom Viridiplantae; phylum Streptophyta; class Magnoliopsida; order Fabales; family Fabaceae; genus Acacia; species Acacia pycnantha. Next base: position 2,008,746 of record JAMWYP010000048.1, on the reverse strand, counting down.
TGAACTTCGCGACAGGTCCGCCATTTTGTGTGATTGTTCGGCTTTCTCCCTCTGCTGCTGTCTCCCTCGATCGGCGTCATCTTCTCCCTCAGGCACGGCGACTCCGTTTGTGCGCAACCACCGTCGACCTCCTCTAGTCATCCCCCTTGGTCCGCCGCTCTTTGTTCGGAGCTGTTCCTACTCCGGCGTTGTGGACCACCATCCTCCCCTCCTCCGTAGTCCACCGTCGTCAACAACAGAACCGTCGTTGCCGTCCGTTGATCGAGAGAGAGGGACCTGCTTCTTCTCTTCTTTATCTCACGCGCCCACTCGTTCTACCTTCCCAGCGTTGCTCCCTGAGACTTTCATACTGTACGCTCCCTCAACCCTTTTACTCCTATTTTCCTAATTTCTACCGATTGATTATTGCTGTACTACCTGTTTCTCTCTTGTCCTTGAATTTCTTTGAATCCTGGACTTTCTTTAATTTCGCATTTGATAGTTGTTTGATCTAGGGTTTTAGGTCTGATCTATGTCCTTTCCTTCGTGTTCGTTCAAGATTCGGGAGTGAGAAATGATCCTATTTTCCTTACAGTATCTTCTTTTTCATAAGAGCTCTGTTTCATTATATGGCATCCAGGTCAAACTTTCTATATCTAACAGCGAGTTCAATTTAACGAACATTGCTAAATGCAATTTCAGTCGAGCTCCCTCTTTCGTGAAATCTCTCCCATCATTTTCGCTACAATCGAACCAGCGCTTTGAGGGGCTGGACCCTTGGCAACTTCAATGTTCCACCGGCGTAGCCTTTTGGCAGGCTCATTATTCCCAGGTAATGCATTGTTTTCGGTACACTGGACTTGGATGGACTTATGAATGCCCATATCCCGATTGGGCAAAATCAGTCAATTTTTGTTTTAATTTGCATTTTTATTCTTTGGGGAGACCCTTCTAAGTTCTAACAATTGTTCCTCACTTGTTGAAACTGGACATGAATGGTGAATTTTCCATTATCATTATTGTGATTTTTTGTTTAGAGGAGTTTGGAACAAGTCTTCTTTGTTGGATCACATATTTTCCATGTATTATTATTGCTTCAATGTGAGTGCTTTGCCTTTGTCAATATACAGGGAAGCAAATTTGTTCAAGGCAAGTCGAATCTAATGTATGTACTCTGGAGCCTGGGCCATCTTCAAAGATGGCGTGAGTGTTTTTAGTCTAAATTGGTGGGTGCTACCTTTTATAGGAGGGACACATCAAATCTGATGAGGAGTTGGATAGATTGTTTCTGCTACTTAAAGAATTGACTGATCCTGACTATTGTTTAGATGGTTGCTTTAGAATTATTATGTTTTCTGTAGAGAACAAGCATTTAAGGTTTGATATCTGTTCTGCAAAATTTTGTCCAGGACATGAAATATATTCGCAAATTGCTTACACTCAATTGTATGTTGTGTCGATTCTGCCGTTGACTTGATCAAGCAACTCGATGATAAAATTCAGGATAACGAACTAGTAATGGAAGTTCTTTTGGATCGGGTTAGTTCCGTTTCTCACATATTAATTCTTACAAAGATAGCTTCAATGTTAATGCGGTTTGTTATTTTTATTGAATATCTTTGGACAATGGTATACGTTGGAATAATTTTTGAAGTAAAAGTGCAGCGAAATTCAGGCTTCTTGATACCTTTCTTCATCATTATGTTTGTTCCATATGTATAGGTGTTTTCTACAATTGCATCATCAGAAGAGTCCACACATTTGAAGTTTGGCCTTGACCTTTATTGGCTGATCAGGAAAGTGCTTGGTATTGTGCCTTCACGGCAATGTCTGGATTTTCTTCTAATTGCGTGTGCGAATGCCAAAGATTTGCGAACATTCGTAAAATTTGGAAAGAATACCACTTGCTGGATACCCTTTAATGTTTTAAGTTACGTGAGGTAGGTGTTTTATGTTATGATTCCTCTAAACATGTTCAAAGTTTCGTAGTTTTTTTGGGTAATTTTTTATTTACTCAAAATTGTTGCTTTTGATTGCTTTGATGGGTGCAGGATGTATAGAGCTCTTTTGGCTGCAGGAGATTATAAATCTGCCCATCTTATGCTCAAGAAAATTCCAAGAGATGATCCCGATGTTCATCACGTCGTTAAAGAATGTCGAAAAACATACAATGCCGGTTTAAAATATTAGTTGGTTTTCTTCATCTGGAATTAAAATTTTATTTTCTATTTATGATATATATATATATAAATATTTTTATTTCTTAATTTTTAATATATTTTTTTGTAATTATTTTATTTTTTGATTTTTTATATTTTTTTTTAAAAATAAATAAAAATTTGCGAGGGAAAATTGTTCCCTCGCAAAATCCATGGATTTGCGAGGGAAATTTCTTCCCTCGCAAAATCCAGAATTTGCGAGGGAAATTTCTTCCCTCGCAAAATCCAGAATTTGCGAGGGAAAATAGAATTTTTCCGTCGCAAAATGATTTGCGAGGACCATTTTTGCGACGGAACTTTTTCCGCCGCAAATTCCGCCGCAAACCAATTTTGCGACGGAAAATAGCTTTTTTGCGAGGGAATTTTTCCGCCGCAAAAAACAGTTTTTTTAGTAGTGATTACAAAGAAAACTAGCAGAACCAGTTGCGTCTTCAAGTAATTCTCTTCTCTCTAAATGGTAAAAGCTTCCTTCATTTTTTTTTTTAATATATTTGAATTTAGGAGACCAGGTAAAAGGAAAAACAAAGATCAAGAAGGTTAAAATTTGTGTTATAAGGTATTAATCTAGTTTTATGACTCTATGGTTTGACTTCGATATGTTGAAAATATGAGATTCTCTAGGTTATAAGGATTATATTCTATTTAGCCTGGATATTTATAAAATGGATATTAATCCAGCTGAGTTAATGATTTTCTTGCAATTTAAAACAAATTTAAAAAAAGAAGTACCAAAGAGTTATGGGTTTGCAGCGTTGATGGTTCATACATTTATTCGTCCATCATTAATCGAATACAGCATAATCTTTTGGCCAAAAAGAGAAAGAAGAAAATGGATATCTCATATATAATTGTATTGACTATTGATACAACAATAACAAGCCTTATTTCACTAGATGCTACATGAATCGCACAAGAACATTGTGCTCTATCAACAACCAAATCCTTAAATAAGTTGTTAACCAAAATGTCATATTCAATTATTTCATTAAATGTTCTCTTCAATCTTTCTTTGCCATTTTTCATAGAACTTCATAATGTTTTATTTACCTTCCTCACCAGCGCCTCCAACGGCCTTTTTTGTACAACAGTAAAACAGAAAAACTAACTTCTCAAACTCTTCCGGAATAACTAGTTTTCCTTAAGTATCCCTCATGGCCTCATCTGAAAAGATGTGGGTCGAATCAAAGCATTTTAGGATACTATCCTTATGTTAGATTTATTATGTTTAGTAACCAACCAAAATAAGAATTGTTCTCTCTGATTTATTCTGTATTAGTTTTTTTTTGGACAAATATTCTATATTTGTTATGTTATTATTATATAGTTCGTTCAAATAAGAAGATTTGGATGGATAAATTTAAACGCGTAATTTGTTGATGCAAAATACGGAAAATAATAATTTCAGCACGAAGATCATCGATAGACAAATTATGTGTGCGCGTTTCTTCACGATTTCTTTTTGTTTTTTTGCTTTGTTAAGGTGTAAAAATACATATGTGATTTTTTCAAAGTGAGTCTAACACTAAATGTTTTTTTATGGGCAAAAGTAACTATAAGGTTTCAAATTAGGTGCACAAATATTGCTTGACAGTTAGTTTTAGTTTGACTTTTTCTATACTAAAAGTGATGATGTGGGTGATGTTATGTACATTGGATAGCCAAGTGGAAGTTTTAGCTGCTGACTTGGGAATACTTTAAATCAGAATGAGGAATTAGTAATATTTTTAAGGGAAAATTATAATAAGGACCCAAGAAAAATAATATTTATTAAGAAGAACCATAAAAATGACAATTATTTTGAAGGACAAAAAATTAAAATAGAAAGACTAAATTGTGCAAGAAAACGCAGGCTGATGGGAGGCAATCTACTTGTTTCAAATGTGATGCAATTGATGAAAGCTTGATGCATGTGCTACGAGACTGTGACGTGGGTTGGCAACTCTAGGCTGAGCTTTTGATGGGTAGGAGTGACCCTGAATTTGCAAGTTTACAAGGTAAGGAATGGTTTGGTTGGAACCTTATGCAAAAAAAGAAATGATTAGGCTTTAATTTTTGGTATTACTGTTCGCCTCGCAAGTGCACAAGTTTCGCAAGTAATAAAGTGATAAGTAAAGTATTTTTCCCACGAGGATTTGTTTAACAAATTGGTCAAGCAAGAGGCTTAGTGAATTTCATCAAGTTGAGCTAGAACAAAGTTTTGATTTGGAATGAGAATTTTTAAAGACTATTTCTAAAACTTAAAATTGATAAAGGCAAATGACTCTTTGACTTCAAGAATAATAGAGCCTAGGATTCTTTTTCCCCTTTTGCATTTCATAAAACTTGGTTAATTTCCTCTCTAGTAGTATTTCAATACATATATGTGTTAGTCTAAGGTTCTAAAACACTTGACCCGCTCTCTCAAGTCAAAATCAAGTTTCTCTTCTCATTAAAATGCACAATATCTTGCTACAATTAATGAGAATCAATATTTAAGCAACAACCCTAATGTGACAATGCAAGGTTAGTAAATATATCTCTATTTTACCAATAAACCATCCATTTATCAAGTAAACTTCAAGACAAGCATGATTTTAATCAAGTTCTACACCTATATTAGCTCTCTCAAGTCACAACCTAAGTGAATAAATCATCTAAATGGAGGTCAATCACTTAGAAGCATTAAGCCAATGTTGAAATCAACACATATATATATTTATCTACCAAAAGAGAGGAATATTCAAGTATTAATCCATACAAAGGGTCAAAAGAACCCTAGAATGAAATATTTAGCTACTCATGTTCCAATACAAAGAGATTCTAAGCAAAACTAGTGAATACATGAGGAAGCTAAGAGGAAAAGAGGAGAAAAGAGAAAGAACCAAGGTGAAAACCCCAAAATCACTCCTAGGTTGAGCACCCAAGCCTCCAAGATTGTTCCAATCTCTCTCCCAAGCTCTTCCCTTTCGTGCCCACTTGCTTCCTTGTGTCAAGAGTGTGATTTTCGACCCTTCCCTTTAGGTTAAATAGGGTTTTTCTGATTCTAAAATCAAAACGCGCGGCTGCACTGTCTCGACTGGCTACGGCCAGTTGGTCACTTGCTACGGCCAGTTTACACAGAGAGCAATTTTTCTTGACTTGCTGCGGCCAGTCTGTCAACTTGTTGCAGCCAGTTGTACAGGTTTCCTCTAGCGTTGCAATGCTTCACTCCTTTTATTTCTATCCTTGTTTCCAGGTTCTTATAGAGTTTCAAAACTTGTCTCCATCCTCCTACAAAAGAGGAGAATTTATCCATTCTCAATTGAATTACAAACTCTATAAGATTTAACAAGAATATTTTGATTTTTGCCTGATACTTTGATATGCACATTTTTTTCTATATACTTCATTTGCTATGCATATTTTGAACCAACAATAGGTAAAAGAGAGGGAAAATGTGCTGGAATGTTGTCAATTTTTAAGAGTTAACAATTACCAGCTGGCTTTTGTGGAAGTGGAGAAATAAGTGTAGGTTTGAGGAAGGATTTATTATGCCTGGAAACAAAAGGTATATTGTCGAGTGGTATGTTAAAGAAATTAAGAAGGCACGGCTGGGAAAGTGGGTGGAACAAGAAATGAGGTTAATATACAATGAAAATTCCCAATGGAAGGCTGGGTGAAAATTAATACTGATGGGATGGCTAAAGGGGGTACGCGGATGGCTGGCTGTGGAGGGTTGATTAGAGGTAGAGATGGGAACTGGTTATGTGGATTCACAAGGAAACTTGGCATGTGCTAAGCTATAAAGGCTGAACTATGAGTTGTTTTAACTGGGTTAGATTTAGCTTTATCTAGACTCTTTGATAAACTAATTGTTGAAAGTGACTCAGCTGCTGTTGTGGATTTGCTCAAGAAACTTCAGGCTAAGGATATTGCAGAGTCTAGAATACTAAATGAGATTAATATAGCTATGAAGAAGTTTTCTAGAGTTAGGGTGGTACATGTGGATAAAGAAGGTAATAGGTGTGCAGATGCACTTGCAAATATTAGCTTTGATCAGGAGGACGCGTCTTTGTTGTTTTTGATTCTCCTCCTTTAGCCATTGAACGATTCTTGTATAGGGACTTTGTGGGGGGTTTCATGCCCTCGGTTTATTCTTGATTCTGGAATGAAGATGGGCTAAAATCCCCGTAGCTTTACCAAAAAAACCAAAAGAGATAAGGTAGCTCGTATGGTAGGAAATGATGAAATAGATGTGGGAGTTAAATTTCTCATTGAATTCATGCTTGCAATGGTCACCAACGCAGCAAAACCTACAATTTTCGGTTTCAAGTATGTAACCCGGAATTTCGGGGTCAGAGTTTATGAACCTGGAATCTCGAGGTCAGAGTTTATGTAGCCCGGAATCTCGGTGTTCGAGTTTATAACCCGGAATCTCGGTGTTAAAGTAAATAACCTGGAATCTCGGAGTTAAAGTATATAAACCCGAAATCTCGGGTCAACACGCACGGAATCCCAACAGTCGCAAACACCTGTCCGGTTTGAAAAGTAACACATCTGGCAGCTCATAAACCCGAACTACCAGTGGGGCAACAGAGTGGACAACAATTTGTTAAGTGGAAAAGCGTGTTATCAATAACGGCATTAATGCAAACCAGAAAGTTTAATGCAAGCTCAAACAAGTATCCGAAATGAGCACGTTGAATGATTTGCACAAACAGTAAGTATTTTCCATTTATTGTGATTTGCTTACGTGTTATTAAATGCAGGAATATAAACCAAATAATTAGCCCGGGAAAATTGCTACGAAAGAAAATTCGGATTTAGGGAATCTCGAAAAGCAGTCAATTAATCTCGGCAGCTCAGAGACCTGAACTACCGAGCTTGGGGGCAACTGTTATGGAATCAAATATTAGGCTCATCCAATGTGTGGCCCAACAGGAGACATTTAGTACATTTGGGCTTGGAGGCACAAGAGGCCCAACAAGTCCAAACCCTAACCCTAAGGTAGCCTCTATATATAGTTGGTTAACCTAAAAGGTACACATATTCTAAGCTCCCTCCTTTACGATTCAGCCACACAGAGCACACACCCCACTCCATTGGGTGAAAACCCTCATGTTTGTGCTCTGTGATCTCCAATCCTCTTAGGTATCTCATCCATGGATACTTGGGGGAGGGCTATTTGATCCTATATCAACATACTAGTCCACCTAGGGCTAGACACTTATGTTCTACATTAGAACAGTTTCATTGAAATATCCTTAAATAACAAAGAAAGAAAATGTTTTAGATCATTTGATTAATGTTATGTGGAGGAAAGTTAAAATTTTCTAAAAATTATAAGACTTATTGATTTATAAAAAAAAATTTAATCCCTCTTGGTCTAGTTGTATAAGGGCCCACTAGATTTCTCTGAGTCTTGAGTTTGAGTCCTATAATAGACACTTGTGGTCAAAGAGGCAACAACAAACCCTAATCCAATACATAATTAAAAAAAATATATATATATATATCAGAGATATACTAATAAAAGATATTCTCCCTATCCAAATTTTTTTTTTTACCAGAATCCAAAATCTTAGAGTTAATAAGAGATATAATTAGGATATTAGGCCATGAATATATATATATATATATATATATATATATATATATATATATATATATATATATATATATATATATAAATGATAAATAGAGTGACTTATTTTAATTTTCAAATTTATGAGTGTACATATCCCTGGCCGCCAGAGGTTATTACTAGTCCTCTGGAAAAAAGCCTATCCAGAAAATACTATAGTTCACCGTTTTAACTAACATCGTTATCCAACGAAAGTTTGTTGATTTTTTAAACTAATAAAATCATTATCTTTGAACCGTTTTATATATTTTTATAAATAAAAAAATATCCTTTTTAAAATCATCCAACAACTAACAACTTGTTCAAATTAAAATTTAAAAATTTCATCCAAAAAATAAATAAACATTCATTAGCCCGATATTCACTGGCCTCTATATAAGCACTACATGCAGCTTATCACACGGGCTTATATGTACATTATATAGATATCACTCGAGTTTCTCTAGTGATAGATTGATTATAATAATCACAATCACACCATCAGTCTTCAGTATAGTTTCTAGTTTTGATTGATTCGGCTAAGATGCAGCGAGCCGAACCTCCTCTTCAAACCTTGAATGTCCTCTTAGTAGGCACTGATGAAGACACCGAAAGCCGTATTAGGAAACAGCTTTTACGTACTTGTTATAAAATCACTCCATGTCCCAATTTTAATTCAGCCTTAGAACTCCCTGCAAAAGAAAAATATGACGTTGACTTGGTGCTCAGTGATGTCTCTTTGAAAGTCAATGAAGGCAAGGAAGGCTACAAATTCATCGAGCAAGTCCAGCGCTGGAGAAAAAATATTCCCCACGTGGGTAAGTTCTCTTTCTATATATTTATATCGATACTATTAAGATAATGTGACAGTTTACATTATATTTATATTGTTGCAGTAATATTTGGAGCTGAAAGATTATCTCATCATGAGATCACCAAGGCGTATAAATTGGGTGCATGTGACATTTTCAAGAAGCCAGTGAGTGAGTCGTCTGATGAGATTAGAAATTTATGGAAACATGTTTTTAGGTGGAGGGCTCAGAATGAGGGTTCTTCTTCTCTAGTTTCTTCCCAACAAGAAAGTCTAAAAAGAGGAAACGAGTTTCTGAATCCTGGCAAAGAACCTTCTTTAAAAAAACAACGGATGGCCTGGGACGAGGAACTCGATGCCGTGTTTGTTAAAGTTGTGAATAAACTTGGCAAAGGTAAGTAATCTTTCCTCTCATTAATTATAATTTCTTGTAGCAAGATTCTTTACTATTATATTATCCTTATAAAGTATTTAATCCTAAGAACGAGTAACCTCTTTATTCTTATTTCTTTTTAATTAATATATGCGATTGTTTAACCAATTAATAAATTTGGGAAGCAAACTATAATTCCCCCAACTCCCTCTTACACTTATGAATATAATATTATTTTGTTTCCTGATAAGCATTTGAGCTTTTTATTTTCGAGCTTCTGTTATAATTATGAATATATTTCCTTGTATCTCAGATACATTAATTTTTTATTTTTCCTTTTTATTTTCGAGCTTTCTTTTATAATTATGAATTCATAATTTTAGACGAGCTTCGGTTATGAATATATTTTTTCCTTGTATCTCAGACAGATTAATTTTTGTATTTTGTATTGGTGTGTTTGAGCTTTTTATTGAATATTATAGTTTTCTGTTTCCCTGTATTCAGAAGCGGTGCCTACACGAATTCTTGAAGATATGAAGGGGTAAAGGGATCTGACTTTTATGACCAGAGAACAAGTTGGGAGTCACCTACAGGTTGAGAGACATGGTTCTCTTCATTATTATTGTTGTTGTTGTTTATATATGTCTTAGGTACTTACCAATCTAATTATGGTTTCTTCTCTATACTTTCAGAAACACAGGGAAAAAGAGAAGAAAAAAAGCTGCATCAACCACATATGAATAATGCAAATGGAAGGAATGAGGTGACAGTGACTCAAATCGCTCCCAGATTTGACATTGAGAATCATATTTTGCCTCCACCAATTAGTATCATCATCTTCTCACCATGACATGTCGCATCTCCACCTTCCAAAAACTTCCACGACTGATTCTCCTCCTCCTCTGCCCCAAATGCAAGGCCATCATTACAATCAACAACACATTGTCTACCAGGGGAAAATACACCATGAACAACACCTTCCTTGCCAGCCAATGCAGATCAACAACTCTAGTGGTATGATTATATGATTAATATATACATAACTTTCAATTTCTAAACCTTCTCTTAGTTATAACTTATTTATAATTATTGATTGAGCTCGTGAACCATTGTCTCAAGAAAATGGAGAGAATTGTTCAAATTCAAAGTTTAGGAATTGAATCAATAATTATTTTATTGAGTGACCAGAAGTTTTATTTTCCTTCTATGTGGTTGTTCTTCTTCATGATTCTAATTTCTAATTGATTCTTTATAATCTCAGCTGTCACATCTCTTATTGGGAATGGAAGCAATAACTGGACTTCTGTGCCTCAGCCTGATTGTCATGTTAATACTACTAGACCTGCTATGCATCAGCCTGATCGAATTACTTCCTCTAAAAGTAATATGCCACAGCAACGGCAACCACAAGGTCCTTCAACTTCCTTTGAAGGTAAGGAAAGTAATATGCTGCAACAGCAACATATAGCTCCAAACCAAACTTCTGGTATGCAACAACTAGATGAAAACCCATGTTCAAGTTCTAGAATCATCAACAAAAACCAAGCTCTTGGTACTTCCTCTCAAAGAAGTAATATGCAGCGACAACCGATAGTTCAGAGTTTTACTTCTAGTACGCAGAAACTATATCAAAACTCATCTTCAGTTTCTAGAAATCAAGACCAAGCTCTGGGTACTCCCTTTGGAAGAAGTAATTTGGAGCAACAAGATCAAAACCATTCTCTGGGTACCTCCTTTGAAAAAAGTAATATGGAGCAACAACCGATAACTCAAAATTTGACTTCTGGTATGCAACAAGTAGATCAAAACCCAGGTATGCAGCATCTAGATCAAAACCCATCTTCAGGTTCTAGAGTCATAAACAGAAACCAAGGTCTAAGTACTTCCTTTGAAAGAATTAATATCGAGCAACAACCGATAATTCAGAATTTGAATTCAAATACGCAGCAACTAAATAAAACAACTTCTTATGGTCTTTGTGCCCCTATAAGTAGTGGTCATGATGGAATGATCACGACAGAAGCAACAGATCTAGATGAGGAGTTTTGGGCTGGTCTTGGTTATTTAAATGAACCCGTTGATGCTGATATTTTTCCCAACCCTTCCTTTGAAGGAATTAATATGGAGCAACAACCGATAATTCAGAATTTGAATTCAAATACGCAGAAACTAAATAAAACAACTTCTTATGGTCTTTGTGCCCCTATAAGTAGTGGTCATGATGGAATGATCACGGCAGAAGTAACAGATCTAGATGAGGAGTTTTGGGCTAGTCTTGGTCATTTAAATGAACCTGTTGATGCTGATATTTTTCCCAACCCTTCCTTTGAAGGAATTAATATGGAGCAACAACCGATAATTCAGAATTTGAATTCAAATACGCAGCAACTAAATAAAACAACTTCTTATGGTCTTTGTTCCCCTATAAGTAGTGGGCATGATGGAATGATCACGCCAGAAGCAACAGATGAGGAGTTTTGGGCGGGTCTTTTAAATGAACCTATGGTTGATTACCAATAGATGGATGATTACCCAGAGATGGATGCTTACCAAGAAATAGATGCTTCTTTCCAAGAGATGAACGGGATGGAGCCATCATAGCTTCCTGATAAATAAATAATAGCTTTCTTTAATTTGATGAAACAATACTCAATTTGCATAATGTATAACTAGAAGAATTAGTTGAGGTGACTTTATTGTGGACCGGAAGTAGTATATTTCTATCTTATAATTTCCGACTACTTTTTAAGTTTATTGCTGTTATGGAATCAAATATTACGCTCGTCATAAGTGTGGCCCAACAGGAGACATCTAATACATTTGGGCTTGGAGGCACAAGAGGCCCAACAAGCCCAAACCCTAACCCTAAGGTAGCCTCTATATATAGTAGGTTAACCTAAAAGGTACACATCTTCTAAGCTCTCTCCTTTACGATTCATCCACACAGAGCACACACCCCACCCCCTTTGGTGAAAGCCTTCATGTGTGCGTAGAGATCACCGATCCTCTCAGGTATCTCATCCATGGATACCTTGGGAGAAAGCTATTTGATCCCACATCAATATACCAGCCCACCTAGGGCTAGACACTTATGTTCTACGACAGAACAAGCCCATTTAACCTTGATGCTAATCCAAATACCATAAAATGAGTTTTTTCCCCATTAGCCTTTTATTCCATTCCACTGTACTTTTAAGGCGTGGCAACGCCATACCAAATAGGTGCTATGTCTCATCTTGCATGAAGAAGAAGTTCAAGCCGGGTCGGAGCTTCACGTTTTAATTGGATCGCTTGGTTAAAACATGTGTTTCGATCAAGGGACTAAATTTGAGCAAAAAAAAAAAAATTCAAGGGACTAAATGAAAGATTCTAGGGAGGGACTGAAAATTTGAAAACTTTTATGGGTTTAACGGTAATTTTAAAAAATTATGGACCCTTTTCTATAATTTTATATAGTTCATAGTTTTCATAAATTCTGGGTTTTTATGTAATTTTTCCCAAACTGATATTCAAAGAAAATAAACCCAAAATGTAAATCTTATATTCTAAAAATCAATTAATTAAGGTAAATCATAAATGTATGACATTTTTGCCCCTTTTCAAACTTAATTCCATAACACCTTTAATCAATTAATCACAAAAGAGACATTTTAAGCTCAATTATTATGACAAAAACCCCAAATAAAATATAAAAATATATAATGAAAATAGGGATTTTTCAATATTTTTCATCTACCAAAATTAGTTAAGTAACTCTTATATTAAGCACCAATGGGAATATTATAAAAAAAAATATAAAAATAATAATCGTTGCTGGTTTTTTAAAACTATTTTAAGCAATAAAAAAGTTATATTGATTTAATGTACGTAAGAATAAAAAAAATACATACTTGACTTTTATATACTCTGCTATAAGAGATTTTTTTATTTTATTTATTTTATAGAAATTTATATCCCACTATATTATTTTTCGGGGGTAGACGAGGGTATTATATATATGGATCGATGGACAACAAACAATAATCTCCCTCAAGTTATTGAAGGTAAAAGGTAGTTGCTCTCTAATTAGATTTTCTTTTCACATAAAAGATGAGCATTGAAGTCCCAATGTAATTGTTTAGGTAAAATAAACTCCCACCATTTTACCTAAGAAACGAGAATATTTACTACTTATGCGACATGATTTAGTACTTTTTAATATTTTATTAGCATATCTTTTCAACAACGTAATATAATACACATTTTCTTAAAATATGTGTAATTTATACATTATATCAAGCACAGGCGACCGATCTTTATTCGATGCCTTCATAGCATTAACCTCTTATTGATGTCGCATCCATGGTGCTTTGATATAATCAATATTTTATCATAAGTCATAACTAATGCACATGATATTGCAAATATTTCATATTTATGCATGTAAGAAAAAGTACAACACTTTGCATTATGATATCAAAGGAAGTTGTATAAACAGACTGAGATTTTCATAAATCTACGATAATTCAATCTATTTCATCAAGGTTTTGTTTTTTGGCCGAGATATTTCATCAAGGTTGGCAAAAATAAACTATATCATTAAGGCTGGCGAAGTTTAATGAGCATAATTTTGACAAGTTATATCAGGAATCATAGCGAATGACCTTATAATAAAAAGCGGATGGAGTACATGTACATCAGTTAAGGTGAGAGCAATTTGTGGTGATGGGATCCTCTTATGTCCTAATTTTTAATTTACCATTGGTCTTGTAAGAAAATTATTTTTATGTTCCAAAGGAATATAATTCAAAGTATTTAAAATTTTCATTCTATAAAAAGCATGAAAAATATATATTTTTTAAAATAAAAATTTATGGTAATTTAAACTTGAGTTAAGGTGCAAAACCACCCATCATATTTTTCTAATATTGCACCTGGCTCCATAAAAGTTTATTGGTACAGAAATACACATGAACTTTTTTTAAATGAGGAAAAATAGCAAAACCGTTTATTTAATAAACGCCACTTCTTTATACACAGAGAAATCTCTTGGGCCCCACAAACATAGAGTAACGAATTGTTTTCCCAAATTAACGATTTTGTCATTTTTGTCTCATTTTAAAATGTTCATGTGTAACCAACATAAAGTTAATCTCACGGTGTAAGGTCATGTTAGCTAGATCCCTTTGGTTTTGAATTCGAGTTTCAAATGAGACACTTGTGGTGGGAGGGACAACCATGAACTCCAAACCAGATATTGAATAATAATATCAAAAAGATATTCATGTGTATTTTTGCACCCAATAAAAGTTTATAGTACCATGCGCAATTTTGGAAAAACCTTATAGGTAGAATTTCACTTTAATCCTCTTAAGTTCTTTAAATGTGATTTTTTCCCCCCCAGGATTTATGGTTTGGGTAGTTAACCTTACTAAATTGCTCTCCCTGCCCCATGCCGACAAAAGCTGGTTCGTTCAACAAAAAGTGAGATGGCATAATTATAACTTAGACATTTCCTCCCTTCCAAAATTTTTGTTCCTAATAAACAACATCCTATGTTACTATGTTAGCTTGCCTTTACCTTCTCTCTCCAGGCCTTCTCTCGTGAAAGAGATCCTATCCCATCTTTCTCTGTGGTCCACCTCTTCCCTGATTAGAACTCTCTTATGTTCCTTTTTACTTTCTGTAACAGATAAATATATATATATATCTCTACCGCAAAAATATTTTCCTCTTACATGCATGATTAGGTGTATTATTATTATTATTATTATTATCTACTGCAGCAGAAGAAGTACGGGGGGGAAAAATTATTTATTATAGAAGAGGAAGGGGCTAAGCAAAAACTTGAAGACTAAACTAAGACTACTGTTAGAGTCTTTGTTCAGTACTCAGCTTTCCTTTCTACCAAAACAAGGATCCTTCCTTTATATATATACCCATTAATTAATATCCCAGAACAAGATATTGGAAATCATCAAGATTTTATTCTTGCCTCTCTACCTACCACACAATGAGCAGAGGGAAGAAGCATATTACACTGCCTTCTTCGGAATATAATGATGATGAAAAGAAGATCTTTCGTAGGGAAACTGAAAGGAAAAGAAGGCAACAAATGACCACCCTTTGTGAATCACTCCGATGTTTGCTTCCTTTTGAGCGCATCAAGGTCTGTATTACTTAATTAAATCCCGTTTCTTTAATTCCTTCCTATTTACATTTCAGTTCATGTTTTTCTATCAATTTCACGGTCACAATTAATATATCACTCACAAGAAGATGAACTGTATGGGTTGATTTAGGGTTTTTCTTGGTCTGGTTAATTACAGGGAAAGCGTTCAGCTTCTGACCACTTAGGAGAGGCTGCAAGTTATATAAAATATTTGGAGGAGAAAAATCAAGAACTCCAAATTAAGAGAGATAAGCTCAAACAAGAGGCTAGTCAAAGTTTGTTTGGTGAAGGTTCAAGCCATTAAAATATGGTTAAGTGTGTAAGCATTTCTCCTTTTCCGGGTGGCATTATTGAAATTTCTGTAGATAGTGGCCTTGAGGAAAACAGTTTTCCACTATCACTCTTGCTGGAAATATTGACGCAAGAAGGATGTAATGTTGTGAGTTGTGTGTCCACCCAAGTGAATGGAAGGCTATACCACTCTATCAAGGCTGAGGTACTAACAAATATATAAGCAGTTTTTGTGACTAGGGTTTCTTTTAGGTAGATTCTATTTTTTGGCCAGGCGTTTAATTAAACATTTAAGTGAAAAGTTGAATGAACTTGTTGTTGAACAGGTGAATAACTTGGAAAGTCTTGATATAGCTGGGTTGGAACAGAAATTGAATGGTGCGATCTTCTGGTCGATCAAGGATTTGCATTGAGAGTGACTCGTGCACATTGTGAGCATGATGGATCTGAATATGTATTATAATTCTGGATTCTCAACTTGCCTATATGGGCAATTAACTAGTTGGTACTTGATGTTTGTGAGCTTATATTTTGAATGTACTTGTATAGTGTGACAAATTCACAACGGTGTGGTTAGCACTGTGTATTAATATATATCTTGGGGGAAAATGCAAATTTATACTCCTTTAAACTATGAGCAACCTGTGAATACTCTTTTTTTTTTTTTTAATATTATCATCCGTTATTTGAGTTGAGGTTCGTGACTACCTCTCCCAACATAATGTTTTCTCTAAGACTTGAACTCAAGACCTAGAGGGATTTAATAGGGCCTTACACTGCTAGACTAACTCTATGATGGTAACTTGTGAATGCTCTTCTAATTAGTTACAAAAATTGCCAAAGAAGCACTAAGCTTCCACATGCATGTTTGTAATTAAATTCGTATTTGCCCCATTCTTAATATATAATTGAGTTGACAGAGCAATTTTAAGTTAGATTCCACTTATAACTTGGCTCAATATGGAGGTTGAATCAAATGGAAAAGAGTGACACTTTTTTCGAAATTCTCCAGGTTCTGTTTCTAAGACAAGAAGTGGGTACAGAGTCATAAGTGAATTTTTAGTGAAAATTAACTATGTCTACTTAAAATTAAGGGCAAATGAATTTAACCACTGCAAACAAATGAAGAAGAGAGTATGTCTACTTAAAATTAAGGGCAAATGAATTTGGCCACTGCAAACAAATGAAGAAGAGAGTATTTCATTATTGGTTTTAAGCTCTGGGAATATTTGAAGATGAGTTATAACTGTAGGGAATATTTTGTCAGTTTTTATGACCCAGAGTCATTGAAAAATACAAATGGATTAACTGTAGCAGGAGGTATTTCCATTTTCCTATATTTATAGTGTGTGTGTGTGAGAGAGTGAAAGAGAGAGATGTAATTTAGATGGTGATTAAAATTGATTTCCTTGAATTATCTGTGCTGTCATCTCATTTTGCAGCTAAATTAACTTAAAAGATCCCTCAGTATCAACTTGCTGAAGTAGTATATATCATGCATGCCTAATACATCACTAAAGGCATAGAATAGTAATGCATTTGGGCAAAAGTAAAACAAACACGTCGACCAGCTCTTCCATTACTGCTGGATTGCTATCTCACAGTGAACAAAGTGAATTCATCATATATGATTATCCATGATTTATCAAACTGATGGAAGCAGGCAGGTCCCTGATCATATTGTTTAGAAGCAATTACCTGGAAAATATGATATATTATGCTAGCTTGTGCTGAAATATTAATTATGATGATTATTGAGACTTTATGCCCAACGATTTCCTTTGATACCTATCATCCTAGGGAGCCTATCAGTGTTGATTTCTTTTTTGGTTATTACGATTCGGAGACATTAATATTGCGTTGCTTTAGACAGATATGCGTCTCGATACATGCATGCTAGCTTGTGAATGTTGTGAATCATGAGTTATAAGGTCTTAGAAAATTGTAATATATTAATAAGGCGTCAGGGTTTGCTTATCAAATATCAACTAAATATATTCTTAACTGAGATTATAGCATCAAGTTGAAGTTGTTAATATTAGAATATGTCCCACATTGAATAGTTAGGTTTTTGCCCTCAAAAGTTGTATTTGTTTATATGTTTCTTACTTTTACTTTACATAACATTTTTTTTAATGATGCCCTTTTAATTTTCTCGGTTTCTCATATCTAATGATTGATGCTTCTGCATCTTTTAGCTACACCGATGATTGAGTGTGACACATCATTTATAGGAATTATGTTATATTATATTACAATTAAAATTGTGATGGAATATTTTCTTTTCTTTTTCTTTTTTGAGTGTGAGGAAGATTTTCTTTTTTAATTACAAAAGCCAAGTACTAGGAACTTGATATTATTAGTGGGATTAAACTCACAACTATCGTTTATAGGAGAGGTTCTGGGTATGCCATATGCTATATATAACGGCATTATTGGCGTTAAAGAGGACTTCAATTTTAAGAAAAAAAATTCAGATTAAGATCAGGATTCATACGCATGCAGAGAGTAAATTTGTTTCTAAAACTTGAGCTATTAGTAAATAGTAAAAAAAATATTTGAAACCGCCGCTCCATATTGGCCGATTATACGTGTGGATAAAGACTCAAAAATACGTTGACCCAGTTTTATATTCAGAAATCTAAGAGGCAATTATTTAGTTGTTTGAGTGCTCATATGCATTGGAGATTTCTATATTATAATCAAAGCAGCTTCTGGCTTTTATTGAATAACTACAACAATTCATAAACTATAAATCACATTTTGCAGAATATATTCAAACTCCCAAGTTCACAACAAATCTTCCAAATTATTGGTTCGGTCAAATATTAATATAGCACTTGTATATATATCAAAGATTATATTCAATAAAATTATACTTTGTACATGCTCGCATACACAAATACTATCTCACACCCAATATTTAATATAAGAACTACATAACTAATTTATTAATATTAAGAAAATTAGTTAATATAAGTTAGTTATTTATAACAATTGTGTGTTGAATTTCCTAGAAGACCATTTCTATTGTGTGAATTATGACCATCCCTTGACACAGACCCCTTTATTATGTACAATAAAAGGGACACTTAAGAAAAAATTATCAATTTGGAAGACAAGAGGGATTAAGGTATTATATTTATGGCTAAAGTAAAACCTTTGTTCATGTCTAGTTCTTATAATTAGGACAAGAGATAATACTATAATTAATATATTTTAAAAAATTAAGAATCAGTTTATTTGGTATTAAAGGATTATGGAGTGGAGAAGGGCGAGCTTTGAAATACTCGTTCTTATAATTTATTTTCCTTTATTATATCATCCAAATTCGATATCTCGTGATTAAATGGCCAAAACCCCTTTCATTAGAATTATTAGCTCGTGCTGTTTTTCGAATTTTTTCCTATTTAATATATACTTGTCTAGTAATTTTTTAGAAGCTCTTCCTTTTCATTTCTTAAATCCTACCCAAGTTGAGGATATATATATAACCTTGCATCCGCCAAATAATTTAAGGGGAAAAATTAGAGTTGGGATGAAACTTAAATACTTCCATATATAATATTTAAAAATGGCATCAATCATTAAAATCATATAAAAGAAGATAAATACTGCATAATTTTCCAGGTGCTGAAAGGGAAAAAGAAAATCAGCTAACTTGGATGTTATATTTTATTATTGATTCACACTTTCTTTCATTTGTGAATGCGTGGTTTTATGATAACCACCATATATATCTAATAAAAAAATATGATTATTCTCAATGATTATACTACTTTATTCATAATGTGCAATAGAAATAACCAAACCTTAAGAACATCAAGATTTGAACCGCTGTCCAAAAAGATTACTGTGAATTCAAATTGGGAGACATATGTTACAAAAGTCCAACTTTGATGGGAAAATGACCTCTTCACTCAAAATTTCCTCAATGCTTTGTCCTCATTCTTTTCTATAAAGAAGCTTTAAAAATTAATATATAAATTAAAGCCATGGTAGTTGACCAATTATATATGCATACTGCCGCTATTGCTACAGTAGTGGGAAACAACCTGTCTTATATAATATCCACATGATTAATAATAACAAAAATATAATAAGATAAAAGCCAATTTTCAGTGAATTCGGCTTGAATTGGCATCATAAGTTCTTATTGGTAATTAATTAGCCAGGTATGTAAAATATGATTATTTTTTATTGGTAGATAATCTATAAATACTTTTATTAATGCTTGTTGAGTTTAAAGACTTTTCTTAGCCATAATAAGCCTTAAGGATCCAACTAACTCAAACTATATATATATATATAGATTTATTTGAATAAACAATCACCAATATATAACACATTTCATTTCAAATTTTGTGCATAATGCATGAGTCATAATCAATTATATAATAAAGAATGAAAAGTATATATTACATAATATATTTTAATTTAAATATTTCAAATTTCAATTATACTGAATATAATGAGAGGATTACGCATTATAAGATAAGTTGATGGAGAATACCATCCATGACCCACCATGCAGAGCATTAGTTTAAGAATATAAGGACAAAAAAGAAACAAAATCAAATCGCATTGTTATATGATCGGCAGGTCAGCTCGAATATATACGAGTATCCTTGCAAATATATATCAGAAAAAAGAGTGGTCTTTATTAATACCTGAAGATTTTGCTTCTCTCATATCATCTTTGAAAACCCCATAAAATGATGAACCCGTTGCCTCCATTTGACGATGAAGATTCGTTCTTCCAAATTTCAGTTCTGAATAATCGTTCTTCTCTCTCGATCGAAACAATCCCAGAACATGAGAGCTTTCATTATCCTGCAGAAAAAGTGAATAATTTTGGAATTGAAGAAGTAATACCAAAGGGAAAGGGCAAGGAAAAGAAACAAAACGAATTTTCAGCTAAAACTGCAGAAGATGGTAGCAAGAAATGGATTCACGGAGAAACAGAAAGACAAAGAAGACAAGACATGGCCACTCTTTGTGCCTCCCTCAGATCGTATTTGCCTCTCGAATATATCAGGGTAATATTTTGATATCTCTCTCTGTTTCTGTTTAAATATTATCATTCGGTATGTATGTGGTTCGACGTTTGTGGCTACCCCTCTCACCATAAGTGTCTCATTTGGGATTCGAACTTGAGACCCAGAGGGACCTAGCAAGTTCTTACACCGCTAGGCCAACTTTGTGTTGGTATATTTTGATCTCTTTAATTTGCTTGAATTTTCTCAGAATTTTAGCGTATAATAGATTTATGATTATATTGAGTCTAATTAACCAGGAAAGCGATCAGCTTCAGATCACATTGATGGGGCTGTGAAATATATCAAACACCTAAGGAACAAAGTGAAGCAATTGAAGGAAAAGAGAGATGAGTTGATGAAAAATGGACATAGAATCTCTGTTATTGTTCATCCTTACAAGGTTGGAGTTGAGATTATGTGCAGTTATAGTTTCAGAGAGTACTTATTTACTCAGTCAAAACTCTTGAGTATTTTGATTAAAAAAGGGTTTAACGTGGTGAGCTGCACTTCTATCAAAAGGGATGAGATGTTCATTCACACAATTCGATTAGAGGTACAACATAATATATATGTGTATGAAAAACAAAGACTGTATTTATTACTATTATTATTATTATAATAGCGAATTAGTTCTTAAAATTCGTTACAACTTTCCTGAAGGAGTCTGATATCTATGGGAGTACTACTGACTACTCTGAACTGCAAAGAAAGCTTACTGCAGAAATATTATCTACAGAACATAGGTAACAATATTCTTCCAATAAAATCGTATGTGTTTGTCAAAAGGTCTGACTGATATATGATGATTCATTTAATTTTTTTGTTTGTTTGAAGATTAAACTTTATGTCATTTGTCTGAATATGTTTAATTGTAGCTAGGTTATTTTGCAGAGAGACTGCATCTGAACCAGAAAACTGCTGATTATATTTTGTTGCAAAGAAATTCACTGATTTTGGACTTTACTATTTTGATCCATTTGTAACAAAAATCATTGCTGAAGTGGAGTGACTTTGCATGGTTTAATTCAATGATGTCTTTTCCATGTAAGTGACAAGCCGTGTTATATGCTTATGTGAATATAGATATTGTATTAGCTAGTTACGTTTTGAATATATGGCATTTGCTAGTTTTGTGCATTGATAGAACTCTCACAGGGAAATTATTTATGTTCTCAATTTTCATTTGTTTTTACCTCTGATCCCTAATTTAAAAGCTAGCTAGGGGTTGTATGTGATCATAAATATAAGACCTTATCCACTTTGTCCCCCAATATTTATCATTTTCCCCCTAAACTATCTTTATTGATTGCATATGTTAAGGGAGTTTGTATCAACCGGTACTTTCAATGTAAATAATTTAAAAGAATATTTTATGAAAATTAATATACATTTTTGACAAATAACGAAGTTGTCTAATTTTCTTAATCTACCCAAATTTGTTTAGGTAAGCT
Organism: Acacia pycnantha; assembly: GCA_025563575.1. Classification (NCBI taxonomy): domain Eukaryota; kingdom Viridiplantae; phylum Streptophyta; class Magnoliopsida; order Fabales; family Fabaceae; genus Acacia; species Acacia pycnantha. The sequence continues at coordinate 1,986,851 of JAMWYP010000048.1, read as the reverse complement.
AATTTTCTTAATCTACTCAAATTAGCTAAGTAGATATTATATTAAAGGCTGGAGGTAGTGCCTTTAATCTTCTAATGGTTTCAAAGCTGGTCTGTAGCCTAAAAAATAAAAGTTCAACTAGTATTAATCTTCTTTGACTGTCCAATCCATGCAACGAAAAAGAAATAGACAGTTAGACACATTATATGATGTATCCCTCTGACAAGATATACCACCATGTCTATATCTTTTTGGTTGTACGGACTGCATTGTAATAGAAATTTTAGTAATCACCAGCACCAACATCTAACTAATCCGAACTGTGTCAGTCGAGGTGGTTAGAAACTTCTGAAATGAAGTTGGTTTACAACTTCATATTTATGCCAAGGAGAAAAATTCGAATATATATAAGATATCTCGTTTTGTTCACTTATGAGAAGTTGGCTGCATCACTTGGTTCAAAACTGAAGTTGAGACATATCGCCCAATTAAATGCCTAAAAGGTGGTGGCCGTCGGTATCAATCTTCCGTCTTAACTCCCCCATGCAGATACAGTTGCACAAAAACGTTCACATAAGCCACGTGACAGGCTTATGTATTTAAATCTGACAGCTTTTCTTCTTCTTCTTTTGTTTCATGCTACTATTCATAATTTTGTTTGCTATAAATAATATTTCAATATTAAATATAGAAGTGTAAGTAATTGCATTATTTGAATCTCCATGCAAATCCATGATGCCTACCTAAACTTTATATTGTTTATATATAAACTGTCATTAATAAATCGAACAAGAAAGCTGTCCCAAATATACAATTTTTTTTTTTCGAGATCGAATGGTCCAGAAACTTGTTTGAATACTGGGCTTTGCTTTATTCGCTATACAAATGGGCTCGGCCCATAGAGCCCAGACTAACTTTGAAGAGGGACTCAGTTAGCATACTACTAAACTACTAATTGACCAGGGTCGTCTCAACTAGTATCTCATTAGCCATTTTTAGGGTTTTAATGATATCATAAAAGGTTCATTCTCAGGGATTGCGAGTATGCGAAACAATTGTGGTCTGCTTTATTGAATCCCAGCTTTATTTCACAATTTTTTGCCTCTACCATAAGGGACTGGGGAAAACTTGACTTTAGAAGGGACCTTGGCATCCAGAGGGATGAGAATTGGCAACTGATTTGGGGAGTGGCAATCTGGAAACTTTGCCTTTGGAGAAATAATGTCATTTTTAATGAGGATTTTGAAAAACCTGGTAACCGTACCCAGTTGGAGTTGTTTTGAATAGCTGGAAGAGTTTTGCTTAGATTTAGGAGGCCATTTGCGAGGTATGATCTTCCCCTTCGAGCTCTGAGGTGGGAACCCCTGGTTTAGATTGGGTTAAGGTGAATGTAGATGGGGCTGTCACAAGGTCTGTGAGCCGTGCTGTGTGTGGAGGAGTTATAAGGGAACATGAAAGGAAGTGGGTTTCTGGGTTTTCTCATCTTCTGGTAACATGCAGTGTGTTTGAAGCTGAAGAGTGGGCCATCATGAAGGGACTCAATTTGACATGGGATTTGGGTTTTCGAAAAGTTGTTTTAGAGTGTGATGCAAAGGAATTAATCGATATGTTGGAAGATAAACTCTTGGAAACTAGGGGAAGTCTCATATTCTGGCAAATCAAGGAATTTATAGGAAGAATTGGAATTTGAGAAATCAGTACATCTCAAGAGAGAGAAACAAGGTAGTGGATGCCCTTACTAAGAAAGGAATTTCCTTATCGGTGTTTTTAGATGTGTACGGCCTGAGTCCTTACAGGCCTTGATCTCACAAGAGAACTTGGGATTTAATTCCCTTATGTAATTTCCTTTTATTTTAAATGTTATTTCTCTTTGTATATAAAAAAAAAAGGTTCAGAATTCCTTCGTATTGTTACTTAAGCTCGTCTAATTAACCATTTCCTCTCTAGCAGGCATGTTGTTCTCCGGATAAGGAGGAGGAGGATTTTGGTTAATATGTTGGACAATACTTTGTTTCTGTTTAATCCATATATAACACTCTTTTGATTCTTAATATAGGATATATTTATTCAATTTGATTAAATTAAGGAAGTTAGTTGAGTTATTTAATATGACATGTTTTTTCTAAAACATTCTAGTCAATAGGGATAAATTAAGAAAAATATTAACAAATATGAAAACTATGTCTTTTATTTAGGACCAAGATCAACTTTCTAAATATATCTTATATTATATTAAAGGAACGGAGGGAGTAATAGAATTGAGTATTTTGGGCCAAAATGATAATGTTCATTTTGCTATCTTTAGTTATATGACTCAAAAAATATGTAATTATAATGTTCGGTTGAGCTAATAGGAATCGACTTTGTTGTATCAACATTTGTTTGAGTCTGGTTTCTCTCCTTATCATTTGTCTGCCCATCCCTCCTCATCACCAGATCTGGTCGTCAAAATTTTAATCTAAGGGTCCAGAAATCTTTTCCAAAAAACCACTCTGGACCCTTAGATCAAAATTTCAACGATCAGATCTGGTGATAAGGAGGGATGGGCAGACAAATGATTGGGAGAGTATCTTCTCCCCATTTGTTCTCAACTTAAAAAGGTTAAATATCTATCAAAATACACCATTTAATAGCGCCACCTTACCCTTAAGAACGTTATTAACTTTCGAGATTTGATGCGTTTTAATTTTGAGGAAATTATTTATTGTATCCCTTGAAGCTCCTCCCAAGTGCCATATATAATTGAAAACTTGATTCCATGAATTTGATTAAAGTTATTGGATTATAGTAGGGTTTAAACTTCTCATGTTGCATGAGAAGAAGAAGATTCCTACACACACATGAAATGGTGGGACCCACATATATATATATAATGCTAATTATATATATATGTGGATCCACCATTTCATGTGTATGTGACATGAGAATACACTTCTCCTACAACATGAGAAGTGTTTTTCCCATTAATGTATAAAAAATGATAAGCAAAACAATTAAGCAGATATATCATTGGTAAGATAGTAGTACCAAGGAAGATTATATCATGACAAATGTGTGTGCGCCCGCGTGTGAGAGAGAGAGAGAGAAACGGGATCAATCTGGGAAAAAAATTATGTGTGCTTTTAACTTAGTTGCTTCTTCAAATGGAAGATCAGAGAGGCTTTACATCTTTCTTTCTTTTCTTTCTGATACATGGTTGATTATATAATGAGGTCAGATTCAAGCATTGTCATACAGTTATATGTTTGTATGTACATTCACACACACACACACATATCAGTATATATTTGGCAAGCAAGTTGTGATCAGCAGAGGCAGGTTAGCTGTAGGAGAATAATGGAGAATCTCTTGTATAACACGAGCAGGTACGTTCACTTTGACAGTTAATTAACAATATAACACACACACACATGTGAAGGTCACTTGTGGATCAACCACAATAATAATAATAATACTAATAATACTCAAAGTATCAAACAGCACATGCACCATATCAGATTATGGCAGCTCACACACAACCAATCATTGCTTCTCATCAACAGACCATACCATTCATTTTCTTTTCAATGATTCTCCAAATCTTCATTCTTACTCAGCACCACAATCGCTTGTGTGTGTGTGTATCAAAAGCAATGATTTATATTATAGGTTCAGATGAGCATTATGCATGCACAACTAATACAACTTCTATAGGAACAACCTTCCCTGCCTATTTCCCTCAAATAGTAATTAACAAGTTTTGATGCATATTGATAACATTATATATAGGAGAAGTTTTCTTAATGATAATTTAGTTCATTCCTTGTATATATAAAACCATCCTGCATTGGAACTGCCATATGAAACTTTTCTTTCACATTGGTTACTTAAAGTTTTAAGGACATTATCTTAAATATGGGGCAAATCAGATCAGATTCAGCAAGTACCAGAAAGCTTAGCTACAACTTCCCTGGAAAAAAAATTAATACTCACCTGATCATAAGATCGAGTACAGAACCTAGAGCTCACAAAAATTTATAAAAAAATAAAATAAAAATGAATGTGGATACATATATCACAATCGAAAGCATCATGTGGTTTTTCTTATACACTTTCCCCCCATATAGTGAAAATGCACTCTTAGCCACAAACACACAAAACTGATACCTTTTATGCAAAATTTTCTGACATTCAGATTCTATGTCAAACTTACAGGTAACATGACAGAGAAGCTTCCTAATAGTAACATATACCAAGTGTGAAGCAAATCATCTAAAAACCGCCACAAAATATACAAAATTTATATTATACTCATACGAAGTAGACATAAGATAGACATCTCACAGTAAATAAAAAAACAATTTTATATTTAACTATAGCAATTAACGCTGTGAAGTTATAACAGCACACACAACAGATTTAAATATCAACAAAGACAGAAATCGAATCGTCATTAGCTATATATATGTCTGAGAAAACTGAGAGGGCAAGGCTTACAGTAAATTAAATGTTTTCTCTGATTTCCCTCATAGTTCAGAAAAAGAAGGATCTGAAACAAAATCAAGGTGACGTGAAACATTTCAAGCAAACTCACCCAAACATCAAAAGTAGTACTAACTAATTAACCGGTTAGAAAAGGACAAATTGTCATGCGTTTACTTGTCTTGTCAATACCCAAATTAATTTTAACGGAAGCCTAATTAATCAGAACATTTAAATGATGGGACTAGATTGACAATTTTCCTTCTCAGCGCGGGTAGGTCTGCACGGTCGTCGGCACTGTTAGTAACCTGCGAATCAAGTAAAATAATTGAAAGAAAAATATTATTAAATAGATCAAAGTATTGTGAAAAAAGTAAAAATAAAATAAGATAGACAACCGTCCTTTTTATTTCCCTACCTCACACTGAACACTGTGAATTAATCTTCCATTGATTTGGCTGGTGACACAATTAACAACCCCAAGTCCTTCCTCAAGCATCAAATTAAGTAATTTTGAAAGGGGAAACAACCTTTCCCCGAAGGAACTAGAAACTTCTATTCCAACACCAATATTGTTATTAATCTCGTGAACACTGAAAAAGCTACTATATGTGTATTTTTCGCACTCGTGTGTTTCTTCTGGATTTGAAGAATTATTCTCCGTTGGTTTCTTCAATTCATCTCTTTTGGCGCTCAGTTCTTTGATTCTCTTTTGCATGTGCTTTATGTAGTTCTTCGCTTCATTCATGTGATCTGACATCGAACGCTTCCCCTAAAAAGCCCACCACAACAAAAACCCTAAAATTAAATATAGTAAAATATCAAATCCAGGTTTTCCCAATATAAGGATCCGCCCTTCTCGACGCATTTTAAAACTACGAGGGGTGATGTTGGATGTTACAAATGGGATCAGAACCAAGACTTGGGTGGATTAAGTACTATAATTATCTCCATGTTTGAAGAACTCAGGTCTGAACAAAGTCGAAGCCAAGAAAAACGAGAGAAGGGGGATTTTAATTTGGCTCAGATCTCAAAATCCAGATTAGAGCAATAATTTTGCAAAGAGTTACAGAGTTAGTATATATAGAGATAGAAGAAAAGGAGATAGCTAGGAATTTAGAAACTTTACCTTGATGAACTCGAGTGGAAGAAGAGATCTAAGGGAAGCATAGAGAGTAGCCATTTCTTGCCTTCTTTGCCTCTCAATCTCTCTGTGAATGAGCTTCTCGTTCTTCTTCTCGTAGTCCTTATTATCAGAATTTCGATAATGGTTCATCTTATCACTAGCTGTAGACTCAGAAAGTAGCTTGTTGGTACTAATACTTTGTAATTTTTTATCGGAGAAATTGATGATGTCCAGAGAAGCATGATGATGAGCATGGCCGGCGTCCAGAATGAGATCCTCTGAGATTTTCTGGTGGTGGTGGTGGGGACGGCTAGAAAATTCTATGACCTTCTTATTGTTGCCTCGTTGTTGTGAAGGAAACATACTGTGCTCTTTGGAATTTGGCTATGGAGGCTACAGGAAGCACAGATTTCTTTGGGTTTGCTTGCTTTCATAGAGACCTTCAAGATTCCTCCCTTATCAAAGGCATAGTGACTTTATATGAGAAGTGACCTAATTGGGGTATTGAATGCAATATATATAAAAGTATAAAACAAGCTTTGCTCATGTACTATAGTACCCTTGGTTACTCCACCCATTAATAATTTGCGTACATATTATGTGGATCATCACTCTACTTTAGGCATTCTTACTTAATTTATTTATGCGAGGGTTTTTGCTGAATATCGGTAAAATTTAATACTAACATAATTATTTTTGCTTGATTCTTTGATAATTAAGAATTTAAAATTTAACCTCTTTAAATTTATAGAAATAGTGGGAAAAGTTATTTATAATTATAAGTGAGTATTAATATCTAAAATCCATGTAATTTTTCAAGTAATATGTACCACGCATGCATCTATGCATAATGTATGCATGAATGTAGGAAAATAAGAGTCATGGATGTACAAGTATACAATATCCCATTATTATTTTAAAATTTCTCTTTCCCATGAGGGAAAAAACATCTCTAGCCCCGTATGTCTTTCAGAATATTTTTATTTTATTTTAATGTAATCTGATTTATTATCAATTTCGTTTTTATAATAATTTAATTGTAACATCCCAATTCCAGAGCCAATTTTTTTTAAAAAAAATCAGAGTCGAGCCTTGGAGCGTAAGAGTAACTGATTCCCATTAAAACGATAACCAGAGTGTAATACAGTGTTGATACAACATCCTATTGTTCTCATAGGTAATTACGAAAACGATAAAGTGACATCTCCGTCTCAGAGCTCACTCGTGCTACATGCCCTCCAACCATGAGCCTACTCGTGCAGCTTGCCTCGATCTCCGATCCATGGTCCTCCTGACCCTGAAGCTATAGCTGAGATTCAATTCACCGCATTGAATCTCAGGTAACGGTTAACCTTATGCTCAAATAAAACAGTATAGGGAATGACAGATATTCATGACATAACAGCTATGATCAATATAATGACAGTACATAAGCGTAAAGCAGTATGTAAGCCCCATAAAGTGCTGCACTATTCACCGGTGCCACGATGTACGGTCGTGTCCTCGGCGCTAGGAAAACTCTAACGGTATTACTACATCTATAACCCGTGTGAAACTCGTATGTGTAATCGGTAACCCCGAACAGAGTCTCTAACCGTGAATGTATCTCGGTGACTCCTAATGAGAATCTCTATCCGTGAATGTACCTATCACATATATGTATATGAGCAGCACTAGATTAGTGTTACAAGACGCGAACGTACCTTCGTTGACGACGTTAGGTACTTCGGCGTAAAACGTACTTTTACTAAAAACGTGAAAACGTCCAACAGCCGCACTTCGGCAACAGTAACGGCAACAAATCGAGTTTCGATATCCTATAAGAGTAATATCACTTTCATTAGTGATTTGGCATTATAATCGGCATTTTAGGTAAAAATTACCATTTTGCCCCTATGCCCTAATTGGCGGAATTTCACAAGACTTTGTTACTCTTACAAATTTTCTTCCCGAAATTTCGCTTAACTTCGACGCAATTATGATTTTTGAAATTCTAGACTAAAATAGCCCTATCATATGATATTTAATCATACTTTGAAAAATAAAGGCTACTCTAACTATTGAAAGAACTATGAAAGCTTAAAGCTCGCTATTTTAACTTTCAACTTTCAAAACAAGAATAGGAATCTCATCTCCTACTTCCTAGATCTAACTAACAGTTCTACTAAAACTACCGAAAGAACTATGAAAGCTTAAGTACCGAAAAACTTACCAAGGGCTTCGCTACAGCTTTTCTCCAGAGCTCCTCTCTCTAAAACATCTCTCTAACTTTTGAATTCCACAAAGGAAATGGTGTGAAAAATGAAGAGGAATGCTTGCCTATTTATAGGAAAAAAATGTGCCAACATGTGTAATTTTTCCCTTCCAACTTTGTAATTTTCCCGTTACTTTTAACCATGCAATTCTAGGGTTTTGGTGGATGATTTGCAGCCATGGAAAGCTTCAAAAACGTGCAGCCCCTCCTCCAAGCAAAGATGAGTCATCAAACCATTTTTGCTTTTTGCCTCCGGCCCGAAAAGTTCCCCAATCGGTACCCGAATCGCGTAATCTCGGAAAATCTCAAAAATTCGGAATTACAACTTTGAAGGCATTTTCTCACTTATTAGAAATGTCCAAGTTAACCTAAATTTTGATTCCAATAAGGTTCCAACAGTCAATCTGAAGTTCCTCGAAAAGCGTGCCCGGCTACGGAACAAATTTCTGGAATCATCAACTTCTGGACAAAAATTCACTGATTCCAAATATGTCCAGATAATTTCAAACTCATTTCTAGATGTTGAGTTAGAATTTATTTCTTCAGGTCCAAAAATGTGCCTATCTGCATTTTTCCCTATTTCGTTTTATTAGGAAAATGCACAATCGGCTTCAGAATTAACTTCCGGAAGGGGTCACTTGAAGGTAAAAACTCACTGATCAATATTTTACCTTGACTTTAGAATTCCTATTCTTGGTCCTCTAGATAGGGCCCGTTTCCTAATTTTTGAATCACTATTCACAAAATTTAATTATATTATATAATAATAAAACTTACCAACTAAGTTTCTTTTTTTTTTTCTTTTTTTCTGCCCTTTTTTTTATTTCGTTTTTTATTTATTTATTTTCATTTGATTAATTATTTAATTAATTATTTAATTAATTAAATAATTATTTTTACATAATTTTTTACAAAATTTTCCTATTGGTCTATTCTTGCATTTAGGCTTAAAAATACCTAAACTCAACTATTTTTCTCAAAATTTCCAATTAATTAGTAAATATACTTTTACTAATTTTCAACCATTTTCCGCTAATTTTTGAGCTTTACATAATTATCTCTGAATTTTCTTTGCTTAAGCTTAAGTAATTAGCCAATACTACTTAATTACTTTATTATTACTAGTTGATAATTTTCTTAATTATAATGCCATATTACCTCATAACTTTTGCCCTGACATTTTTGTTTTCATGTCTTCTGCATTATATTAGAATTTTCAAGGATAATTTAGTCATTTCAATACCTTTTGAGCATTCTTATTCAATTTCTCCAAGTTCATAATTTATTAAATTACTATAATTAGAGATAATATACTCTCATACTTCACTTAGTCATTTTACTGCCTTTTAGGATTTTTCATAATTTTCCTAAGTCATTTATGTTCCTTAGGGTATTTCCGTCATTTTGGCACTTTGGCCCTTAAACTCTCTAATTTCCTAGAGATTTTTCCTTAGAAAATAAGCTAATTATTACTTAATATTTGATATCTCATATTCACCTATTTTTGATAGGTATAATTTTACTAAATTATAATACAGTTTTTAGGGTATTACATTAATAATCTTAGTATTATATGTGAAAATTTAGATGCTTTTTTTAACATACTGAACAATTAATTAAACTCTACCCTGGAGGAATAATATATAGCTTTCTCAGTATAAGAAATTTAATTACAATATCCTTTAATATTTTAAGTCATTATGAACAACTTGAAAACAAGTTCTATTCCTCAGTAATTAATTAGTGTTAGAGTCGTACACTGTACATATCTAACCAATATATGGTTCACTTGAATAGAAGAGAACTTATCGTTATCCTTTGAGTGAGAAATTGACTCAACCAATTACGAACTATGAAATCCAACTCGATCAAAATGTTGAATGTGAGTCGGCTCAATGAGTTAGGTTTAAAACTTTTACGCTTGACTTCCTAAGAGTTTACAAACACGTTGGTTATTGATAAAAACTTGAGCTAAATTTAATTGAAGCGAATTAGTAGTTAAGATCATTTGAGAACCAGCGAATTATACAGCAATAACTCCTTTAGAGGAAAAGTTAAAGAAGCTAAATTTTAAAATACTTAATAGATAGAAAAGTCTGAAAAGCTATAATTTTTATTTTAAATATTACTAGTTTCGTACCAAACGTGGGTCATATAATGCCAGTTCACACCTCTTTCTTCTGAATTATTTGGTTTTCTTCACTTGTTTTTTTTATTTTATTTTTTGTCCAAGACATTATCTGGGTTTTTTATCTTTCAAATACAAAGTATGGACCAGATTCTTCCTGGTCGCAAAAGCTAACATAAGCTAATACTACTTCTGGTTCTAATTATAGGATGCAATTTGTACTATAAAAATGTTCTTATAATTAGAACCAGAGGGAGTAGAATACATCAACAGTATCAACGTGAAGATTTTCCTGTGATATAAAAATTATATTCCTACCTTCAACCACAATGTTGCTCCATTATATATTCATCAATATGATTCTAAAGGAAAACAGCTTAGCAGCTTCGTCTAATTAATTATGGGGATTATCACCTTATAATACTTCATAGTTGTTAATTAAAAAGATTTTTTTTTTCATAGATGGAAAATTAATTGGGTTATGAATTGAATGGGTCAAAACTTGTGGCTCATCACCTTTAATTTTACCGGCCGCTGCACAATTTCACCCCCTTCAAAGTCACGTGGTCGGTATCTTTTGATCTTCTCACTCTATCATTGATGTATTATATTGACTTAACGCTGGAGAAATATAATGCTTGGAAGAATCCCAGATATTAGGCGCTAGTGACCGACATACGTGCATCAATTAACCTAAAACAAATACAATAAGAAGCTTGCAATAAGAAACTTGAATCATAAAAATTATTAGAAGCACCAGACATGGTTTCTATGATCTCTTCCAAATTTAATTATGGTAGAACCATATTTTGGTATCTATGCCTGTGCAAAGTGTGAACTTAAAAAGGCATTTAAATTATATTGATTATTAAAATGGTGAAGTTTGGTGGAAAAAATGTCAGAGAGATGTGGACGAATCGGTCAGGTTTTTTATTATAGAAGCCTTTTCTTACTTTATTGTGTTACACATGGCTATATAGCCTATATAGAAAAATGTTTCCAACAAGATAGAAGAAAAGAAACTGATCAATTTTTCATATAACAGGTTTCTTATTAAGTACAGATCTTATCCTAAGTCAGACATATATAAATTATAATTGTACATGTATATTGACGAAAATATAATGATTTTCGAGTATTCAAGAAAATAGTGTGATTATTAGTCTAATTAATAAAAGGATTTCATTATGTCATTTTTGTTTATAATAGTTAAAAGCTATCACTTTTACCAAATTAATGTGCCGTTGATACTATAAGAAAGCCACTTAACATTATTAATCATAATAACACTGAAAAAACAAGTAGATATAGGGCATGTTTGGAATGACGATTGGAGCCTATAAAAGAAGTTTTTCAATTATGACTTACGATGTATAAGGTAAGTATGTGAAAGGAATTTTGTTTCAACTCACGTCAATGTACTTGTGAATAGTGATTCCAAACAAGCACAGCACGGTGACAATGAAAAGCATTGAAAAAAAGGGACAAATTAACAATAAGGACGTTTCCATCCTGGCATAAGTTTAAGTGAAATAATGCGAATATAAAATAAATTAAACAAAAATAAACCTTTCGACTGCAATGATTGAAGATAAGGATGCTTTCATCCTGATATAATTTTAACTTAATTAATGTGAATATCAAATAAAAAAATTAAACAAGTTCAGTGTTTATCTCAAAAGCAGCTGATGTGTGTGTGTCTTTTCATTAACGCGAGAACAGTTGCAACCACCTATGTTAAGAAATTTGTTTATAACCTTATTCGAGTATTGTATTAGATTGGAGGAGTGACTGAGCAAGAACAACAACAAAAGATTTAAAGGATCTTAATAAACATTTTCAATACTCAAAAGGGTTTTTTTTTTTAATTGAAGGATATTTTAATCGTTACGTGTATTTTCAAAACAAGCTTTTATTTTTTAAATAACGGATATTTTCTTACTGGAGACAATATAATTTAAGACCTGGTTCCAAATGCCGTGGTCTATTTTGGCATAAATTTGAGCTGCTAGGATAGTCATGATTGATCTAAAGTATTTTAGGTGAACTAATGTGATTAATATAAAGTTTTAAACATTACTATTCTACAGTACACTCGCCTTTTTTGTTTTCCAGAGGATCAGGATTCGTATCTCAAGCCCACTAACATATGATACAAGAACTCTGCGTCTAAGTACTAAGGTTCATTATTGAGATCAAACATATCCGCTTAATAACTTCGTTATCTTTCCTTTGAGTGGCACCACACGCATAATACAGCAATTAATGGAATAGATAATCAATTTTTTATAATAAAAAAAGAAAAGAAAAACGCTTTACAACAGAGCAATGAGTTGTCTTCGGAGATTTCTTTCATACCAAACTAACGACACAAATCCTAATGGAATTTGGTATGCTGGCCTCTTGATAGACACATCTTTATTAATGAAAGCGATCGAGAAACAACATTGCTTGCAGATAATTAAAATGACTTTGGTGGTCAAAGTGTTGTTAGTTGTATGGATTTGGATGATGTTTTGAAGAACTTTTGGTGACGATTAATTATATTGTTAATTTTGGGAACATTACTAAACAAATAATTATGGATATTAGAGGAAAGCATTTCGAAAGAGGAAACTATCAATTTTTTTTGTCACATGATTCAATTCTTATAAATTTGTAAAAAAAAAAAATGGTGTCGATTTGTGCATGTAATACCCTGAAAATCCTAATTATGATAAGAATCATAAATTAGTAAATAATACCTATTGGAAATAGGTGAATATGTGGTCTCAACCCTTAAGATATAATTATCTTATTTGATGGGAATTTCTATTGAAATTAAAAGGCATAAAGGGGCCGAAAATTCCTAAAATACATTTATGGATCATAAAATACCCTGAGAAAATTATGATAAATCTCAAGAGGCAGTAAAATAATTATTAAAAATCAGAGAGTATATTGTCTCTAATTTTGGTAATTTATTAAATTATAACCTTGGAAAAATTAAAGGGGAAAAATTAAAAAGTATTTTGAGGACCAAAATGACCCCAGATTTTTAATATTATGCAGGTGCATAAATTACCAATGTCAGTCCAATAGTTGTGAGATAATGGTTAATCCTAAATAAGGAAATTATCAACAATTGGTAAGGGATTAAATAGATAATTAATGGCTAATTATCTAAGCTCAATTAAGGGAATATCCAAGTGAAATTGTGAAAAAACCCTTTAATTAAATGTTAATGGCTAAAATTAGCATAAAATACACTTGCTAATTAATTGAAAAAGATTAAGAAAAATTATTGAGATTAGGTACATGAAAATCCCTAATCCTAAAAGAATTGCTAATCATGTGATTAGGACACTAATTAGGCTTTCTAATTTAATTAGGAAAATTAAATAATTGCCAATGGTTAAGATGTAATCTTGAAAAGTAAAATCAAAGGTCTAGGATTTATTCTAGTAATTTCAAATGCCTAAATCCTGTTAATACCTATTAGCCAATGGTAGAATTTTGGGAAAATAAATGTAAGATAAATGGAATATTATAAATTAATTAAAACAGGAATATGTATGTATGTATGTATGTATGTATGTATGTATGTATGTATGTATGTATGTATGTATGTATGTATGTATGTATGTATGTATGTATGTATGTATGTATGTATGTATGTATGTATGTATGTATGTATGTATGTATGTATGTATGTATGTATGTATGTATGTATGTATGTATGTATGTATGTATGTATGTATGTATGTATGTATGTATGTATGTATGTATGTATGTATGTATGTATGTATGTATGTATGTATGTATGTATGTATGTATGTATGTATGTATGTATGTATGTATGTATGTATGTATGTATGTATGTATGTATGTATGTATGTATGTATGTATGTATGTATGTATGTATGTATGTATGTATGTATGTATGTATGTATGTATGTATGTATGTATGTATGTATGTATGTATGTATGTATGTATGTATGTATGTATGTATGTATGTATGTATGTATGTATGTATGTATGTATGTATGTATGTATGTATGTATGTATGTATGTATGTATGTATGTATGTATGTATGTATGTATGTATGTATGTATGTATGTATGTATGTATGTATGTATGTATGGCTGGCCGAAATTTTGGGACCAAAGGGGATAAGAATTGGACAAAATAATATCTAGATATTATGTGATTAAAATAGTAATATAAATGTGAAAAAGCAAATAGGATAAATGGCCACCGATAGAAATTAAATCCTAACTAGAAAACCATGAATAAGGTTTCTAAAGTCAGGGCATATTATGACAAGTGAATTTTTAGCTTGGAGTAGGTTACCTCTGAAGTTATTTCCGTAACCGAAAAGGGTTATACTAGACTGGCTAAGAAGCTATCTGATATTCAAAAAGCAAATCAGATAAATGAAAATCTATAGCAACCAAGCCATAACTTGAAATCCAGGGATGAGGTGATAAACATTTGGGCATATTATGAATCAGTGGATTTTTGTCCCGAAGATGTTGTTACAGTGATTTCCGTAACCGAAGATGTTTATCCGAAAATGTTCGGCAGGCAACGAAATGTACTGGATGGGATCAAAGATTTAGTTAACCCAGAAATTTCTAAAGAGGAAGAATAGACCTTCAGGGCTATGTTGTCATATTTTTGAGATTTTCCGAGATTACGCGATTAAGACACCGAACAGGTAACTTTATCGGATAAACCTCCATAAAGCAAGGATGACATCACTTGTGTGACATCATCCTTGGGGAGGATGACATGGGGGAGGACGGCCAAGGTGATTCCAAGGGCCAAGATGTTGCCATTTCATGAAAGCAAGATCCAATGGTCCAAAATTGATATGAAAAAGCATGAATAGTGTTTGAAATTTGTCTATAAATACCCAAGAGCTCCATGCATAATCCTCACACCAATTCCTCTTTGAAATTTCAAAATCTTGGAGTGGAGAAGAGAAGGAAGAGTCCGGAGAAATTCGTAGCGAAGCCCTGAGTAAGTTCTTCGGTCCTTAGCTTTTAAGTTCTAGTCTTTTGTTCGGTAGTTTTAGTAGAAATATTAGTTAGATCTAGGAAGTAGGAAATGAAATTCCTATTCTTGTTTTTAAGCCTCATTGCATTGAAAGATGCCTGACGAGGTAAAAACATAGTAGGGATTGAGTTTCTGAAAGTTGGGAGTCAAAGTAGCGAAGCTCTGGCGAAATTTCGCCGATTAGCAAAGTCAGGGGTAAAATAGTAATTTATGACTAGAACCTCTGTTAGAATACTGTTCATGAGTTAATGGATACGATGTTACCCTGTTAGGATATCCGGGAGATCCAGAGTCGGGTTCAAAAGGGGTCGGACAATTGGCCAAACACACGGTAGAAGGTACGTTCGCGTACTGTAACACTAATGCTAATGCTTATGTTATACTTGTATATGTTGTGGATACCATGAATAGGACTCTATCCTGGACATGCACTGTGACTAGGGAACTGTATCTAGATCACTAAATACAACTTTACACGGGTTATACTCATGATAATGCCGTTTTGTTTTCCTAGCGCTGAGGACACGACCAGTACATCGTGGCCTTGGATATGTGCGGACCAGGGATAACTTTGCATGATAGTGTAGTTGTTATCAAATGATCATACGACGTACTGGCTTGATCATTACTGTAATGTTAGAAATATCTGTTATGCATATGATGATAATATGAGCATGAGGTTAACCGTTACCTGAGGTCCAATGTGCATTGGACCTCAGTCTTGAATGATAGTTGATGAGGGTCTTTTTGTCTTTAGCCTTGGGGTCCACAATCAAAAAATAACCAAGGATTGCGTATAGGCAAACCTAGGATCGTTCTCTCTCTCGAGGAGCCTTTTATTGATTCCTAGATAATCTAAATGTTATGCAAATGCAATAAAACAAGGGAAAAATAGGTTTTGGCTTTTTCAATTAACAAACTAAAATAGGAATGCAATTTAAATTAAATGCTAAACTATTATTTTTGGTATTTTCTTTATAAAATAGTAAATGTGTGAATGGAATGGATGAAGTGAAAATATGAATGATAAACGTTCTTGGTAATGAAGAAATGACTATCATTGCTCATAAAAGATTATGGGAGTTAAAATTCATCAAGTCTTAAGAAAAACCTCAAGATACCACTTGAGTCCAATATTCTCAATTAATAATAGCTCCTACTACCGTAGCTAACCACTACCTCTTGAGATATTGTTAGAAACCACTTGATGTGCAGTTAAAATTGGAATAATGCAACATGAGTCTTCTTAAAATTGAGTACATAACAGTCCCTCAAAAGGGTACAAATCAATCACATTAACTAGACAATAACACGCTAATTAATATAATCTCAAAGCAACCACAAGAAATTAAAACACATAGTTTTCATACTACAAAATCCAATCTCAACCACAATTGTCAAACCAACAGACAATAAACATTAATCTCAGTTCCAGAATTTATATACAATAATTCCTAAAACTAGGCAACCTAAATATATAAATCTAGACTAATAGATTGAACAAATTAGCTCCCCTTTGAAGCTTTGAACTCAAGTCAATATCCACTACCAAGAAGCAAGGGATCAGCCGCTCATTGCAATCTGGACACTCGCCGGAATGCGGGAAAACACGCCGGAAAATTCAAGAACTCGCCGGAAAGTTGCAGATTCGCCTAACAGCAAAGGAACTCGCCAGAAAATTCAAGAGAAGACCGATGAAGGTCTGGAGGTCGACGGCGCTGGTTCTGAATCGCGTCTCGAGTCTAAATCTCCGGTTCTCTCAGGTCTGCATCTGCTCCGTTGATGATGGCAATGTTTCGCCGGTGACGGTGGTGGATGAAGAAGGTGGGGTCGCCGGTGGGTGGGCTGAATTGCAAGGAAGATCGAGCAAAGAAGGAAGAAGAAGAAGAAGTTCGATTCCCAGGTCTCTCTCCTCACGTTCGTTCGCGGCTTCCTCCCCTCGTATCAGGTCTCTGCCTCTTTTATTCAATGCATGAAGATATACTCTGAATCTTTGACCTAGCTCCTCAAAACGCAGTGTTTTGCTGTAGCGACCTAAGTGAAAATTTCAAAACGTTTTGTAGAGGGACCAAAATTTTCATGTAATCACTCATTAATCCAAATTAATCATAAAGAACACATTTTTAACCCAATCAACATGATTAAATCCCAAATTAATCATGAAATAACACATCAAAAATATGGTCTGATCAATAGTACAGGTAAGGACCAGGGACAAAGACGACACCGGTAGATGGAGCCATAGATATAAACCAAGAGGCAGAGTCGTAGAAATGCACCGGTCAAGGCAAGAGCCGGAAGAAGATCATCAGAGCCTATTGTCAGGCATGAGTCTAATGAAGTTATTTCGAATAGTTTGGTGCCGAAGGTAAGGCTAGTCTATGTGGGTCAGTCAATCAGTCGCCGTGAACTCGGTGAGGCCCCCATGATAGACACTTACAGGCCATTCATTCGGTTAACGGAGTTAGGTTCATTGCCCCAAGTCTAGTCAAGGCTTGGTCTAGGTTGTATAGTTACTTTTTGTGAAATGTAATTGTACAAAGCTCTGTAGATTGTATCACATGATTATTCCTTCGGAAAATTTTTAATATACCAGCATACGCTCGGCATCGTCATATGTCGGGGTATTTTTATATTAGTTACTCATATATTGTCCAATTTTTAGTGCATTGCTCAACGTTTCCGCAGTACTATGATGTAGCACCTCAAATTCTGTTGAATTTTTCTAAAACCAAGTGTCATCCGACACAATTTGTAATATGGAATTTGGGGTGTTACAGTGCACAAGATAGCCTCGATCTTTATGACAGCTGGAAACCCTAAACCCATCAGCATAATGCGTTGCCATAGGAAGAAAGAACAAAAAATTCCCACTTCTAATTAATATTTAACTAGTGACGTAATTTTAATTATTTATTCTAAGCAAATCCTCCTGTAATCTCCTGCTGAGTATTATTTTAATATAATAATAGAAGCGGTGTGCTTGAATTTTGTATGCATCAATTAATGCTCAACTATATATGCTCATATGTCAAGTAATAAAATAATGAAACCCTAAAGTTTTATCAGGAGGGGCGTTGCTTTCAATACATGGGTCATATTAGCTCAATTAAAATATGCTTTTAAAGTTAGAGGATTGAGAACCAAGGGACCCAATGAACTTTTTTAAAATTAAAAATTAAAAATTTTATCAACATCTATAATTCGCAGGACAACGACATGATCACAACCTACATAAAATAAGCTGGCAAGGGTGAGTTCTGTGAGGCTGTATCTAAATTCATAGGCTTTCTTTTTATTGTAACTTTTCTTTATTCTCTCTAGTGTTAACTTTTCTCGTACTGTCTGTATTGGTTCTTTACATGTTATGGTTTGGTGCATTCCCTCTTTGCTTTTTTAAGTTCCTCCAATTAATGGGGCATGCTTTCTAGAACACGCAACTTGCTCTTGGTTAGTGATTAATTTTAGCGAATAAGTTAATTAGGAGTCAAAAAATTTCTTTAATTAATCACTTCTATTAGTTCAATATTTCAGTAACGAATTCACTCCCATGTTCAACGTTTATAGTAACAAAAAAAAGTATTTAGTAGTGTTGGTTTTTTTTTTTTTTTTGCTAAGCCCAGGTATGTATCCTCTTTTTGAAATGTGGGAACATCTCTAAATGAAAAGTTGAACCTTAATTCACCACATCGTGAAAAACTAATCATTTTCACTACGACTCAACCTGTTGGCAGTAATGTTCATATTAAATATATCATATATATGACCAAAAAGTTACCTGTATAAGAAAAAGCACTTACTTCTTATTGTATATTATTTTATATATTATATACCTTCGGGTGCTTCTTTGTTTCTATGTAGTGATGAAAGACCAATTTGATTTTTTGACATCATTTGAAACCAAAATTTTAAAATCAACACATTATTGAGTTCATGAAGCTAAGGTTGTCATGATTATTGAATAAAACCTTGTTTTGCATGCTTCCTTGTATGGAAAGAAAAGGAATATAAATTATATATACACATGTTATGCACATGCACATATATATAGTGACATAATTAATGTGTGGTTATTTGGTTGTCAATGATGCTCTTAAACTATATATTTCTCGATCGTTAACAAATATAATTTATGGGTGAAATTGATGGGGAAAAAACAAAGAATTTGTGGGTGAAATTAAGGCATAGATGATTCTTTTATAATTAACTGGTTGAAGCTGAAGGGTAAAAAGACAATCCCTCTTGATATTTTTTTTGTTGGTACAAAAAATAAAGGGATCGGAAGAATAAATTACTTAAAGACATATTTACGTACGTATAATAAATACTAGCTATAGGACTCAGAACATAATTAGTGTAATCAACTTAATAGGAAATTTAGGAGGATAATTAGCCCTTTGTGAATGAGTGTGTCCTAAAATATAAGATTTGTTTTAGGTTTGTTAAAGTATTTATTGCACTTTTTTCAATTTTATCCCTTGATTGTATTTGTCATATTTACTGTTTTCCACACTTATCTTCTTTACAAATAAGGGCATATAGTTGAAAAAATACTTATGTATTGTTTTTAACTAATTTTAATGGTTTTCTTGATAAAAAACAAATTAGTTATTTGAAGCTTATAATTTACGAGGAGAAAAAACTAAATAATATTCTTTTTTTTTTTTGGATACACATGAGCATCCTTACAAATAACTAGCCCTTATCCAGTTCAATAATCCTTTCTAACGCCAAATCTGGGATCGAAATAGCGTGGAGCCCTGGCACAGTCGATAAGCTCTTCTTTGCTAAGTGGTCTGCTACCTTATTCTTCCTGCGACTGATTAGATGAACGTCAACAGTCCAGTCTCGATTAACTACTTCCTTGAATTGATCAATCAGGCTCCGGTCTTCATGGGTCTCATACCTTGAGCTGTTCACCAGTGCAACAACGTCCGCTGCGTCAACTTCCAGAACGATGTTCTTGAATCCCATATCCCATGCTAACTTCGAGTGAGAATACCTCCCAAAGCTCTGTTTGCCAAACTATCCCCATCCTCACCTTTGAACATAAACGCTCTCAAGAACATGCCATGCTCATCTCGCAAAATACCTCCACTCGCAATACCAGGAGATGAGGGAGAGAAAGCGCCGTCAGAATTAAGCTTCACCCACCCAGGCGGTGGGGGTTGCCAGCATTCCTCAATCTCGCTCGGCGATCTCCTCCAGCCATAGTAAGGCTAAACCTGTTATGAGCTTCCTTCCAACAGGTTCGCATGGCGTTGGCACTGGTTGAAATAGACAGGTTCGAAATTTTCTTGCCTTCAAACACAAATGTATTTCGACGTCTCCATAGCCACCAACATGTGATAACGAATTGTTGCTACCTAGAAACGTTGGTTAAGAGTCTATTATGCAGGACTAGCCATATAAACATCTTACATCTCTCGGGGACTTTAATCTTCCAAATCTTGCTCCATATTCTCACTCATCTCATTTTGGGGGATACAGGGGATCTTGGTTAGCCACCTTTTGTCCCATTATGGGTCCAAACCCTAACCACCGTTGCTCTCTTTGCTCAGCACTGAGAATCAAGAAGATCAACTTGGTTTTGTTTTCTTATAACAACCCAATCATGACGAATTATTAGTGTTTGTTTCCATACCCAGTTGATCCTCCTCTTAATTACATAATTCTCATTTATAAGAAACCAAAAATATAATTCCCAGAAGATGGATCTGAAATTTCACAAGAACAAACAGACAAAGAGTCGGCGGCCAAACCCACCTGTTGGTCTGCAAGAAGATTACGATGATGTTCAAAAGAAACTGATCCGACGGCCACAGAAAGACAAAGGAGGCAAGATATGGCCGATCTCAGTGCTTCTCTTAGATCCTTACTCCCTCTCGAGTACATCAAGGTATATATTCCTTTTCTTAATTTGTACTTAGAAAGCCCATGTTTCGTATCCCAGTAAAATAGTACCTTAAAAACAGTTGTTTTGTCAATTAGGATTACATATATAATAAGAAAAGAAGAAGAAATTAAAGAACCAAACAATTAAGAAGTGCATGAGTAACTTGTAGCCCACCCTGGATCTTCTATACCCAATCATCTTGTTGCATTTAGAATTTTAGTTCAATATACTCCCAAGAAAATAATTAAACCAAGATTCATAAGGGTAATATATGCATACATACTTGCTCCTGATTTATAGTAGGGTTAAGGTAGAGTTTTATCCCAGAAGTAATTACTCAATAACGCTTAGGAGCAATTACTAATCAGAACATAGCAATATTTCCCCTTGTTAAAAATGTTAACAATCAACGTTAGTTTTTTAATGGTTATGGTAAATCTACTCTTTTTTTAACACTTCTAGGGTAAATTTGCTCATCAAAAAACTTCAACGCTCCTGAATGGTTACTTCTAAGACAAATTTGTACCTTAACCAATACTGTATTACCATTTTTTGGCTGAAACTTTCATAATGATGACGATGCATGATTGGATTGATCAATTTGATTAGGGAAAGCGATCGGCATCGGTTCACTTAAATGAGGCTGCCAAATACATCAAACATCTGCAAAATAGGATCAAGGAACTGAGTTGTAAGAGGAACAGGCTAAGGATGTTGTGCAATTTGAATGTTGATGGCCCTGATATTACAACCTTAACCAAAGCTACAACTCATGACCCGCCGACAATTGTTATTAACTGTTACTCGAAATTTGGCTGGGGTTGATGTTGTTCTCAGCACAGCACAAGTGTTGCCTCTTTAAAAATATTGGATTTACTAGTCAAAGAGCGGTTAAGTGTTGTTAATTACGTTCAAACAAATGTAGAAGGAAGGCAGATCTATACCATCCACGCTGAGGTAATGTTTTGCTTTTTTGTTTATGTTTCTTCAAAGAAACTTAAATGGTAGTTTCTGATTTTTTGCTCCCAGTTATATTATTTTTGATTAATTTCTAGCCTTAACTAAGTTCCAGGAGGTTCCTGATCTAATTGGAATCGAACCCTCAGCATTACAATTTACAAAGAAAACTAGCAGAATCAATTCCGTCTTCAAGTAATTCTCTTCTCTCTAAATGGTAAAAGCTTCCTTCATTTTGTGTATTTATTTTAATTTAGGAGACCAAGCAAAAGGAAAAAGAAAGATCAAGAAGATTAAAATTTGTGTATAAAGGTAGTAATCTAGTTTTATGACTTTATGGATTGACTTCGATGTTGAAAATATGAGATTCTCTAGGTTATAATAAGGATTATATTCTATTTAGCCTGGATATTTATAAAATAGATATTAATCCAGCTGAGTTAATGATTTTCTTGCAATTTAAAACAATTTTTTTTTTTTTAAAGGAAGTACCAAAGAGTTGTAGGTTTGGAGCGTAGATGGTTCATACGCATTTATGCGTCTATCATTAATCGAATACAGCATAATCCTTTGGCCAAAAAGAGAAAGAAGATATTTATTAATTAATAATTGTATTAAATCATTCATCAGTATATTTTATGCACACAGTTGAGCTTTGGGTCTTCCCAAGCCCAAACTCTTTAACCGAGTCTTACTCAATATTTATCAAAATAACCCAAAATATACTAGATTATGCCAACTGAGCCATAATGTGATAATATACAATAATTCAATATATACCAAAAAAGATGGAAGTACTACCGATAGCAAAAGTAACTTAAGCTTTCAAAGTCTTCCCTAATAGACTCACATGAGAACTATCACCTAAAAAATATTTATAACCATCAATCCGGCTCATTATAAATGCTAATATGTGCTAGTAGTTGCCAAGTGAAATATTTTATATAACAAAGTACTAGATATATAATTTACAAATTTACCAAATCAAAAATTATGTAATACAATTTCTATTTCAAATTTCATATAATAAATCACATATATATAACATGCCAAGCAAAAGATTGATGCCCCGACCATCCTTATCACCCCCACCCCTATTACCGCTAATAGAACCCACGAGCTGTAACATAATAGATTTAGTTTCTTTGACAAAACTGCACCAAGCTCTCCAAATAATGAAGTATAGCCCATATAATCAAAATTTTCAAACCTCCATATAATCAAAATCATATCAAACTCTAATTTAAATTCCAAATCTCAACTCATAATTTCATATAGTTCAAGATAAAACAAAACTAAAGCAGTTAAACCTACAATAATACTTCTAGTAATCCAAATTGATGCCTTTAATCTCATTTAGTCGATAAAAATATCCTATAAGACATAATTCTTAAATTATTTTAAAAATTAAATTAAATTTAAGTTCCTACAGCCACTAACTAATAAATCTATAGTGATTAAAATTATCTATTAATCATGCTCTACCTATATATATATAGTCATCTATTATCAAGACTCAAAATTTTGTTACAATTATAACCCCAAAATTTTCACTAATCAGTACTATACTTGTAACACCCCATGTTTGAAATGCGGAAATTTTTTTTTTTTTTAAAACAAACAATCAGAGTGGAGAAATAGAGCGAAAGAGCATTTGGATTCTTAGCCAAAACAGCAACCATTGTGTAACATTGCATAGATTACAGTAGTCCTAATGTTTAGAAAGGAACAACAGATAGAAACGAAACGGAAAGGAATGCGTAAAGCGATAAAGATAGAAATGGAGTCTTGTTGCATGCCTACTCCGGTACTTGCCTCGATCCACGAACCGTGGTCCTCCCGACCACTGAAGCTACAGTGAGATTCAATTCAACGTATTGAATCTCGGAGTAGCATTAACCTCATACCCAAACAATACAAGATACGGACAAACAGATATTTCTAGAGCTAATACAACAAGTATATCACTACAAAAGCATATAGCGAGATGCATGATCATTATGCCGACAAACATAAGCAATAAGCGTATGAAAGCCCCACAATGTAAAACAACAATAACGACTGCACTATTCACCAGTGCCACGATGTACAGTCGTGTCCTCAGCGCTAGGAAAACAAAACGGTGTTATCAAAACTATAACCCGTATAACTGTTTGTATAACGGTCTACGAACATATCATTGACATATAAGTATTTAAGATGTACAAGATTAGTGTTACAGTACGCGTCCGTACCTTCGTTTGCAACGTTAGGTACTACCGGCCTTCTAGAGCTTCCGCCTGAACTTCTCTCTCTTCTTTCTCTCCCTAGGAATTTCGGCCAAGGAGCTCAAAGAAGAATGGTGTGCAGAATTTGAAGGAGGGGGGGGTATTTATAGGGTTTAGATAAGGCTTTGTTTGGCATTTTGGGTTATAAAAACCCATTTTCCCGATCGGTACCCGATTTGCGTGATTTCGGAGAATTCACAAAATTATGGATTTACAACTTTGAAGACAAGTTCTCACTTAGTAGAAATGTCCAAGTTAACCTAAATTTTGATTCCATATAGGTCTCCAACAGTCCAGTTGAAGTTTCCTCTGGGTACTTCTCCTTCATGTCACTCTCAGTTTCCCATGTTGCCTCTTCGGGTGTTAAACCCTTCCAGACCACCTTCACTATCAGAATAGTCTTATTTCTGAGCCGCTTCTCCTTATGATCAATGATCTGTTCTGGCTCAACGATGAAGGTATTATCATGCCGTACTTCGACATCCTCGTACTCGATGACATGATCATGGTCTCTTACATCTCTACTGTCTTGCTAGGAGTCTCTTCTTGATCAGTGCGATCTGCTCAGAGGTTTGCTCAAGCATATCCGGCCCAAGTAATTGCTTTTCGAGGCAATCTGTCGGCAAGATAATGGTGATTGACACTTCCGCCCATACAATGCCTCGAACGGGGCCATTTGTATACTAGCATGATAACTGTTGTTATATGCAAACTCTGCTAGCGAAAGATGTTGATCCCAACTTCCTTTAAAATCCAGGGCACATGCTCGCAGCATATCCTCCAGCGTCTGTATGGTTCTCTCAGATTGACCGTCAGTCTGTGGGTGATAAGCCGAAATAAAGTGTCTTTGACTTGGTTAATCTGTCAACAACTACCCAAATTGTATCATGATTTCTGATTTTGGGCGGACCTACCACAAAATCCATGGTTATGTTCTCCATTTCCATTCCCGGCTCTAGTCCTTGCAAAAGACCGGGGGTCGACGGTGTTCAATCTTTACTTTCCGATGAGTCAAGCATTTGGCCACGTATTCTGCTACGTCTTTCTTCATTCCGGGCCACCACGGTTCGGATTTCATATTCGGTACATCTTGACCATGCACGGATGTAGAGTGTACTTACTCTTATGAGCCTCATCCATTATCGTCCGCCTTAATACATCAGGCGGCGGTATGTAAACTCGTTGTTTATACTCGACCAAACCACTACGTGATAGGTCATAGTCTTGGGTCTCGCCTCGAGTGATCTTCTCACGATCTCTTTTGCCCAATCATCTTGCTTCGAGCTTTCTCACTTCATCTCTCGGATCATACTCCCCTTGACTTGCAAGAAGTGTAGCAAGATAGGCATCGCAAAGTGCATGCGGACCCATGCAGATTTGGTTGGATAGATTCGGATCCACGAAATCTTCCAGCGGTTTACGCTCTGTATCATCATGTATGATACCTTGCTTGTCTTTCTACTAAGAGCATCGGCAACAACGTTTGCTTTACCAGGATGATACTTGATTTCCGAGGTATAATCTTTAATCAACTCCATCCAACGACGTTGTCTCATGTTGAGTTCTCGTTGATCGAACAAGTATTTCGGACTCTTGTGGTCACAATACACTTCTACGGTTTACACCGTACAAGTAATGCCTCCATATCTTCAAAGCGAACACGATAGCCGCCACTCTAGATCGTGTGTAGGATAGTTTAACTCGTGAGGTTTCGGTGACGAGAGGCATAGGCCACCACCCCTCCCCGCCTTGCATTAGGACACATCCCAATCCTTGCCCACTTGGCATCACTTTGTAGACAACATAGGTCTCATCGGGATCGGGGATAATCAATCTCGGGTCTGTAGTCAACCTCTCCTCGACTACTGAAAGCTCTCCTCACAATCATCTCCCATATAAAGGGTTGATTCTTCCTCGTAAGCTTTGTCAATGGTAGGGCAAGACGCGAAATCCCAGTATAAATCTGCGGTAGTATCCCGCCGACCAAGAAAACTACGGATCTCCGTCACGAGTCTCTGGCCGTTTCCGGTCCCGAGGCTGCTTCCACTTTGCTAGGATCAGCTGCAACTCCGCCGCTAGATATAACATGGCCCGAGAAATTTCACTTAGGCTGACCAAAATTCGCATTTGCTCGGCTTAGCATATAGTTGCTTCTCCTGAGTATGCTTAACACCTTTCGAGATGTTCTTCGTGCTCTTCTTTGCTCTTAGAATATATCAAAATGTCGTCGATGAACACCACCACAAATTGGTCTAGGTGTTGTCGGAAGATACTTGTTCATGTAATCCATGAATACGCAGTGCATTTGTTAATCCGAAGGGCATCACAAGGAATTCATAATGCCCATTGATCCAAAAGATCATCAATCCGGGGAAGTGGGTACTTGTTTTTAACAGTCACCTTGTTGAGTTCGCGGTAGTCGATGCAGAGTCGGAAACTTCCATCTTTCTTCTTTACAAAAACATCCTTGCTTCACGCACCGATCGGCTTACGTAGCGGAGAAAGTTCGAGCTCACTTCAACCTTGTCTCAGGCAAATGATATCTCCTTTTTGCCACGGTCGATCATCGCACCGTTGGCCGTTAACAATTGAGACCAAATATGATGTCGATGCCGTGAAGAGGTAGACGGATAAGATCCTTTAGAAACTCGTCCATCCACGTTAGCGGTGAATTCATACATGCATCGAAGCTAAAGACTTTACACCCAACGGTGTAGATACAACAAGATCAAATGGCAATCTACGGGCATGCAATCCTAAACGACTTGCACAATCATAGGAAATAAGCAGTGACTAGCACCCAGGAGTCATACAATGCTTCAAGTAGATTTCCATTGAGATAGATGGTACCTTGAACCATCTCTGGGGACTTCTTGGCCTCTGTGTTTGTCAATGCAAAGATTCGGCCGGTGTTACGAGGTCTCGCCTCGCGGTCTTCTCGGGGCAATCCCGGCTAATGTGTCCAGGCTTCGACACTTGAAAGCAGACTTGTTTCCCATCGCAGTTGGCTCTGGATGGTACTTCTTGCATTTAGGACACGTACGGGATCCCTCATGCAGGGTAATTTTGTTGCTAGGTTGGTAGGGTCTCTTGTTTCCACCACGGTTGTTGTTCCAAGGTGCCTTCCTCTTCGTGAGGAACCTCCGCGGTTGGAACCACCGCGACTTGCATTATTTCCTTCTTGGCCTCGGGTTTTGCGCAATTCCTTCAAATTGCGCTCCGTCATCTGCGGATTCTCTTGCTTGGGCCATTCTTCGAAATTCTTGAGACACTAACCTTGCCCTTATATCATATTTTAATCCCTAGGTTACTAGTCGGTTAGCCTTCCGGCTCTCATTCTTGTAGATTTTTAGGTATGATGAATACCGCGACGAGGTTGGTAAAAACGGGCGAAGTAGTCGTCGAAAGACTCCTCGGCTCCTTGCTTGATACGCAGGAATTCTTCTTCTTTAATTACTGTGTTGATGGAGGAAAGTACTGTTCATTGAACTGCTCCAAGGAACATCTCCCACGTAACGGGGCGGGCGGGAGTTGTGGAAACACTTTTCCACCATCTTTGTGGGCATCTCCCTCAAGCTTATAAATTGCTAGGCTGGGCCATCCGATTTCGGGGCATTCCATGACTTCAAAATCTTCTCAAGACTCGAAGCCAATCCTCGGCTAGCTCACTCCTTTCCCTCGGAAACCGAGGTGGTTTCAACTTGCGTAGCTTGGTTTACCCAGTTTTGTTGAGTCTCTCTCTTTGTCCGCGCCACAGGTGGTGATTGGGATCTCTCGGACCCCTCGAGTTCTTCCTCATTGTCATTGTCATCATTGTCATCATATTCTTCATCATCATTGTTGTTGTCATCTTCTTCATGTTCTTGTTCATCCTCAAGTTGTGATGCTTCCAATTGTCTTTGTGCCTCTGGTCTGTTGGTTTTGTCTTGCCAAGAGAGCATCAATCGATACTCTTTGTTCTTGTAGAGTTCTACGCATTTCTTCAATTTCATCACGTCAGGGTTGATTCGGTTCATTGTTTCGTTCATCCCGAGGTACATGTCGCCTCTCCTCTACCTCGGCCTCGACCACGGCCTCGGCCTCTTGGTGCTTGGCACCTCTTAGTATCGCCATTTGTTATTCTCTTTCCTTTAAATAATTATGACACAATATATGTGTCATTAGAAATGGCACAACACGTTGCACACCAAACATATATTCATGTATTCATTTTGGAATACATATTGGTACATGCTAATCCTATATTACATAGTCTTAATCGGTAGTTTATGACCGGTGGTTAAAATCCTTCGCGTTAAGTAATTCATAACTTCTGAGATCGAACCCGGCTCTTCTAATAGTCTTCTTTGCGTCCACACTTCGCCATGACCAATGCTTTGATCGTATAGTGCTTATCACGTTACATTAAGTAACTAGAACTTGTCGTAGGATGTTGGGTTCATAGAAATATTCATTCTCGAATCGTCTTGAGCTTTAACGAGTTTGATAATACTTGCACGATTGTCATCTAAATGGATGAATGATCGAGTAGTACCGGGTTTCTCCCGGCTCTAATCATACTAGCCATTGTCTCTGTTCATCTTTACACATTTTTGACCAATGGTGGTATCGGTACTCATTTTCAAACACTGTGCTCAAAGTTAAAAGGCTTAAGGACTAACTCATTATCCGAGCAGAATGGCCGGGTAAGTGTCCCATTGGGGCCTCCTAGCGGATTAGCGGTGACTTATGGCACGCCCACGTAGACTAGCCGCCGGCAAAAGTTGGCCAGTGGTAACGTAGTTAAATACTTGCGAGAATTTTGTAACACCCCATGTTTGAAATGCGGAAATTTTTTTTTTTGGGGGCCTGTACCTGTTAGCAAATGAAACAAACAATCAGAGTGGAGAAATAGAGCGAAAGAGCATTTGGATTCTTAGCCAAAACAGCAACCATTGTGTAACATTGTATAGATTACGGTAGTCCTAATGTTTAGAAAGGAACAACGAGATAGAAACGAAAACGGAAAGGAATGCGTAAAGCGATAAAGATAGAAACGGTCTTGGTGCATGCCTACTCCGGGTACTTGCCTCGATCCACGATCCGTGGTCCTCCCGACCACTGAAGCTACGGTGAGATTCAATTCAACGTATTGAATCTCGGGTAGCAGTTAACCTCATACCCAAACAATACGGTATACGGACAACGAGATATTTCTAGAGCTAATACAACGGTATATCATAAGCATACTAGAGATGCATGATCATTATGCCGACAAAACATAAGCAATAGCAATATGTAAAGCCCCATAAGGTAAATAACAACAACGGCTGCACTATTCACCGGTGCCACGATAATTAGTCGTGTCCTCGGCGCTAGGAAAACAAAACGGTGTTATCAAAACTATAACCCGTATAGCTGTACGTATAACGGTCTACGAACATATCATTGACATATAAGTATTTAAGAAGCACAAGATTAGTGTTACGATGCGCGTCAGTACCTTCGTTTGCAACGTTAGGTACTACGGCGGAAACGTACTTTCTACGGAGAAACGTGCAAGAATCCTACGGCGGCACGTCGGCGGCGTAACGGCGGCGAATCAACGTTTCAGATATCCTATGAGAATAATGTCACTTCCATTAGTAATTTGACATTATAAGCGGCATTTTAGGTAAAAATTACCATTTTGCCCCTATACCCTACTTGGCGGAATTTCGCGGCGCTTAGCTACATAGGCTATTTTCTTCCCAAAATTTCGCGAACTTCGACGCATTTATGATTTTCGAAAATAAAGACTAAAATAGCCCTCCCATATGATACCCAATCATACTCAAAATTTAAAGGCTATTACTACCCCTAACCTTTAAAAGAGCTATAAAAACTACAACTTTTCAGCGACTCGATCCCTACTATGTTTACACCTCTGCATATTTTTCAACGCAAACAAGGCTCTAAAACATTTGTAGGAATCTTGTCACCTACTTTCTAAATCTAACTAACAATTCTACTAACTACTAAACTAAAAACTAAAGACTAAAGCCCGAAAGACTTACCGTTGAAGACTTCGGCGAGCTTCCCCGAACTTCTCTCTCTTCTTTCTCTCCCTAGGAATTTCGGCCAAGGAGCTCAAAGAAGAATGGTGTGCAGAATTTGAAGGAGGGGGTATTTATAGGGTTTAGATAAGGCATTGTTTGGCATTTTGGGTTATAAAAACCCATTTTCCCGATCGGTACCGATTTGCGTGATTTCGGAGAATTCACAAAATTATGGATTTACAACTTTGAAGACAAGTTCTCACTTAGTAGAAATGTCCAAGTTAACCTAAATTTTGATTCCATATAGGTCTCCAACAGTCCGGTTGAAGTTTCCTCGAAAACGTGTCGAACGCGTCGGTGTCGGAACGTTTTTCGAGATATCAATCTCTTGGAAATAATTCACGATTCCAAATATGTCAAAATAAATTCAAACCCATTCCTAAATGTTGAGTTAGAATTTATTTTCCTCTTTTCAAAAATATGCCTATATGCATTTTTCCCTATTTTGTTTTATTAGGAAAATGCACAAACGGCCTCGGAATTAACTTAGGAAGAGTTTAACGGAAGATAAAAACTCACGATCAATATTCTACCTTGACTTTGGAAATCTCTATTCCTAGATCTCTAGATAGGATCCGTTTCCTAATTTATACATTACTATTCACACTTTTTACTTTAATTAATTATATTAATATAATAATATGCAACTTGATAAATATATATATAATAATTTTTTTTTCTTCTTTCACCAACAAAGATGTCGGCAGCCCCTTTTGAATATATATATATATTATATTTTTTATTTAATTAATTATTTAATTATTTACTTATTTAATTTTCCAAAAATTCCACAAAAATACCTAATTGGTCAATTCTTGTATTTAGGCTTAAAAATACCTAAACTCAACTATTTTTCACAAAAATTTCCAATTAATTAGTAAATATATTTTTACTAATATTCAACTAATTTCCACTAATTTTTGAGCTTCCCATAATTATTCTTGAATTTCCTTTGCTTATGCTTAAGTAATTAGCCCAATATTACTTAATTACTTAATTATCATAACTTGATAATTTTCTTAATTACAATGTCTCATTATCTTCATATTCTTGCATTAACCTTAGTATTTTCATACCTCCAACATTATTCCATAATTACAAGGGTATTTTGGTCTTTTTACTACTTTTTGAACATTCTTATACAATTTTCCCAAGTTCATATTTTATTAAATTACCATAATTATGGATAATATACTCTCCTAATTCACTTGGTCATTTCTTGCCTTTTGGTATTTTTCCCATAATTTCCTAAGTTGATTACCCTTTCAGGGGCATTTTGGTCATTTTGGCACTTTGGCCCTTAAATTCCCTAATTTCTTGTAGAAATTCTACTTAGAAAATAGACTGTATTTACACAAGACTGGAGATTGAATTTTCACTTATCAGAAATATCCAACTTTTATTTATAATATGCCAGATAAATATCAAGGGTATTACATTTCCCCCCCTTACACAAAATTTCGCCCTCGAAATTTAATCTATACTAACTAAACTTCGGGCCATGAACTCGGGTACTTCTCCTTCATGTCACTCTCGGTTTCCCATGTTGCCTCTTCGGGTGTTAAACCCTTCCAGACCACTTTCACTATCAGAATAGTCTTATTTATGAGCTGCTTCTCCTTATGATCAATGATGCATTCGGCTCAACGATGAAGGTATTATCATGCCGTACTTCAACATCCTCGTACTCGATGACATGATCATGGTCGGGTTGGTATTTCTTCAATTGTGACACGTGAAAAACGTCGTGGAGATTACTCGGGTTCGGGGTAAAGCTAGCGATAAGCTACTTCTCGCGCTTAGCCAAAATTTCGAATGGTCCAACGTACGTGTGGTGAGTTTCTTCCTCTTGAGCGTCCTGCCGACACCGATTCTGGGACATAACTTTAGAAATACATGGTCGCCGACATAAAACGTTAGAGGTCTCCTCCTTTTGTCGGCATAGCTCTTACGTCTACTATGTCTTGCTAGGAGTCTCTTCTTGATCGGTGCGATCTGCTCGGAGGTTTGCTCAAGCATATCCGGCCCAAGTAATTGCTTTTCGGACGAATCATCCGGCACAATGGTGATTGACACTTCCGCCCATACAATGCCTCGAACGGGGCCATTTGTATACTAGCATGATAAGCTGTTGTTATATGCAAACTCAGCTAGCGAAAGATGTTGATCCCAACTTCCTTTGAAATCCAGGGCACATGCTCGCAGCATATCCTCCAGCGTCTGTATGGTTCTCTCAGATTGACCGTCAGTCTGTGGGTGATAAGCCGAACTGAACCTTAGCTTAGTCCCCATACCTTCATGTAATGCTTGCCAGAAACGGGATTTGAATCGTGTATCACGATCGGAGACAATGCTCTTAGGAACACCATGTAATCTCACTATCTCTTTGATATAAATCTCATGAATCGTTCGGAGAATAGTGAATCTTGATGGGAATAAAGTGTCTTGACTTGGTTAATCTGTCAACAACTACCCAAATTGTATCATGATTTCGATTTTGGGCAGACCTACCACAAAATCCATGGTTATGTTCTCCCATTTCCATTCGGCGGCTCTAGTCCTTGCAAAAGACCGGGGGTCGACGGTGTTCAATCTTTACTTTCGACGGGTCAAGCATTTGGCCACGTATTCGCTACGTCTTTCTTCATTCCGGGCCACCAAAGTTCGGATTTCATACTCTGTACATCTTGACCATGCACGGATGTAGAGTGTACTTACTCTTATGAGCCTCATCCATTATCGTCCGCCTTAATTCATCAGCGGCGGTATGTAAACTCGCTGTTTATACCTGACCAAACCACTAAGTGATAGGTCATAGTCTTGGGTCTCACCTCGAGAAATCTTCTCACGAGTCTCGATAGCCCAATCATCTTGCTTCTGAGCTTTCTCCACCCCGGATGATACTTGATTTCCAGGGTATAATCTTTAATCAGCTCCATCCAACGACGTTGTCTCATGTTGAGTTCTCGTTGATCGAACAAGTATTTCAGACTCTTGTGGTCACAATACACTTCTACGGTTACACCGTACAGGTAATGCCTCCATATCTTCAAAGCGAACACGATAGCCGCCGGCTCTAGATCGTGTGTAGGATAGTTTAACTCGTGAGGTTTCGGTGACGAGAGGCATAGGCCACCACCACCTGCTGCATTAGGACACATCCCAATCCTTGCCCACTGGCATCACTTTGTAGACAACATAGGTCTCATCGGGATCGGGGATAATCAATACCGGTCTTGTAGTCAACCTCTCCCTCGGACTCGAAAGCTCTCCTCACAATCATCTCCCCATATAAAGGGTTGATTCTTCCTCGTAAGCTTTGTCAATGGTAGGGCAAGGCGAGAAATCCGTATAAATCTGCGGTAGTATCCCGAGACCAAGAAAACTACGGATCTCCGTCACGAGTCTCGGCCGTTTCCGAGTCGAGCTGCTTCCACTTTGCTAGGATCAAGCGCAACTCCGCCGCTAGATATAACATGGCCCGAAATTTCACTTAGGCGGCCAAAATTCGCATTTGCTCGGCTTAGCATATAGTTGCTTCTCCCCAGTATGCTCAACACCTTTCGCAGATGTTCTTCGTGCTCTTCTTTGCTCTTAGAATATATCAAGATGTCATCGATGAACACCACCACAAATTGGTCTAGGTGTTGTCGGAAGATACGGTTCATGTAATCCATGAATACCGCAGTGCATTTGTTAATCCGAAGGGCATCACAAGGAATTCATAATGCCCATATCGGTTACGAAAGCTTGTCTTGGGAACATCGCCATCCTTAACTCGCAGCGATGGTATCCCGACGCAAATCAATCTTTGAAAAGGCGTGGAACCGGACAAGCGATCCAAAAGATCATCAATCAGGGAAGTGGGTACTTGTTTTTAACGGTCACCTTGTTGAGTTCGCGGTAGTCGATGCGAGTCGGAAACTTCCATCTTTCTTCTTTACAAAAGCACTTGGGGCTCCCACGGTGAAACGCTAGGTCGAATGAACCCCTTCTTCAAAAGCTCTTCCAGCTTGCTTCTTCAACTCCTGCATCTCGTTAGGAGCCATACGATACGGCGCCTTTGATATTGATCTGTGCCGGGCATCAAGTCAATGTTGAACTCCACTTCTCGGATAGGAGGTAACTCGGTAAGATCCTCAGGAAATACATCGGGAAAATCATTCACCACGGGAATGTCACGAAGTGAAAGGTCGGCTTCGACTTTGGCGAAAAGAATACCATGAAAGCATGACATCCTTGCTTCACGCACCGATCGGCTTACGTAGCGGAGAGAAAGTTCAGGCCCACTTCAACCTTGTCTCCGGCAAATGATATCTCCTTTTGCCACGATCGATCATCGCACCGTTGGCCGTTAACCAATTCAAACCGAATATGACGTCGATGCCGTGAAGAGGTAGACGGATAAGATCCACTTTAGAAACTCGTCCATCCACGTTAGCAGTACAATTCATACATGCATCAGAAGCTAAAGACTTTACACCCAACGGTGTAGATACAACAAGATCAAATGGCAATCTACGGGCATGCAATCCTAAACGACTTGCACAATCATAGGAAATAAGCAGTGACTAGCACCCGAGTCATACAATGCTTCAAGTAGACTTCCATTGAGATAGATGGTACCTTGAACCATCTCGGGGACTTTTGGCCTCTGTGTTTGTCAATGCAAAGATTCGGCCGGTGTTACGAGGTCTCGCCTCTGCGGTCTTCTCGGGGCAATCCCGGCTAATGTGTCCGGGCTTCGACACTTGAAACAGACTTGTTTCCCATCGCGATTGGCTCTGGATGGTACTTCTTGCATTTAGGACACGTCTGGGATCCCGGTATGCAGGGTAATTTTGTTGCCCGGTTGGTAGGGTCTCTTGTTTCCACCACGGTTGTTGTTCCAAGGTGCCTTCCTCTTACGTGAGGAACCTCCGCGGTTGGAACCACCGCGACTTGCATTATTTCCGTCACGGCCGGGATTTGCGCAATTCCTTCAAGTTGCGCTCTGTCATCTGCGGGATTCCACTTTGCTTTGGCCATCTTCGAAATTCTTGAGACACTAACCTTGCCCTTATATCATATTTCAGCCGGTTACCGGTCGGTTAGCCTTCCGGCTCTCATTCTTGTAGATTTTCGGGTATGATGAATACCGCGACGGGTTGGTAAAGCGGGCGAAGTAGTCGTCGAAAGACTCCTCGGCTCCTTGCTTGATCTGCGGGAATTCTTCTTCTTTAATTACTGTGTTGATGGAGGAAAGTCTTGTTCATTGAAGCTGCTCAAGGAACATCTCCCACGTAACGGGGTAGGCGAGTTGTGGAAACGCTCTTCCACCATCGTGAGCATCTCCCTCAAGCTTATAAATTGCTAGCTGGGCCATCCGATTTCCAGGGCATTCCATGACTTCAAAAATCTTCTCAAGACTCAGAAGCCAATCCTCAGCTAGCTCACTCCTACCTCGGAAACCAGGTGGTTTCAACTTGCATCGAACTCTTTGTTCTGTAGAGTTCTACGCATTTCTTCGATTTCATCACGTCAGGGTTGATTCGGTTCATTGTTTCTATCATCCACGAGGCATGCGCCTCCTCCTCTACCTCGGCCTCGACCACGGCCTCGGCCTCTTGGTGCACCGGCACCTCTTAGTATCGCCATGTGTTATTCTTTTTCCTTTAAATAATTATGACACAATATATAAACATTAGAAATGGCACAACAATTTGCACACCAAACATATATTCACATATATTCATTTCATAAGGTTAATACATATTGGTCATTCTAATCCTAATACAAGTCTTCTTGTACAATCTCCTTATTCAAACGTATTTTCAATATTCCAAAGTACTTGGAGATACAACCCAAACTTCCTAGTTTCTACAATCCACAGACTTCCTTGTCTTGATGCTTTTCCTTTCACATGTACAGACGAACCATACCCTTCAGGTATCGCAGATAGATACGAACACTCAGAATAGGCCCGTCGTCTAACAGTTTATTGATAATTCCTGCCCAGCGTTGGGTTTGAGGGAAGTAGTACGGGGTGGATCTAATCCGAGTCCCCGTGAGTGACGGCCATAGACGTTTTGGTGAGTTTTGACAAGGCTTAGGAACATCGGGTATTTCTCTTTGGTAGTGGTGGTGTAGTCCTCGGGCTGCGATAATATGACCACTAACCGTTGTGTTAGTGCCGCATTGTCATTCGGGATGTAACGGTGTCGTCAAAGTTGGCCTCCGCGTCGTCTAGGTTTTGGATTTCGGGATAATCGAAATTGTCCCCTTCGAGGAATGGGTTGACCGGCGGGGCTCCACAGCTCGGGTTGGTCTTCGAGCTCCGGCTCCTCCAGGTTGTTCAACGTAGAAATTTGGATTGATAAGGAGGTTGTGATAGTATCCTAAGACGGGGTTTTCGTCTCTGTCCATCTCTACACATTACACCAATGGTCGTATCAGTACTCATTTTCAAAAAGTGCTCAAAGTCAAAAGGCTTAAGAACCTAACTCCGTTATCCGAACAGAATGGCCAGGTAAGTGTCTACCATGGGGGCCTCACCGGGTTAGCGGTGACTTATGGCACACCCACGTAGACTAGCCTTGCCTTCGGCACCAAAGCGTCAGTGGTAACATAGTTAAATACTTGCCAGAAAGTTTTGCTCTGATACCATAAAATGTAACACCCCATGTTTGAAATGCGGAAATTTTTTTTTTTTTTAAAACAAACAATCAGAGTGGAGAAATAGAGCGAAAGAGCATTTGGATTCTTAGCCAAAACAGCAACCATTGTGTAACATTGCATAGATTACAGTAGTCCTAATGTTTAGAAAGGAACAACGAGATAGAAACGAAACGGAAAGGAATGCGTAAAGCGATAAAGATAGAAACAGGTCTTGTTGCATGCCTACTCCGGGTACTTGCCTCGATCCACGATCCGTGGTCCTCCCGACCACTGAAGCTACGGTGAGATTCAATTCAACGTATTGAATCTCGGGTAGCAGTTAACCTCATACCCAAACAATACGGTATACGGACAACGAGATATTTCTAGAGCTAATACAACGGTATATCACTACAAAAGCATATAGCGGATGCATGATCATTATGCCGACAAACATAAGCAATAAGCAATATGAAAGCCCCACAATGTAAAACAACAATAACGGCTGCACTATTCACCGGTGCCACGATGTACGAGTCGTGTCCTCGGCGCTAGGAAAACAAAACGGTGTTATCAAAACTATAACCCGTATAGCTGTTTGTATAACGGTCTACGAACATATCATTGACATATAAGTATTTAAGAAGCACAAGATTAGTGTTACGATGCGCGTCCGTACCTTCGTTTGCAACGTTAGGTACTACGGCGGAAACGTACTTTCTACGGAGAAACGTGCAAGAATCCTACGGCACGTCGGCGGCGTAACGGCGGCGAAATCAACGTTTCAGATATCCTATGAGAATAATGTCACTTCCATTAGTAATTTGACATTATAAGCAGAACTTCGACGCATTTATGATTTTCGAAAATAAAGACTAAAATAGCCCTCCCATATGATACCCAATCATACTCAAAATTTAAAGGCTATTACTACCCCTAACCTTTAAAGAGCTATAAAAACTACAACTTTTCGGCGACTCGATCCCTACTATGTTTACACCTCTGCATATTTTTCAACGCAAACAAGGCTCTAAAACATTTGTAGGAATCTTGTCACCTACTTTCTAAATCTAACTAACAATTCTACTAACTACTAAACTAAAAACTAAAGACTAAAGCTGAAAGACTTACAGTTGAAGACTTGGCGAGCTTCATGCCAGAACTTCTCTCTCTTCTTTCTCTCCCTAGGAATTTCGGCCAAGGAGCTCAAAGAAGAATGGTGTGCAGAATTTGAAGGAGGGGGGGGTATTTATAGGGTTTAGATAAGGCTTTGTTTGGCATTTTGGGTTATAAAAAATCTAGATAGGATCCGTTTCCTAATTTATACATTACTATTCACACTTTTTACTTTAATTAATTATATTAATATAATAATATGCAACTTGATAAATATATATATAATTTTTTTTTTCTTCTTTCACCAACAAAGATGTCGGCAGCCCCCTTTTGAATATATATATATATTATATTTTTTTTTATTTAATTAATTATTTAATTATTTACTTATTTAATTTTCCAAAAATTTCACAAAAATACCTAATTGGTCAATTCTTGTATTTAGGCTTAAAAATACCTAAACTCAAATATTTTTCACAAAAATTTCCAATTAATTAGTAAATATATTTTTACTAATATTCAACTAATTTCCACTAATTTTTGAGCTTCCCATAATTATTACTGAATTTCCTTTGCATATGCTTAAGTAATTAGCCCAATATTACTTAATTACTTAATTATCATAACTTGATAATTTTCTTAATTACAATGTCTCATTATCTTCATATTCTTGCATTAACCTTGGTATTTTCATACCTCCAACATTATTCCATAATTACAAGGGTATTTTGGTCTTTTTACTACCTTTTGAACATTCTTATACAATTTTCCCAAGTTCATATTTTATTAAATTACCATAATTATGGATAATATACTCTCCTAATTCACTTGGTCATTTCTGCCTTTTGGTATTTTTCCCATAATTTCCTAAGTTGATTACCCTTTCAGGGGGCATTTTGGTCATTTTGGCTCTTTGGCCCTTAAATTCCCTAATTTCTTGTAGAAATTCTACTTAGAAAATAGACTGTATTTACACAATACCGGAGATTGAAATTTCACTTATCAGAAATATCCAACTTTTATTTATAATATGCCAGATAAATATCCGGGTATTACAATACTACTCTCATTAGAAAGAGAAAAATACTTAGAATAAATTTCATGAAGAAAGTTTGTTGAAAAGAAATTAATTTAACTATATAAATAATCTTATAAAATAAATAAATTACTTGAAAAACTCAGATAGACTCTATTCTTTTCATTTTTCTCTCCCTCTTTTCTCGTCTTACCCTCGCTCTCACTCTACCACCCCCTCTCTTGCTCACAACACACGCACACACACAACACCAGTACACCACACACACACATATATACAGATAGACCAGGGAGGAAAGGCGGTTTGGGGTGGGGAATTAATTATTATTCCCACCTCCCCAAGTAATATCCCTTTTTCCCCAAGTAAGGCTGCCACCATTAATAGTGGCGGAATCAGGAATCAAAATTAGAGGGGCGAAAAGTATAGAATATAACCAGGTGTTTATGAAATTATATTAAACCCTATAAAAGTTTCAATATTTTTATTTTAGTCTCTCTATAAAACTCTTAATAGGGACTAAAGGGAAAAAATTGAAAGTTTAATGAGGTTGAAATATAATTTCTAAAAATTTTGGGTTAAATTCTATAATTTTAGGGGGCGGGGGTGATCGAACCATATTTTTATATGATTTTTCATGGTTAAATTGAGACTCTTAATGCATTTTCTGGGACATTATTGTATGATTAAGCATTAATTTGAGGTATGAACATTTGTATTAAATTAAGTGAAATTATGGGTAAAATGGTCATAATTTATTAATTATTCATGCAAATGATTTCTTGGACTTTTGATGCTACATTGTGTTTAATCTTGCATTGTAGGTGTTTTGGAAGAAAATTGAAGAATTCGGAAAATGTCAATTAGGGTCAAAATTAATGTTTTGAGAACTGAGAAAATTTACAAGAAATGCCACAACAATTTCTCGAAATTTGAAATCAATGAAGAAAAGAGCCAGAGACAAATTACAGAAAAAGACCCAGATGTTTTGAAAATATCATTTCTGCCACAAACATATTTTGACAATTTTCACTTAGATCCCTCTCCAGAACTTTTAAAAGTTCTCACTTTAGTCCCTGGTCAAAACTTGCGTTTTGACCACAGCCTAGGTCAGAAACGCAGAGCGGAGGGAATTTGAGGGCGAACGAAGAAGGGATATATTGGAGAGCGCCGCAAACGAACCAGGGAGAGACACCTTGGATCTGGACCTTTTCGCTGCAGCACCATCGACCTAGCTTGTCTTCGTCG
Organism: Acacia pycnantha; assembly: GCA_025563575.1. NCBI lineage: Eukaryota > Viridiplantae > Streptophyta > Magnoliopsida > Fabales > Fabaceae > Acacia > Acacia pycnantha. The sequence continues at coordinate 1,946,631 of JAMWYP010000048.1, read as the reverse complement.
CAGGCGACTTTGGCCTCTTCATTCACCGTCGCCGGCGACCGCCACCATCTTGGCCGGAATTTGCAGAACTGAAACAGAGGAGAGAGAGCTTCGACCTTGGACCTTCCTTCCTTCCCTTCCATCCAGATTCACACCTTCGACCTCCACAACCTCAACCACCACTGAAGAGCCAGAACAGACCAGAGAGAGGAGGAGAGCACAGCGCCGCGAAGAACACCTTGCATCTCTACCACTGTCGTCCATGTGCTCTGTTTTATCCTCCATTGCCTTCCACCATTTCCCTCTCTTAGTTTTATTCATGGCTGGACGTTGCAACTGATTTCAGTGGTCATGTGTGGCTAATTCATTTTGCTTATTGGGGTGGATTAAGAGGCTTGAGTTTCAAAGCTTAACAGGGGAATTTGTTCAATCTATTTTCTCTTGATTACATTTTAATTTCCTAGTTTTAGGAATATTGTTTTGTAATGTTGAGACTTAATTTACCCGGTTGGATAACTTTGTGGTTTGAATCTTTGTGATTGGATTGAATTTTGTAGCTTGTTGGATTTATATATATGTATTTCCTTATTGATTCAATGATATTGTGTTGTCTACGTGGTATTGTTAGATAGTATGATTGAATTAGATTAATTGAGTGGCGTGGTATCGCATTCATATGAAGAGGAACCAAGTTGCATTAATTTGATCCTAATCACACACTAAGTAGTTTTAAACAATATCTCAAGATATAGTAGTTAGCTACGGTAGTATGAGCTACTATTAATTGAGAATATTGGACTCAAGTGGTATCTTGGGGTTTTTCATTTAGACTTAGTGAAAATTTACTCATATATTTAATTTAACTATGATAGTTACTATTCCATTTCCAAGAGCATTCATACTTATTTTCATACTCCATTCCATTTTATAAAGAAAATACCAAAAATAATAGTTAGGATTTAATTAAATTGCATTTCTCTTTACTTTATTAATTCAAAAATCCAAAAATCATTTCCCCTTATTTTATTGCATTTGCATGACATTTAGATTATCTAGGAATCAGTAAAAGGCTCCTTGAAAAGAGAGAACGATCATCGGTTTACCTATACGCAATCCTTGGTTTATTTTTTATTATGGACCCCAAGGCTAAAGACAAAAAGGCCCTCATCAGGGGGCCACCCCTAGCCCCATGTAGGCCCGTCCCTGCCATTATATATATATATTATTTAAATTTTTTCGTAAAATATTATATCATCCCACTAGATATGGTTGACTACATGAATAACATTGTGTTCTATCAACAACCAAATCCGTTATTAACCAAAATGTAATATTCAATTATTTCATTAAATGTTTCTTTCGGTCTTTCTTTGTCTTTTTGTCTTTTTTTTATTATAGAACTTCATAATATTTGATTTACCCTCTTCAACGGCCTTCTTTGTACAATTGTAAAACAGAAAACTAACTTCTCAAACTCCTCCGGAATAACTAGTTTTCCTCAAGTATCCCTCATCTGAAAAGATGTGGGTTGACTCAATATGAATTTATTGTGTTTAGTAACCTGCCAAAATATGAATTGTTCTCTGATTTATTCAGTCAATATGTCTTGTTGCACATTGTTACTTTAAAAGTCACATCATTATCCAGGCAGTAGAAAAACATCAAAGTAATGATCATACAGTTTTTTTTTATATAATTTGAATTTACATAATCACTTTTGCTCCTTTAAAAACAACATTTGGTGTTAGGTACACCTAATAGAAAATCGCATATGTATTTTTGCACTTTAACCCTTTTTAATTTCCCAAAAATATATACTTTAATTAATAAGCCACAAAGTACAAAGTCCTCAGACAGATAAACAAGTAAACCAAATCTTCAAGATTACTCCGTTTATGGTCTCACAAAACTTAAAAGATTTTGTTTGACGTGACAAAGAAAATTTTAGTTTATTATTTAATGAAAAAGAATGTATATGACTGAATATTTCTTTTTACATATTTTTATTTAATAAATTCTATTTTATAATTCTAGCAACCGAAGAATATACCAATTTCTCTAGTGCCAATTATGAAAGCTAGTTGGGGGATAGATGTAGTCAAAACTATAATATCTCATCCTATTTTATCCAAATCTAATGTTAAAATAAGGACATTTTAGGAATATCAAGTGGTATTTGTTCAAAGTAATTGATTTATTTAATATCACTTGAAGAAAATTGAGAGTTGACTTATGTTTTGGTAATCTCTTCAAAATTAAATTAAGAATTGAAATATAGGGTGCAATTTTGGATCGTTTATTGAGAAGCTTTTTATTAATTACTTAGTAATTAGATCTTATGATTGGCATAAAACAAGTTAAAAAGGATTTTTGAGCTTTTTATCTAACAACTAAATTGCAATTAAACTAAAATCTTTTAAAATAGATATTTTTTTGATTTTTAGAATAAAAGTGGAATGGAATGGGAAATTGGTTTTAAAAAGTAGAATATAAAAATATATTAATTAAACTTTAATCCTGGAATTTAACTAATTCAAAAGGGTAAATATAAAAATCAGATAATTGTTCAAAAAAATATAAAAATCAGATAGTACAACACTCTTTTGAAGCACCATTCCAAGCTCCAAACTCAGGAATCAACTCATTGCTCTAGAAGGTGAAAAATTAGCCACTGCGATTTATAGAATTAACTTGAAGAAGCTCAGCCACCCTCATCAAAAATATCACAGCCATGGAGAAACACACATAAATGACAGATTAAAGATTAAGATGGAAAAGAGGTGAGTGATAATGGAAGAGCTAGCAACATTGGAATTGACGAGAAGGTGATGAAGTGAAGGTCGAACAGAGCAAAGAAAGTTCAAAATCGAAGGTGAAGGCCGCTGCAAATCGAGCCTGAAACTCTGTTTTTCTTCTCCTGTTCAGTTCGCCCGGCGAAGAGGAGAACGGAAGCGAAGGTTGTGTGCGGTGGTGGAATGAAGAAGGTTCGCCGGTGCTCTTCCCTCTCGACCTCGTCTCTGTCTCGCCGCTTCTCTCCTTCTGCCTTCTCCGGTGAAATGGAAGTCGCCGGCGACGGTGAAGGAAGCAAATTTCGCCGGCGACCGTGAAGGCATGCTGATGGGAAGTCGATGGAGGAAGCTGAGGTGTAGGAGAAAGAAGATGGAGGTGAGAGCTTCTGTGTGTTCGCCGCATTCTCTGTCTCATTTGGCACGAAGAAGAATTTCAATCCGGGTCGGAGCTCCACGTTTTAGTCGGATCCCTTGGTTAAACTAAAATGTAAGATTCGAGGTAGGGACTAAACGGAAAACGTGTATGGGTTTAAAAGTAATGATTAAATATTATGGGGATTTTCTATAATTTTCTCCGGTTCCTTTCTTCATCAATTTGCAGTTTCCATAAATTCTGGGTTTTTATGTAATTTTTCCCAAACTGATATGCAAAGAAAATAAACCCAAAATGTAACACCTTATATTCCAAAAATCAATCCATTAAGGTAAATCATAAAATGTATGACATTTTTGCCCTTTTTCAACCTTAATTTCATACAAACATCTTTAATCACAATTAATCACAAAAGAGACATTTTAAACTCAATTATTATGGCAAAACCCCAAATAAAATATGAAATTATATAATAAAAATATATATATTTCAAGATTTTTAATCTACCTAAATTAGTTAAATAACTCTTATATTAAGCATCAATGTAAATATTATGAAAAAATATAATAATAATAACCCTTGCTGGTTTTTTAAAAAAAATTTAAGCAAGAAAAAATTTATATTGATTTAATGTAGGTAAGAATTAAAAAAAAAAATACATACTTGACTTTTATATACTCTGCTATAAGAGATTATTTTATTTACAAATTTATATCCCATTATATTATTTTTCGGTGGTAGACGAGGGTATTGTATATATGGATCGATGGACAACAAACAATAATCTCCCTCAAGTTATTGAAGGTAAAAGGTAGTTGCCCTCTAAATTAGATTTTCTTTTCACATAAAAGATGAGCATTGAAGTCCCAATGTAATTGTTTAGGTAAAATAAACTCCCACCGTTAATTTACCCAAGAAACGAGAATATTTACTATTTATGCGAAATGATTTAGTACATTTTAACATTTTATTAGCAAATCTTTTCAACAAAGTAATATATATAGTACATATTTTCTTAAAATATGTGTAATTTATACATCATATCAAGCACAGGGGACCAATCTTCGTTCGATGCCTTCATTGCACTAAACTCTTATTGATGTCGCATCCATGGTGCTTTGATTTTATCAATATTTTATCATAAGTCATAACTAATGCACATGATATTGCAAGAATTTCATATTTATGCATGTATAAAAGAAAGTTGTATAAACAGACTGAGATTTTCATAAATCTACGATAATTCAATCTATTTCATCAAGGTTTTGTTTTTTGGCCGAGATATTTCATCAAGGTTGGCAAAAATGAACTATATCATTAAGGCTAGCGAAGTTTAATGAGCATAATTTTGACAAGTTATATCAGGAATCATAGCGAATGACCTTATAATAAAAACGGATGGAGTGCATCATAGACCACAGTTTATTAAAATATATTATACTCAGTATAGTGAGAGCAATTTGTGGTGATGGGATCCTCTTATGTCCTAATTTGTAATTTATCGTTTGTCTTGTAAGAAAATTATTTTTAAGTTTCAAAGGAATTCAAAGTATTTAAAATTTTCAGTTTTTTTTTAATAAAACTTTATGGTAATTTAAATTTGGGTGAAGGAGCAAAACCACTCATAATATTTATTCAAAATTGCACCTGGCACCATAAAATTTTAATGGGTGCAAAAATACACATGAACTTTTTAAAATGGGAAAAAACAACAAAACCGTTAATTTGAATAAATGCTGCTACTTTATACATAGGGAAATCTTGTAGACCCGACAAACATAGGGTAATAGATCGTTTTCCTAAATTAACGATTTTGTCATTTTTGCCTCATTTTAAAATTTTCATATGTAATTAACATAGAGTTAGTCTGATGGTGTAAGGCCTTGTTATATCCCTTTGGCTCTTGAAATTGAGTTTCAGATGAGACACTTATGATAGGAGAGGCAACCACCAACCCTAAACTGAATATTGAATGATAATATCAAAAAGATGTTCATGTTTATTTTTGCACCCAATTTAAAACTTTATAGTACCATGTGTAATTTTGGGAAAAGGTAGAATTGCACTTTAACCCTCTAAGTTTCTTTAAATGTGATTTTTTTTTCCAGGATTTATGGTTTGGGACTTTGGGTAGTTAGCCTTACTTTTTTTTTTTTTGCTCGGAGGTAGTTAGCCTTACTGAATTCGGGCTCTCCCTGCCCCATGCCAACAAAAGCTAGTCCAACAAAAAGTGAATTGGCATGATTATAACCTATGTTCCTACTAATCAACATCCTATGTTACTGGGACAATAACAATGACAGAAGTGAAGGAAACAAAAGGTTCGATGGCGCTGGTTGTGTTAGGTAAGAAAAACTCTGAGATGGTTCCGGTTTCATCGGAAGAAGATGACCTGCTCAATCGGAGCTCTAAGAAGATTAAGAATGGAAGTAGTATGAATGAAGAGGAGTGGCCTAGTCTGGGAAAACAAGGAGGGAAAGTGTGGGAAGCTGGTTCGACGCTTGCGGAGAAGCTTCAGGGCATTGTTCTGAATCGGGGAGATAGGAAAGCTGACGAGATTGGGTGTAATCGTCCAGATAATACTCTATCTGAAGGGTCTGAGCATGATTCGGACATGGAGGACAACGAGCCTCTGTGTGTTATAACAGAGGATGAAAATAGGAATTTTCCTGAGTTCTCCTTTTCGGAGAAGATGACGAAGCGTCTTCATAAAGCTTGGAAATGGGCGGTGATTGTGAAGTTGCTTGGGAGGAATATTGGATATAAAAATTTGTCATCCATTTTGCAAACACTATGGGCTAAGCGTGGGGTGATCAGTGTGATTAATGTTGGAAATGGATTTTTTGTTGTTAAACTTTCCAACAAGGAGGATTATCTGAATGCTCTTACTGGGGGTCCTTGGATGCTATTTGATCATTACTTAACTGTGAGGCCTTGGGAACCCCTGTTTCGTCCTTGGAGAGCTACTATAAACAAAGTGGCAGTGTGGGTGAGAGTGCCTAAACTGTCTCTGGAATATTATGATAAAGAGGCTCTCACATGGATTGGTGATAGGATTGGGGAAACAATTAAAGTTGATTTTAATACTTCATGCCAGCTTAGAGGTCATTATGCAAGAATTTGTGTTCTTGTTGATTTGAGTAAACAGTTGATGTCTGGTTTTACTTTGAAAGGGGAGGAATATTGCGTTGAGTATGAGGGCCTTCATTGGTTGTGTACAAATTGTGGTGTCTATGGTCATAAAGCCGAGCAGTGTAAATCAGGGGGAAGAACTGAGAATGCAGAGGTAACGGATAGCCAGTCGGGGAAGACGAAGGGCAATTTGGGAAATACGGAGGTAGCTGTTAATGAGTGTGATACGTGGAAAGTTGTGAAGAGGGTAAATTGGAAAAAGAAGGGAGGGAAAGATGGTTTAGGTAATCGGTCCTCCTTGCAGGGGAAGGGATCGAGGTTTGCAGTGCTGGATGCAGAGGGGGTTGGAGGCAAGGACGCTGGCGGAGTCAGCAACTTGGAGCTGGCGGTTGATTTTCAGGCCGTTGGGAGATCTTCTTTTAGAGGGGAGGACGTTGTGGAAGATTTGAGGAGTAATCAGAGTGTACAATTTGTCAGAGCAAAGAAAAGTGGGGGAGACAAAAAGAAAGGAAAGGGGAAAAAGGTGATGGAAGAAAGGGGCAGGTCGGAAGTTGACCTTGGTGAAAAAAGATCTGACAAGAGGGCTAGAGAGCAGGAGGTAGGAAGGGATATTATGAGGATAAAGGGGGATTGTACGTTAGGGAGAAATGAGCAGGTTGTGGGGCCGGTGGAAATAGATATAGGGAATGATGGGCTTGATCTAATGGACAAGAGAATTACCTTGGATGGGCCGAGTCAAAGAGAAGATCCAAGTAGTGAGATAGTCCTTGAGACTCCCATGGAGCCTGGTGATTTTCGGATGGACCCTGGTGACTCTCGGCTAACTATTGGGCTGGCTGGAAAATTCTGGGCCGGTTCTGCTGAAGTTGAGGGGGATAGTGAAATGGTGGAGGAGTCTGGGCCTGAGTTAATTGGGAAAGGGGATGGGCCGAGTGCCTATCTAGCATAGTCTTTGTGTGGTTGTTGTCTTGAAGATTTGTGTTGGCTTAGGTCTTGTTTGTTGACCTTGAGGGTTGGTTAAAAAAGAAAAAAAAAATATTTGTTTCTCTTTAATGGTGCGGTTGATTTTTTGGAATGTGAGAGGGGCTAGTGGTAGGACTTTTGCCCAGAATATTCGTGTCTTATGTCAGAGGAAGCATCCAGATATCCTGGTCCTCGCCGAGACTAAGTGTACTACGGACGATAATTTTCATTGTTTGGCTAGTATGGGTTTTGATGGAATGACCTGGGTTCCCAGTGTGGGGAGGTCTGGGGGCATCGTCGCTGTCTGGAAAAAAGCGCAGGTTACTATCTCAGTGTTGAGGAGCGACCGGCAATTTATCCACCTCAGATGTTGTGACGTGGGGAATCGGATTTCGTACATTACTGCGATTTATGCTCTCCCTTGTAACAACCAGAAGCAGATTTTATGGGCAGAGTTGGGCAATCTTGCATCTTGTATAAGGGATCCCTGGGTTCTCATTGGGGATTTTAATGATGTGGCCTCTGCGATGGAGCGAACTGGGGGTTCCGGAATTAATATCAGTCGTATGGCCTTATTTTCTGATCGGATTCGTCAGTGCAACCTTATGGATCTTGGAGCTGTGGGGCCAAGGTTTACATGGCGAGGTCCGTGCTTAAGGGGAGGAAGGCGATTGTTTGAGCGCCTGGACAGAGGTTTGGCCAATGAGAATTTCTTCTCTGTTTTTCCTGAATGCACGGTCCAGGTATTGTCTAGAACTCAGTTTTCTGATCATAACCCGCTTTGTTTAGAGTATGGGATTACTGTTAATTCTGGTAGCGGTACTCGTTGTTTCCGGTTTGAAGCGATGTGGCTCAAGCATGCTAACTACAATGAGTTTTTGAATCATAACTGGGTTACTGGAAATGACTTTAATTATTCTCTAGATCTTTTACAGGCTTCTTTCAAAACCTGGAATAGAGAGGTTTTTGGTTTAATTGAAAGTCAAAAGCAGAATATTTTGAATAGGCTTTATGGTATTCAGAGAGCTGATGGCTATCCTTATTCTGTTTATTTATGTAAGCTTGAGAAGGAATTGCAGGAAGAGATGGTGAGGCTTTTGAAACTTGAAGAAATTAAATGGTTTCAAAAGTCTAGAGGGGAGTGGATTACCAAAGGGGATAGGAATACTCGTTATTACCATTTAAAAGCTAAAATGCGTTCGAGGAGGAATAGAATTGTGTTGTTAAAGGATGCTAATGGGGTTTGGGTTGACAAGGAGGATGATATTAAATCGTTGATTGTGCATCATTTTAAGACGCTTTTCAATTCTGGATCCCATGTGCCTTTGCTGCTTAATACCAGGACTTTATTTCCGATTCTCGATCCTGGTCGTCTGTCTTCTTTGTCTGTGATCCCCGACAATGAAGAGATAAGAAGAGCTTTATTTTCTATGGGTTGTTATAAAGCCCCGGGGGTGGACGGTTTTCCGCCTATTTTTTATAAATCTAATTGGAGTGTTGTGGGGCCATCCTTGTGTGATTTTGTGAAGAAAGCTTTTACTGGGGAGGTGTCGCTCGTGGAGGCTAATAGAACCCTTATTTCCTTGATCCCTAAGAGAGACCATGTGGAGTCAGTTTCTCACTTGAGACCTATCTCCTTGTGTACGGTGCATTTTAAGTGTATTACCAAAGTTATTGCCTTAAGATTGAGAGGGGTGATGAACGATCTGGTTTCTCCTTTTCAGTCTAGTTTTATTAAAGGCAGATGTATACAAGATAATATTATTGTGGGTCAAGAGATTTTACACATTATGGGAAAGAACAGAAGCAAGAATGGTCTTATGGCAATCAAAATTGATCTTGAGAAAGCTTATGACCGGATTAGTTGGGAGTTCTTGAAGACTACTTTGCTAGAGGTGGGCCTGGAGAGCCGCTTTGTTGATTTTATTATCAATTGCGTCTCGTCGGTCTCGTATAATGTTCTATGGAATGGATCTCCTACTGAGTTCTTTACTCCTGAGAGGGGTCTTAGACAAGGTGATCCTTTATCTCCTTTGTTATTTGTTCTATGTATGGATAAATTATCTCATCTGATCTGTGATGCGGTGGCGGAAGGGAGTTGGAAACCAATAGTTGTGACGAGGGGGGCCTTGTGTTTCCCATTTGATGTTTGCGGATGATCTTTTGCTGTTTGGGGTGGCTTCCGAAACCCAAACGGTTTGTATGCTGAAGTGTGTAGATGATTTTATGAGAGCTTCTGGGGGGAAGGTAAATATCGCTAAATCCTCTATATTCTTCTCGCCCAGGGTGCCTTTACGCACTAAATTGAGAATAAAAGACATGACTCAAATGCAAATCTCTAGTGGTATTGGAAGATATTTGGGTTTTCCGATTGCACGTGACAGAAGCCCTAAGATTCGGTTCCAATATATTATTGATCGTGTTAAAGCAAAGCTAAGTGTTTGGAAAGCTAATAGTTTATCTATGGCGGGAAGGATTACTTTGGCCAAGGCGGTTGTGAGTACTATACCGCTTTACCCTATGCTTGTTGCTAAAATCCCTCAGAGTGTGTGCCAGGAAGTTGAAAGACTTCAAAGGAACTTTATTTGGGGCCATGATGGGGATACAAGGGGCTTTCATCCTATTGGATGGGACCAAATTACTAGACCTAAAGAATATGGTGGTCTTGGATTTAGAAGGCTCAGATCTGTGAATCAGGCTTGTGGGGTCAAGTTGGCGTGGAAACTTATTAATGGTTCTGAGGGGTTGTGGGTGGATATCTTATCTCATCGATATATGCGAAGGGAGGAAGACTCTTTGCTTTCATATAGAATGGGTGACTCTAGTCTATGGCGATTCATTTGCTCTCAGAAAGAGATGGTTGAAAAAGGTTCAAGGTGGCAAGTTCGGAATGGATCTATTGTTAACTTCTTTAATGATTGCTGGGTTGGGGAGGGGGTCAAACTTAAAGACTATTCTTTGAGGTATTTATCGGAGGAGGAAGATTCTTCCCTTGTGGCGGATTGGGTTATTAGTGGTTGCTGGGATATTCAAAAGCTTCACACTGTCATTAAAGATGAGGGTATTCGGAGGGTTGTGGCTAATCTACCTCCCAGATTGGAAGGATTGAATGATTGTATAGTGTGGGGTGCAGCTGCAGATGGTCGGTTCTCTCTAAGAAGTGCGTATTTTCTTATTGAACCTAATCCTCTACCTTTAAGGGATAAGGTTTTTAAGGAGATATGGAAATGGAATGGGGTGGAGAGGATTCGCGTCTTTATGTGGAAGGCTTTTCTTGATAAGCTTCCAACTAATGCATGGCGGAGTTCTTGGTCTTCCGCTTCGGCTTTGTGCGGGTTTTGTTCCTCTAGTTGTGAGGACACGATGCATATCCTGAGAGATTGTTCGTATGCTAGGAGTATGTGGTCCAGACTGATTAAGCAAAGGTATGCTTCTTCCTTTTTCTCTTGCAATTTTAGGGATTGGTTACTTTTGAACTTTACGTACCATGTTGGTAGGAATTGGGGCGACTGTTGGAAATTATTCTTTGGGGTAGCAATTTGGAAACTATGGGGTTGGAGGAATCAATGTGTGTTTGATTCTAATTTTACTAATCCTTGTAACCCTGCTAATGTTTTATCTATGATTTGGACAAGATTTGTGTCTTTGGATGGCTATATGGGGCTGCCTACCACTTCGGTTACAGGTTCGGTGTTGGTTTGGGAAAAACCACCGAATGGATGGGTCAAGCTTAATGTTGATGGGGCTGTGGAGCTGCAGACTTCTGAGGCAGGTTGTGGAGGAGTTGTTCGAGATTTCTTGGGTACCTGGATCGTGGGATTTAGCCGGAAAATTGGGATTTGTTCGCCGGCCACAGCTGAAGAATGGGCGATGGCGGAAGGTCTCCAATTAGCTTGGGATCTTGGATTGAAAAAGATCATTCTGGAGTCTGATTCCGAGGAAGTCATTAGTTTGATTTTGGATGATTTTTGTACGACTGGTAGTAACTTGATTATTAAGATCAAGGATATGTTGTGTTGGGATTGGCAGGTGGATATTCGTTCTATCCCCAGGAATGCCAATCGTATAGCGGACGCTTTAGCTAAATCGGGCATCTCTAAATCTTCACTTTTTGATGGGTGCCCTGCTTATCTTAGGTCCTGGGTGGATCAGGAGAGCTTAGGATTAATTTCCTCATTTGTGTAACTTTATGTGTTGTTTTTAGGCTTTTAGCCTCATTTATATCAAAAAAAAAAAAACATCCTATGTTACTATGTTAGCTTCAGGGGCGGAATCTGGGGGGGCTAGGGGTGGCCCCCGCCCCCCTTAAAATTACAGCATTTGACCTAAAAATCTTTAGAATTATGCTTTATCCTTATAAAGATTTCAATTTTTTTAGTTTAGTCCCTATTAAAAAGTCTCATGGAGGGACTACAATGAAAATAGTGAAATATTTATGAGGTTAAATCATAATTTTCTAACATTTTGGGTTCTGTAATTTTCTCCCCCTAATTTCAAATATTTACTCCCCTAAGTTTATTATGTAATTTTCGCCCCCCTAATTTTCATTCTGGCTCCGCTTTTACCTTCTCTCTCCAGGCCTTCTCTCGTGAAAGAGATCCTATCCCATCTTTCTCTGTGGTCCACCTCTTCCCTGATTAGAGTTCTCTTATGTTCCTTTTTACTTTCTGTAACAGATAAATATATATATATCTCTACCGCAAAAATATTTTCCTCTTACATGCATGATTAGGTGTATTTTTATTATTATTATCTACTGCAGCAGAAGAAGTACGGAAAAAAATTATTTATTATAGAAGAGGAAGGGGCTAAGCAAAAACTTGAAGACTAAGCTAAGACTACTGTTAGAGTCTTGGTTCAGTGTTCAGCTTTCCTTTCCACCAAAACAAGGATCCTTCCTTTATATATATACCCATTAATTAATATCCCAGAACAAGATATTGCAAAACATCAAGATTTGATTCTTGCCTCTCTACCTACCACACAATGAGCAGAGGGAAGAAGCATATCACACTGCCTTCTTCAGACAATAATGATGATGAAAAGAAGATCATTCGTAGGGAAACTGAAAGGAAAAGAAGGCAACAAATGACCACCCTTTGTGAATCACTCCGATCTCTGCTTCCTTTTGAGCTCATCAAGGTCTCTATTGCTTAATTAAATTCCGTTTCTATAATTCCTTCCTATTTACATTTCAGTTCATGTTTTTCTATCAATTTCACCGTCACAATTAATATATCACTCACAAGAAGATGAACTGTATGGGTTGATTTAGGGTTTTTCTTGGTCTGGTTAATTACAGGGAAAGCGTTCAGCTTCTGACCACATAGGGGAGGCCGCAAGTTATATAAAAGATTTGGAGGAGAAAACCAAGAACTCCAACTTATGAGAGATAAGCTCAAACAAGAGGCTAATCAAAGTTTGTTTGGTGAAAGTTCAAGCCATTCGAATATGGTTAAGTGTGTAAGCATTTCTCCTTTAACGGATGGCATTATTGAAATTTCTGTAGATAGTGGCCTTGAGGAAAGCAGTTTTCCACTATCACTCTTGCTGGAAATATTGACGCAAGAAGGATGTAATGTTGTGAGTTGTGTGTCCACCCAAGTGAATGGAAGGCTATACCACTCTATTAAGGCTGAGGTACTAACAAATATATAAGCAGTTTTTGTGACTAGGGTTTCTTTTAGGTAGATTCTATTTTTTTGCCAGGTATTTAATTAAACATTTAAGTGAAAAGGTTGAACGAACTTGTTGTTGAACAGGTGAATAACTTGGAAAGTCTTGATATAGCTGGGTTGGAACAGAAACTGAATGGTGCCATCTTCTGGTCGATCAAGGATTTGCTTTGAGTGACTCGTGCACATTGTGAGCATGATGGATCTGAATATGTAATATAATACTGGATTCTCAACTTGCCTGTATGGACAATTAACTAGTTGGTACTTGATGTTTGTGAGCTTATATTTTGAATGTACTTGTTTGTGAGCTTATCTTGTGGAAAAATGCGTGTACAGAGTTCTGTTTCTAAGACAAGAAGAGTGTACAGAGTCACAAGTGAATTTTTAGTGAAAATTAACTATGTCTACTTAAAATTAAGGGCAAATGAATTTAACTACTGCAAACAAATGAAGAAGAAAGTATTTAATTATTTGTTTTAAGATCTGGGAGAATTTGAAGATGAGTTATAACTGTGGGGAATATTTGTCAGTTTTTATAACCCAGAGTAATTGCAAAATGCAAATGGATTAACTGTAGCAGGAGGTATTTCCATTTTCCTATATTGTTCAGGGCGTGTCTGTGTGAGTGGGAGAGAGAGAGATGTAATTTAGATGGTGATTAAAATTGATTTGCTTGAATTATCTATGCTGTCATCTCATTTAGCAGCTAAATTAACTTAAAAGATCCCTAATTTAGTATCAACTTGCTGGAGTAGTATCTATCATGCATGCAAAATACATCACTAAAGGCATAGTATAGTTTTGCATTTGGGCATAAGTAAAAGAAGAGATATGAACCAACAAGAGGGGAACACAAGTTTGAATTCTGAGAAGTGTACTTGTTGGGAGAAGTGAGAACCCTTTACCCTCTAAATCTCAAGAGGGAAAACCCTTGATCAAATAAAAATAAAGAAGAGATATAAGAAGTGAGTAAAAATTTAATGCATTAACTAGTGTATTGGTTGTTGTGCTTTAGACTAATTAAAACGCCATAATAACATATTTGGACTTATGAAGAACTAAAATATCTTCAATTTTTTGAATTGTAATTCATGAATAATAGCCCCTCCAATCCTAACCGTAGGTGTGTGATAACTAATTTAAAAAATTATTTAAATTTGTTATTTGTAATAGATTTGGAAAGTAAACTGGATTAAGGTAGGATCAAAACAACAAACACCTCGACTAGCTCTTCCATTACTGCCGGATTGCTATCTCACAGTGAACAAAGTAATTCATCATATATGATTATCCATGATTTATCAAACTGATGGAAGCAGGCAGGTCCCTGATCATATTGTTTAGAAGCAATTACCTGGAAAATATGATAAATTATACTAGCTTGTGCTGAAATATTAATTATGATGATTATTGAGACTTTATGCCCAACGATTTCCTTTGATACCTATCAACCTAGGGAGCCTATCAGTGTTGATTTCTTTTTTGGTTATTACGATTCGGAGACATTAATATTGCGTTGTTTTAGACAGATATGCGTCTTGATACATGCATGCTAGCTTGAAAATTGTAATATATTAATAAGGCGTCAGGGTTTACTTATCAAATATCAACTATAAATATTCTTAACTGAGATTATAGCATCAAGTTGAAGTTGTTAATATTAGAATCTGTCCCCATTGAATAGTTAGGTTTTTGCCCTCAAAAGTTGGACTTGTTTATATGTTTCATACTTTTACTTTACATACTATTTTTTTGTAATGATGCTCTTTTAATTTTCTCGGTTTCTCATATCTGATGCATCAGCATCTTTTAGCTACACCGGTGAATGAGTGGGACACATCATTTATAGGAATTATGTTATATTATATTACAATTAAAATTGTGATGGAAGATTTTCTTTTTAATTACAAAGGCAAGTACTAACAACTTGATATTATTAGTGGGATTAAACTCACAACTATCGTTTATAGGAGAGGTTCTGGGTATGCCATATGCTATATATAACGGCATTATTGGCGTTAAAGAGGACTTCAATTTTAAGAAAAAAAATTCAGATTAAGATCAGGATTCATACACATACAGAGACTAAATTCCTTTCTCAAACTTAAGCTATTAGTAAATAGTAAACAATTATTAGAAACCGCCGCTCAATATTGGCCAATTATACGTGTGGATAAAGACTAAAAAACATGTTGTCCCAGTTTTATATTCAGAATTGTAAGAGGCAATTATTTAGTTGTTTGAGTGTTCATATGCATTGGAGACTAAATTATAATCAAAGCAGCTTCTGGATTTTATTGAATAACTACAACAATTCAAACTCCCAAGTTCACAACAAATCTTCTAAATTATTGGTTCGGTCAAATATTAATATAGCACTTGTATATCAAAGATTATATTCAATAAAATTATACTTTGTACATGCTCGCATCGCATACACACATACTACCTCCAACTAGAGCTGGGAATCAGGGCCGGCCCGTGAAGGTCCAGGGCCTAACAGGGCCGGCCCTCCAGGGCCTGAGGTAAGAAAAAACATATGTTTTTCAAAGCTCGGCCCGAGAGCACCAGGGCCAGGGCCCTCCAGGGCCTGGAAATTACTATTCCAAATTTTAACTATTTTTCCTCCGTTTTTTTAAAGAAATAAAATTAGTAAATTACAACACGAATCATCCAACAAATAAGCACTATCACTAATTCATAATCAAAAGCAAACTATGTTCATAAATAACTCACATAAAACATAAGAAGTATACCATTAAGCGACATTAGTACGATGACTATTATTATCATCATCTTCACCACTATCATCAATTTCAACGACATTTGATTGTTCTTCACTTTGAGTAGTAGCCTCTAGCTCATGAGTAAGAATATCATAAATTTTTTCTCCCGCATCATGAACACATCCATAATCTTTATTTGCAACAAATAATAAACCAAATCATAAAATTAGAGTATAGTTATTATGTATTTGTAGTTAAATGGATAAATAATCATATAACAAATACAATATATATAAATATATATATATATATATATATATATATATATATATATATATATATATATATATATATATATATAAATTAAAAAAGGAAATAAAGAGAAAGCTACAGGTGAAAAGGGCTGCGAGGGCTGGCCCGTGCCCTCCGAGGCCGGCCCGTTTAAGCCCGAGGCCCTCCAGGCTGGCCCTACAGGGCCAATTTCAGATATCTCATTCATTTTTCAAGCCCGGCCCTTGAAGGGCCAGGGCTTAAACGGGCCGGCCTGATGGGCTTGGCCCGAATTCCAGGCTCTACTTCCAACCCAATATTTAGTATAACAACTGCAAAACTAATTTGTGAATATTAAGAAAATTAGTTTAGTTAGTTATTTGTAACCATTATATATTGAATTTCCTAGAATACCCTTTATAATTGTGTGAATTATGACTACCCCTTGACATGGACCCCTTTATAATGTACTAGTACAATCAATATGGACACTTTAAGAAAAAAATTATCAATTTGGAAGACAAGAGGGATTGATGTATTATATTACGATCAAAGTAAAACCCTTTGTCTAGCTCTTATAATTAGGACAGGAGATGATACTATAATTAATATATTTAAAAAAATTAATAATCAGTTTATTTGGTATTAAAGGATTATGGTGTGGAGCATGGCGAGCTTTGCAATACTCATTCTCATAATTTATTTTCCTTTTTTTATATAATCCGAATTCATTATCTCGTGTTTTAGTGGCCAAAACCCCTTTCATTAGGATTAGCACCTGCTGATGGTCTTATTTTTTACTTTTTAATATATTTTTTAGAAGCTCTTCCTTTTCATTTCTTAAATCCTACCCAAGTAGAGGATATATATATACATACATATACGTGTGTGTATATATATATATATATATATATGTATGTATGTATGTATGTATGTATGTATGTATGTATGTATGTATGTATGTATGTATGTATGTATGTATGTATGTATGTATGTATGTATGTGTAACCTTGCATCCGCCAAATAATTTAAGAGGTAAACTTAAATACTTCCATAAATAATATTTAAAACTGGCATCAATCATTAAAATCATATAAAAGAAGATAAATACTGCATAATTTTCCAGGTGCTGAAAGGGAAAAAGAAAATCAGCTAACTTGGATGTTATATTTTATTATTGATTCACACTTCTTTCATTTGTGAATGCGTGGTTTTATGATAACCACCATATATATCTAATAAAAATATATGATTATTCTCAATGATTATACTACTTTATTCATAATGTGCAATAGAAATAACCAAACCTTAAGAACATCAAGATCCTATAGATTTGAACCGCTGTACAAAAAGATTACTGTGAATTCAAATTGGGAGACATATGTTACAAAAGTCCAACTTTGATGGGAAAATGACCTCTTCACTCAAAATTTCCTCAATGCTTTGTCCTCATTCTTTTCTATAAAGAAGCTTTAAAAATTAATATATAAATTAAAGCCATGGTAGTTGACCAATTATATATGCATACGGCCGCTATTGCTACAGTAGGAAACAACGTGTCTTATATAATATCCACATGATTAATACTAACAAAAATATAATAAGGTAAAAGTCAATTTTCAGTGAATTCGGCTTGAATTGGCATCATAAGTTCTTAATGGTGATTAATTAACTAGGTATGTAAAATAGGATTAGTTTTTTATTGGTGGATATCTATAAATTCTTCTATTAATGCTTAATGAGTTTAAAGACTTTTCTTAGCCTTAATAAGCCTTCAGGACCCAACTAACTCAAACACACACACACACACACACACACATATATATATATATATAAACCATTTAATTTCAAATTTTGTGCATAATGCATGGGTCGTCATCTAGTATATAATAAAGAATGAAAAGTATACATTATATAATTATATGTTAATTTACATATTTCCAATTTCAATTATGTTGAATATAATGAAAAGATTACGCATTATAAAATAATTTGATGGAGAATACCATCCATGACCCACCGGAGCATTAGTTTAAGAATATAAGGACAAAAGAAACAAAATGAAATCGCATTGTTATATGATCGGCAGGTCAGATCGAAGATATGAGTATCCTAGCAAATATACATCAGACAAAAGAGTGGTCTCAAAACCCTAGTTATTAACAAATGATGAACCCGTTGCCTCCATTTGGCGACGAAGATTTGTTCTTCCAAATTTCAGTTCTGAATAATCGTTCTTCTCTCTCGACCCAACCGATCCCAGAACATGAGATCTTTCATAATCCTGCAGAAAAAGTGAATAATTTTGGAAGTGAAGAAGTAATACCAAAGGGAAAGGGCAAGCAAAAGAAGCAAAACGAATTTCCAGCTAAAATTGCAGAAGATGGTAACAAGAAATGGATTCATAGAGAGACAGAAAGACAAAGAAGACAAGAAATGGCCACTCTTTGTGCCTCCCTCAGATCGTCTTTGCCTCTCGAATATATAAGGGTAATATTTTCATATCTCTCTCTGTTTTTTTTTAATATTATCATCTGGTATCTGGTTCGAGGTTTGGGGCTGCCCCTCCCACCACAAGTGTCTCTTCTGGGACTTAAACTTCAGACTCAAAGGGATCTAGTGAGTTTTTACATCGTTAGACCAACTCTGTGTTGGTATATTTTGATCTCTTTAATTTGCTTGAATTTTTTCATAATTTTAGTGTACAATTGATTTATGATTATATTTGGTCTAATTAACCAGGGAAAGAGATCAGCTTCAGATCACATTGATGGGGCTGTGAAATATATCAAACACCAACGGAACAAAGTGAAGCAATTGAAGGAAAAGAGAGATGAGTTGATGAAAAATGGACATAGAATCTCTGTTATTGTTCATCCTTACAAGGTTGGAGTTGAGATTATGTGCAGTTATAGTTTCAGAGAGTACTTATTTACTCAGTCAAAACTCTTGAGTATTGTGATTAAAGAAGGGTTTAACGTGGTGAGCTGCACTTCTATCAAAAGGGATGAGATGTTCATTCACACAATTCGATTAGAGGTACAACACAATATATATGTGTAAGAAAAACAAAGACTGTATTTATTATTATTATTTATATAGCCAATTAGTTCTAAAAATTTGTTATAACTTTCCTGAAGGAGTCTCATATTTATGGGAGTACTACTGAATACTCTGAACTGCAAAGAAAGCTTACTGCAGAAATATTATCTACAGAAAATAGGTAATAATATTCTTCCAATAAAATCGTATATGTGCTTATCAAAATTTTTGACTGATATATGACGATTCATTTGATTTTTTGTTTTGTTTGAAGATTAAACTTTATGTCATTAGTCTGAATATGTTTAATTGTATCTAGGTTATTTTGCAGAGAGACTGCATCTGAACCAGAAAACTGCTGATTATATTTTGTTGCAAAGAAATTCACTGATTTTGGACTTTACTATTTTTATCCATTTGTAACAACAATCATTGCTGAAGTGGAGTGCATTTGCATGGTTTAATTCACTGATGTATTTTCCATGTAAGTTACAAACCGTGTTATATGCTTATGTGAATATAGATAATGTATTAGCTAGCTACGTTTTGAATATATGGCATTTGCTAGTTTTGTGCATTGATAGAAATTTTAGTAATCACCGGCACCAACATCTAACTAATCCGAACTGTGTCAGTCGAGGTGGTTAGAAACTTCTGAAATGAAGTTGGTTTACAACTTCATATTTATGCCAACGAGAAAAATTCGAATATAAGATCTCTCATTTGTTTTGTTCACTTTTTTTTTAAGAGTAAACTGTTTTGTTCTTTGATTAATCTGGTCAAATTAGTTCGGTGGTTGAAAGATAAATATATTAAACCAATCCGAATCTTTTGAAGACGATTCAATCAATCGAATGAGATAGTTTCGTATTAACCCATATGAACCAATCTTCTAATGAGCTCATGTATGGTAGGTTAGCTACAAAAAATGGTACTTCAAGAGTTCAAGTTCTGATTTTCGTAATAATATCATGTCTTAATTGTTAGTGCAGCCATTCTAATTAATGAGGTGCCATATACCCCAAACAACCCTTAATGTTAATATTAATGTCAATTATAAAATTTATAGTAAGCTTTTCCATTCATAAGCCTTGAATAATACACATGAATCCCTCAAACTCTACACAATATGTGTGTGTGTGTGTGTGTGTGTGTGTAGAAGGGAAAGTTGATGCATCTGAATAATATCTGTTTATAAACCTTCCATTAAAATCAAATCGATTCATTTACCAAGGTTTAAGCTAATTCAATTGAGGGAAAAAATATCTCACAAGAATGGTTTGATATCACTGTATAATATCATGCACTTTCTCTGCCATTCGATTACCTATATATATCAGCGTTATGTAAATAATTATGTATTTTGTTTTTTATCTCTCTTCTTATTATGTCTTAAGGAGAAGTAAGAGATTACCTTGATCGCAAAAGAAAGTTCTTTTTTCTTTTTCAAGAAACAGAAACAGAAAAAGAAAAGGACTTCACATTATATGTCAAATCTTATATGAATCTCTTTGGCTGGTGTCAGATTAGCTTCAGTTACGGATGGGAAATTAAAGTGAGTGGATAATGTTGAGCTTCTCTTTTATGTATAAAAGTAGCCACACTGGGTTCCATATATTTGCACAAAATTTGAGATGAAGCAAGAATAATGTAGCTCTCGATGCTTCTGTATTTTATGCTGATCATTTATTAGTTAGAAGGATTATGTCTTGGTCTTGGGATTTTGTTAATCATATTCGATCTTAACACAACCGACAGTATTACATGAGACTATTTCAATCGATGCTTGAAACATATTGTTTGTTGCATCAAGATAATATAATAATATGCATTGCCTAGTCTTATAATTAATGAGATTTGTCGTATAAAATAATCATATGGAAAATCGAAATAATGAGAGTTGTCACCTTTGCAAAGTGATCGTACTCAGTGTTTCAAGAGCTAGAGTTAAACTTTATTCTCAAGTGTTAATTAATTATATTAAAAGGTTCTCCATCAAATTTGATACAGTCTGGCATCTCGAATACTATATAAGAAATTTTTGCATGTAGCTTTTGGTTGGTGATATTTGGATAAACCTACGATTATTATTTCGATGTAGATCAACCAAAGATATGAGGTAGGTCAGATCAACCATATTCTCATATCAAGCTTGAGATCAAAAGAAAAGATTCTACTAATTACAAAGTTGTATAATTGAATATAAGATATTAAAGATATCAATCTACCAAATACACACAGCATCTATTGAATCTTAAGATTACCTTCGTTGTCATATCTTGTATTATAATCATCGTACATTGTTTTGTGTTATTGTATACTGTAGTGGTTACCTGCGATGCAACTGAGTTTAGATTATGGATCATTTAAAAAAAGAAGAAGAAAGATATTATTTGGATATTGAGGATTATTCTGTTGGACAGCATTGTTCATAGAAATTATTTGCATTGTTTATTAAAATAATCATGTTGCACGAATGTGGAACCCAGATCCTGAAGATAATCTTTGTACGGATAATGTGTTCCAACTGATGATTTGAGACAGATATGCGTGAAAGATGCATAGAAGAGTTCAAAACATACTACCTCCTATTCTTGAAAACCTGAGGTAATATATAGATACTCACTACCCCAAAATATTAGAAATAAGGGTTAATGCAAAGTTTGGTCTTTATAGTTTGTCCTCATTTTATTTTTGATATCTATAGTTTCAAAACATAGGTTTTACTCCCTCTTAGAAAAAAATTATCTAGTTTTTTTAATTAAAATATAGATATTAATGTTTTACATGGAAAGAAATTTAAGGGACAACCTTAATTTAAAACTATATGAACTAAAATCAAAATGAGAGACAACTATAAGGATCAAACATTGTATTAACCCAGGAAATAAAGTTTATATTCCCATAAAATCTCTCTTTTTTTATGTGATCCTTTGTGAATTTATAATTTCCAAGAGAATATATAAGAACTAGCTAGCAGTCTAGCACAAAAGATACATACTTTGCATAATGAAATGACATATAATATATGGTTTAAAACTGAATATTATTCAGGACAATTTTTTTGAAGTCAGTACAACTAAGTATCCAACATTTTAAGAACGCGATATATTTTTTCCCTCTTTAAAAAACTGATCATTGAAGTTTACAAAAGAGAAATATTATCCTACTTATCAACGAGGACATCCCCATCTCATTCTTAATAAATGAGTGTGTAGATCAAGTAACAAGTGGTACTACATAACTCCAGTTCTTAATATAAAATCTACTTAACTAATTTGTGTAGATTAAGAAAATTAAATATTTGTCAGAAATACATGTTGGTTTTTTCTTAAAATACCCTGTTAAATCAATTATATTGACACTATCTCTTAATGCAAACGCCCTTAACAAGTATAGTCAATAGTGATAATTTAGTTATAAAAATGATAAATATGGGGACAAAATAGAGTGGATTTACACTATTACAAAA
This sequence comes from Acacia pycnantha, assembly GCA_025563575.1. Classification (NCBI taxonomy): domain Eukaryota; kingdom Viridiplantae; phylum Streptophyta; class Magnoliopsida; order Fabales; family Fabaceae; genus Acacia; species Acacia pycnantha. The sequence continues at coordinate 1,924,207 of JAMWYP010000048.1, read as the reverse complement.
AAGTCTTTTAACATCCTTTTTTTAGCCATTTTTACGTCCTTTTTTGGGGGACGCCTATGTAGGAGGCGCAGTAAGTCAAGATTCCAGCGTGCCATATATTTTAGGACGCCAAGTTAAGACTTACTGCGTCCTAAGAATTTTAGGACACTGTAATGCTTTTTTAAAAAAAAAAAAGAAGAAGCCCCCAAACCTGAGGTCGTAATGCCGTTTGTGAGCATTTCGAGAATTTGTATCATCATGTCTTGCCCACATAGCAGTTTCAAAGCTTTGTGGCAAAATATTCCCTAGAAAAACACAAAAGCATTCATTCATATCCAAAAATTAGCATATGCAAATAAGGCGAGAGGGAGGAGCAAAAATTAGGAATCGGACTAACAGATCCAAAATTCCGGATCTAACAATCGAAGAAAAGGAAAAATAAATCACAGTAAAACTTGAAAACAAACAGATCAAAACAACAGTGGAGGGAGGAATCGGACTTAGCCATAGAGGTCGCTTCTGTTGCCGGCAAGGGAGGAACTTCAGAGGAGGCGGTCTGAGAGGCAGATCTGGAACTTGAAGATCCACGGCGAGGGCGACCAAATCCGATGAGAACAATAGCTCTTGCCACGGTGGGAAAACCAAGGGAGGCAATGGTGGAGAGTTTCGACAAAGAGGAAGGATGAGAACATAGAGAGTTTCAACTGGAACCTGAAGATCGACTGTAACATCCCAACTTTTCAAAAGCAGTATAAAATTTTTTCATCAGAGTAGAGCACCGGAACAAGAGTGTAACTGATATATTGATATAAAATGCCCACTGGCTAGTTACATAAACGGTATAGTAACCGAGAGTTTCCAAAAAGTAAAGGATAATAACGGAAAGTCTTCAGCCGGATCCTCAAACCTGCTGCTTTCCTCTCTCCTCGGTCCTCGGTCCTCCTGAACCTGACGCTATGTTAAGGGCTGAGATCCAGCGCACCGGATCTCAGGTAACGGTTAACCTCATGTTTATGTATACACATACAAACGACAGACATCCACAACATCATCAGCACATACCATCACTCTATCACAACCCATGCATATGTATTGCCCCCAGCATGCAGACAAATTGCACCCAGCATACATACAGACAGATTGCACCCAGCATACAAACATAACCTCTAACCACTATATGCATTCAAACAGTATAACATCTATACAACACACCTACCACATATATGCATACCATAAACATCAGAGTTAGTGTTACAGTACGCGAACGTACCTTCGTTGACGTTTTACGGTAATTCGGCACGACGGTTGGTCAAAATGTAATCAGGGATATCCTATCAACATAACAACGTATTTGTTAAGGATCTATCATTACGACGGACATTTTTAGTCAAAATGACCATTTTACCCCTGACCCCCTAATCGGCGGAATTTCGCCAGCACTACGTTACTTTGGCCCTACTTTTCCAAAATTTTGACATAGCTCCTACTCCAACATATTTTCGAAATATAAATCATTTTAATTAATGATTTACATCATAACAGGCATTTTAGGTAAAAATTTACCATTTTGCCCTTATTGGCGGAATTTCGCGGAGCTTCGCTATTTTAACTCTAATCTTCCAAAATTTTGCCAGAACTTCGACCCCACCAATATTTTCGAAATAATGACTAAAATACCCCTAGCATATGATATCTAATCATACTCGGAAGATTAAAGACTAAACTAGCATTTCTACTCTAACTACCTAAGAATTACGAAAGCTTAAGTACCGAAAAATTTACCCAGAGCTTCGCTGCAAAATTCCCCGGACTCCTTCCTCCTCCAGAGCTCCTCTCTCTAACTTCTCTCTAGGATTTCTAAGAGTGGTTTTTGGTGTGAGAAATGCAAGAGAACCTTAGGCTATTTATAGAAAAATTGTAAGGGCATTTTAGTAATCTTCCAAACTTCTTCTTTCTTTGTAAACCATGGAAACCTAAGGTGCTTGGTGGATGATTTGTGGCCATGCAAAGCTTCAAAAACGTGCAGCCCCTCCTCCAAGCAAAGATGAGTCATCAAACCATTTTTGCTTTTGCCTCCGCCCGAAAAGTTCCCGATCGGTGCCGTTTCGCGAAATCTCAAAATTATGAATTCATAACTTTGAAGATCTTCTCTTTCTCATCAGTAATATCTAATTTAACTTTGATTTCGGTCTCTTACAGGGTTCCAACAGTCCAGTTGAAGTTTTCTCAAAAAACGTGTCCGAACGCGTCCGGTTTCAGAACGCATTTCTGAAATCATCAACTTCTTCAGAAAAATTCACTGATTCCAAATATGTCCAGATAAATTCAAACTCATTCCTAGATGTTGAGTTAGAATTTATTTCCTTCATATCCAAAATTATGCCTATCTACATTTTTCCCTATTTTGTTTTATTAGGAAAATGCACAATCGGCTTGAATTAACTTAGGAAGAGTCTAACGGAAGATAAAATTCCACCGATCAATATTTTACCTTGACTTTGGAAATCTCATTCCTAGATCTCCGAGATAGGATCCGTTTCCTAATTTTTGAATTACTATTCACTATTTTTACTTTAATTAATTATAATATTAAAATATTACAACTTGCAACAATAATATCTAGATATTATTTTGCAAATTCTTATCCAATTTTGCTCCAAAAATTCGGTCCATATTCTTACTTTTTGAGTATTCTTCTACAATTTCTCCAAGTTTGTAATTTAATAAATTACCTAACTTAGGGACAATATCCTTCCCTATTTCAAATAGATTTTTACTTGCCTCCTTTATACATTTCACAGGGTATTTGTCACCCATAATGTTTTTAGGGACCTATTTGAAAATTATCTAATTTCAAGAGAAATTACCCTGACAACAAGGTAAACTCAATACAAGGTGTTTGAGACCTCATATTCATATATTTTTAATAGGTATATTCCCCAATTTTGATATTTACCCTAAGTGTGATTTTTAGGGTATTACATCGACGGCGACGACGATGGAAGCGACCGGATTTGCCACTCACATGTCCGATGAGGAGGAGCAACGGTGAAGACTAAATGACCGCAAAGATCTCTCTCAAAGACCCAACGACGAGCGACGGCAAAGACCGAACAACGAGCGATGGCGATTGAAGGCAGAGAGGACCGAACGACGAGCGAAGTTGAGAGAGAGATGATGAAGACGAGCGAAGTCGAGAGAGAGATTATGAAATGAGAGAATGAGATTGAGGTTAAGTCACGGGATATTTTGACCCAAAAACAAAAGCAAAAACAAAAAAGCCACGGGATGAGAGTTTGAAATGACCTTGGCGACCAAAAATTTATTGGGTTAAGATGCAGATTTGCCAACGAACTATTACCCGAGGAGAATTGACACAAAAAACAATTAAGGGGACCAAATTGGCCAACGAACTATTAAAAAGTGAAAAAAAAGTACCAAATAACTATTTAAAAAAAACAACTATCACAATTATATTAAAATATGAGGCACTGGCGTAGGACTGTGGCGGAGACGCTGGAGAAAAGAGCGGTTAAGCTTTATTGTTGGATAAGGCAAACATGAACAGAGATGAGACCCATGCGAGCAAGTGTTGTGGCAGCGGCGGTTGCTTCTTGTGGCATCGGAGGGATGCAACTAGGGTGCAAGGCGCGTGCCGGTCGAAAGCTGTGGACTGCTGGATGAGTTCAAGAGGGTGAGTGGAACACCCAGCAACAATGGAAGCTTTGGAGACGCTGACGTCGCTGACACTGTGACAGTCAATGAATGACGGAGACACCAAGACAGTGACGGGGTAATAGTTCGTTGGCAAATCTGCACCAAATTGTGTTTTTCTTCACTTTTTAATAGTTCATTGGCCAATTTGGTCCCCTCAATTGTTTTTTTGTGCCAGATGCTCCTCGGGTAATAATTCGTTGGCAAATCCGCACCTTAACCCAAATTTATTTAAGACGCCAAAAATATTACTTTTGGCACCAAACGTAGCACTAGGGTTAACTTTTGACGTCCTAAATTTAAATTAGAATGTCAAAAGTCCCTTGTTTAAGCATCCCAAATTTAAATTAGGACACCAATAGTCTTTTTTCAAAATTAGGATATCAAAATCCTCCACATAATTACAAAAATGCCACCGCCTTTATTTTTTACTTCCTTTTTTCAGAAAAGGACACCTCTTAGAGAAGTAAAAGCCATTTTTTATAGTAGTGTGAGGTCTTATATTCATAACCAAATCTAACATTCATAACTAACTCTTATATCAGGGACAGGGACGAGAGGTAATAAATAATCCAACGTCATGCTTTAATTCATTATTTACCTCCTTTTTCTTGGCCAAATTAACCTTTTTTGTTTAATTTTTTGCTGAACGATGCTATTATCAATAAGATATAACCATTAGAATTTGATTAAACAATTACCAAAGTGCTTATTTCCCTATTCTTGAACCAATGTCAGCATGAATAATTAAAAAATTTGTAATGAAGTTTAGTATCTAAATAAATTGAAACATACACTGACTAACCTGTTTCTGTCTAGCTATATTAGTCTAAAATTTTCTGTGTTTCTTGCATACTGATATGATAATATATATATCCAAAATTTAAATAGAAAAATACTTTTTAAAGAAAAGCAAGCATGAACTGTTGTTAAAGATTGGTATCTCTTATGGGTATCGAAAAAAGATTGGTATCTCTTAATAATTAAGCCACCTTTCCGTTATACATTTAATCATTTCAATCCGACAGGTTTGTAGAATCCATGAATGAAAGATGAATGGTTAATATATGAATTAATTAGAGAATCTCTCACTGCCGACAAATGATGCGGTCCAATTATATATCTTAGTGTTTTAGTGACAAATAGCTGTGGAAGAGTGCTCACAAAGATAACATGTCTGAGATTTTGACACGTAAGTGTTCAAGAATTTTTTTGTTGGTGTTAGTATCCGATATCTGGTTTGGGGTTCGTAGCTACCTCTCTCAAGACAAGTGTCTCCTCTAGGACGAACTCAAAACCCAGAGGAATCTAGCGATGTCTTAATTACACTGCTGACCAACTCTATGTTGGTGTAAGCGTTCAAGAATATTTCACCAGGCACCCTCTCCTTATATATATATATATCAACTTTTTCACCTTTTAATTTATTTATACCCGTTTCAAAGTCTCAACCTACCAACCATGCATATCCAATATTATTATTTTCCAGCAGAATTGGATTTCTGTATTTGTTATAGTTTCTTCAAATTACTTTATGAGGAAGAGCGCAAAAGGTTAGTACACTCATCACTAAAAAGAAACAAAAGCCAAGGAATATGAAAAGTGTTAGTCCTCGTTCACTGTTCATGTAAAGAACATTTCGAGGATTCTTCTTTATCGCACGAAGTTAATTGATTTATGAGCGATGTCCTATCATCTTCTGAAGCTTAAAATATATATTTGGAGAAGCACTTTGTGTTTGTCGGGCCCTATAATTATATATGATCAATCCTCTCTTTTGTTTTGCTTTGCATATCTGATGATTTGAACCCAAAAAAAATAATTATTATAAACAGATCTCAATGTCATACTTGGTTTTATAACCCGCCCAGAGAACTCAACAAGAAGAAAGCACGTAGCAGAAATAGATTATAAGTATAGCAGCATGAACCAACCGCCTATATAGCTAATATATAATGTACAGTATAATTGCTATAATTATTCTCTTCTAATATATATAATACTCCCTTGTCCCTCATATGCTTAATATAAGAGCTAGTTAACCTTTTTTTTAGAGAGATTAAATAAGCTAATTAAACTATTTAATCATAGTATATATTGTGTGTCGTTAGATTATATATCAGTTTATAAATCAAGCAATTAATTTAAAGAAAAATGAAAAATATAAATACTTTAATTTAACTTCCTTAATCTCTCCAAAAAAATCAACCGGACTTTATATTAAATGAGTTATACACTTCCTTAACTTAATTAGCTTCCTTCATCTTTCCCAAATAAGTCAACCGGATCGACCTTCTTATTTAAGTGGTTTTACATTTGAACAAACTACATCTTTTCTTTGCCTGAAAATTAGTACTACACCCATTTCATTGACATTATTTTTATGGTTACGGGGCGAAATTTTGATTCATAATATTTTGCATGCGTTTTTTTAAAGTGGTGTGTAAAAGACAGGAAATAGCATTGTAAAACTGTTCACAGTGCTCAAGAAGAATAGTTGTTAAAAAAATTCTGGAATTCCTCTTCAACATGCCAAGCTTATTGAGTCGGTAAAAATACATCTCAAGTTTATTATTGGCCTGTGTCGGTGGTTCTTATCTGAAACAAATTAGACCTCTCTTCATTCCCACTTCATTTAACATCTCCACCAATAGATCAAATTTCAATGATTGAGATTTATTCTATTTACCATGATAGATTATTATTAATATACAATGTTATAATAATTTTTTTTTTTCAATATATTATTAAAACCCAACTCTAGGCAAAAATATCTCAACTATTGATACTTGATCTAATGGTGGGGACATTAAATGAAGAGAAAGATCGATTGAGACAATTATCACCTTGAGTTATCTGTGTTGTTCAAGATTTTTGAAACCATTAAATCTCTTGCTTAATAACTTATGAAGCTCACGCTCCAATTTACATAACAAAGAAGAGAAAGGGTAGGTGGCAGATTTTTTTTATTCCATTTTTTAGAACAGCAAGAATAATATTTTTCCTCTTTTCCAATATCCCAAAAACATCCTTATTCCAACCAATCAAAGAAATTTTTAAGATCATCAAGCATAAGATTCAAATCAGAATTATCCTTCCAAGCATCTTTAATAAACTCTTTGAAATTATCATGGCCAATCCACATAGCTTCAAAAACGAAACGGAATTTCCTATTTTTTTCCTAATACAGAAGCAATTATCCAATTGGAACACCATGCTACCATGATTCCTCCAAACCGTCCCTCACTCGGAACTCGGAACTCGGAACTAGTCCACTACTACTGTAGCATCAAAACCCAATGATTGAAGGCATTTAAATCTGGATGCATTTTTACAGAGTTTCAGCTAAAACCAACACAATAGTCTTGAACCCATTAAAAATCGCTCTAATATTTTGTAAGAGGCTTTTGTCGTGTGTAGCTCTAGCATTCCAATAGATTAGATAATTCATAAAACCTAGAAAGGCTAAAATTTACTTTTAATCCTTTAACTTTTACATTATATTTTTGGTCCCTTAACCTAATAGTGTATACTTTTAGTCTTATATTTCTAATACTGTTAATGTTGCTAACGGAAAATATTAACACAGCAAACTCAAATGATGATTATGTAACTGATAAAACATATTTAATTTTTAATTTGTTAACATAATATATTTTGATTAACTAAAATAAACGGACAAATAGCTCGAAATGAAATCGAGGTTTTGATATTTAGATTATTAAACTAATTTTTTCTTAATATAATTATGGTTTTGAAATTGACAACTTCATTAGGTTTTTAGATATTTTTCAATTTTCACATATATTAATTTTAACATCAATAGTATTTAATTATATAGTTATCACTTAGGTTTCTTGTATCAGTGTTTTTTGTTAACAACATAGATGATGTTAGAATTATAGAACTAAAAGCATCATTTATCAAGTTAAGAGATCAAAAATATATCTGACATAAATTTAAAGGACTAAAAATATACTTTAACCGAACTCACACAGTACAAATCCAACTAAAATAAATGGGCTCGGTCCATATTTGTGTTTCTTGCACAAAAGCATCACAAGAATTAGTCTCTAAAACTTGTAACATTGGGTTGTCTATATTTGACCCACTATCCAAATGCTCCGGTCCCACCAATTTCGGCCTATTTTCCCCTGGGTCACGCGTGAGATTCCTCATCTTCTTCAACAGCTCGTCATCTTCCTACTTAAATATTATATATCAAATCGCGTGTTACAGGAGGGTAGCGAGGAGTTTCTTTCTTGTTGGTATTACTGAAAGTGAAACAACCAGTTTTAATGTGGTACTACTTAACCAGAGCTGGCGAGAAAGGTGTACATTTGTTTTTAAAAGGGTGAATGGTCAATTTTACTTTGAAGTTTTTATGTAATTTTGTCCTAGAAATTTTCCAGGAGATAACTTTACTTTGGAAATTTTAAAACGAGAGGAGAAATTTTGCCTTGACCATTATCTCAATTAATTAATTTTGACCATTAGTTGACTAAAGATACTGAGTTAGCTATCCTCATATCATCGACATCATTTTTTGTTAAACTATAAATTTACTCCGAAAGTCCATGTGTCATCTAATTCATTTTTTTTTAAGTTAAATTTATAACTTTTGGGACAAATTTTTACTTTAGCAAAAATAACATCGATGATATATGGACTACTAACTCAGCATATTTGGTCAACTAACGATCAAAATTAACTGAGATAATAGTCAGAACAAAATTGCTCCCATTTAAAATTTTCCCTATTTTTTTTTTTTAAAAAAAAAAGAAAAAGCGAAAAACACATTGGACAAAAGTATGTGACGATTAGAGCCGGGAAATCGGGCCAAGCCCATCGGGCCGGCCCGTTTAAGCCCTGGCCCTGTAGGGCTCGGGCTTGAAAAATAGGCCAGAAATTTGAAATTGGCCCTGCAGGGCCGGCCCTGTAGGGCCTCGAACTGTCGGGCCGGCCCTGTAGGGCCTCGGGCCGGCCCTGTAGGCCCGTTTTACTGTAGCATTTTTTAAAAAAAAAAATTAATTACCTAAACTTCCACTTAATGAATGTGTTTATTTGTAATTATTTAGATTTTTTTAGTTTAAACTATAACCTTTTTTTATGTTTATTATTATTCTGTATTAAAACACATAATTAGTTATTATAAATTTTAAAGAAGTGATGTTTTCATATTAAATAAACACATACTTTGGTATTACAATATTATATAAGTAATAAATTATAAATATATTTTGTATAAAATAAGTATAATTATTTTTACATGTCAGTAAAATCATGCCTGAATCGAAGGAATCTGCATACACACACAAAATTACGAGAGGGGAAGGCATTTTATCATGGGCATACATAAAGCAATTCCTTTGTTTAATATTTTTTGAAAAAAAAAGGAAAAAAACATATTCTTTGTGTTTATTTGTTTTTTTTATTACGAATGAATAAATGTGTTTATTTGTTGAATGATTTATATTGTTTAGATATTAATGTTGATAACATTTATTTGATAGATTAGAACTTTAATGGTTGTAACTTACTAATTATATTTCTTTGAAAAAAATCGAAGGAAAAAGAAGGAAAAATAATTAAAATTTGGAATAGTAATTTTCAGGCCCTGTAGGGCCGGCCCTGGCCCTGGTACTATCGGGCCGGGCTTTGAAAAACAGATGTTTTCCTTACTTCAGGCCCTGTTGGGCCCAGGCCCTGTCGGGCCGGGCCGGCCCTGATTCCCAGCTCTAGTGACGATGGTGCAAGATAAAGGAATGGGGAAAAAAAGATGATTTTTATAATTTGACATGATTAATGAAGGGGAAAAACCTATGCTGATGCACCAATAAAGATGCGAAAATTAATTGATAATTTAAAATAATTTATTTCTGAAAAGGATTAAAATTAAAATATTAAAAATGTGGAAAGACCAAAGACTAGCTAAGAGATATGGAGATAATTTTAATTAATAACTTAAATTAGAATTTGCGTATTCCAATTGTCTTTCAATGGAATTTTCCCATTATTTTATATATAATTATAGCCTCAATGTCATGTATTGTAGTACGTATGTTTTCCCTAAAATATTACCATGCAACTGAAAAAATAGATGAATAATATCCGAACAAATTAAAAGAGTTACAATGTCAAGTTTTTCTTAACCAACAAGCAAGCTAGCAATAATATTGGAGGAGTGACAAAACATTGTTCCTACAATTCTAAACTCATATTTGAGTTCTAGATTGACTCAATCATTGGTTTCACATCTGATCTTAATTGAAAATTACTTAATTAATCAGTTGAATTCAGTTTTGGATAAAGTCTGGTCAATTTTTCTTTTTTAAAAAAATCTCAAGTTTATTTGCGTGGGTGGGCGGTTGTTATCATAGGCTTAAAAATATACCAATTTTTAAAAATAAAAGAAAAGAGTGATTTTTAGATAGTTTAATAAAGGTTTTACAAAAAGTAAAAAAATTATGAATAAATATCTTTTTTGGTCCTGACAAAAAACACAGACCCCATTTTGGTCCCTAACAAAAAAAAGGTTATTTTGTAGTCTATAAAAAGGAAAAATAAGGGTCGATTGGTGGACATTTTGATCCCTCACAAATTTTCAAAAGGTCTTTTTTACTCCCATAAAAATGACGAATAAATGTCGGTTTTTTCGTCAGGGACCAAAATGGGGTCCGTGTTTTTTGTCAGGGACCAGAAATGGTATTTACTCAAAAATTATTTTGTATATGGTTCCAAAAAAAAAAAAAAGTTATAAAATTGATCAATTATATAAAATGAAACAATCATATAACAAGAGCTGGCATTGGCATTGTAGAATATAGCCGGGAACGAGAAATTAATAGTACATCAGTGATACGAAATCGGGTTAATAATCAATTATACGATTATTGATTCTTTCTTCGGTGGAAATATGATTACAATTTTTTTTTTTTTTTTTTTGGAAAATCACTGTCAAAGATGAAGGTACGGAATTAAATAATAAAAAAGTCTCACACTAAATTTCCCTTACAAAAAAGTGTCTAAGGACTTTTTTATGTTGTCAAAATAGCTTTATTAGTTGCTAAAATATCCATATGAAAATATCGTTATGAAAATGGTTTCTTATGTTATCAAAATAGCTTTGCATGTTATCAAAAATTCTCTGAGTTTTTCCTCCGACATGTAAAATTTTAGAAACCTGAATAATTTTTGGCAACATGAAAAATCATTTTGACAACATAAAAAGTCATTTTCATAACGAAATTTTCATAGAAACATTTTACAAACTAATAAAACTATTTTGATAACATAGAGAGGAATTTCATAATTTATTCACAATTAATCACAAAAAAATCCCTGGATTAATTTATTCACCTTCTTTCACGATTTCTGCTTCAACATGGCTCACGACCTTGGCGCCGTAGTCGTCTCCATCAATTACCACCTTGCTCCAAAGCATTGCTCGTCGGCGGCCTACGACGATGCCGTGGAGGCTTTGCACTGGATCAAAATACTAGAAACTGGTTAGTTGGGCCCTACTAACTTGACTCCTTGAGGAATGAGGATCCACTTTTTTTAAGTACAAATAAATAAAAAAAGGTTAAGTACCAATTTTACTCTTGAAGTACGCGCCCAAGAGCAATTTTGGCCCTTTAGTTTTCAACGGAGCAATGTTGCCCCTAAAGTATCAAACGAAACAATGTTGCCCCTCCGTTAGAAACCCTAACCGTCAACTACCGTTAGGGTTTCTAACAGAGGGGCAACATTGCTCTGTTTTTTATACTTCAGGATTTTTTCTTGAGTTTGTTATGTCAGTATTTTTCATTAACAACATTGATTTTTTCTTTTGATAATAAAATTTTAGGAAAGGAGTTTAGTTCACCCACGATGTAGGGCGAAATCTCCTTTCCTCCTAGGTGATACTGATGTTAGGCAGGGCAAGCCGTCTATTACCCTCAAGCATTTATCTAAGTATCTAAGAGTTAGGATATCTCCCTCAGCGCATTAATCAAATCTAGGATCGAACCCCCTATTTTTGATTAACAACATTAATAGTGTTAGAATTCAAAGAAAAAAGTATATTTTAACCGAAATCACAGCACAAACCCAACTAAAAAGTATCACAAGAATCAGTATCTAATACTTGTAATATGGGGCTGTACATATTCGACCTACTATCCAAATGCTCCGGTCCCACCAATTTTGGCCTATTTTCCACTGGGTCAAGCGTGAGGTTCCTCGTAGCCGCCCCTCGTCCTCTTCAACCGCTCGTCCTCTTCCTTCTTAAATATATTATATATCAAGTGGCGAGTTACACGAGTGCGAGGAGTTTCTTTCTTGTCGGTTTTTTTTTTTTTTTTTTTGCTAAAAAGAAAGTTTTGGAGGGGTTCGGCATCAGTCCCCCACCAAGACCAGGGCACGGCCCCGGACTCTATGAACACTTACTGGGGACTTACGAGATCGCTCCTTCTTGTCGGTGTTACTGAAAGTGAAACGATCATTTTTCATGTGGTAGTAGTTAACCAGAGCTGATGAGAAAGGTACGTACATTCGTTATTTTTCAAGGGTTAAGGCTGAATTATATGAAACAATCATAAGACAATTTTATTCTGAAAGTTTCAAAACAGAGGCAATTTTATTCTAACTGTTATTTTAATTAATTTTTATCTTTAGTTGACTAAATATATTGAGTTGGTTGTCTATTTATCATCTATGTCATTTTGTTAAATTTTAAATTTTAAATTTATCCTTAAAGTCCATGCTTCATCTAATAAGTTTCAGCTAAAACCAACATCATAGGCTTTAACCCATTAAAAATCGCTCTAATATTTTGTAAAAGGTTTTTTGTCGTGTGTACCTCTAGCATTTCAATAGATTAGATAATCCATAAAATCTAGAAAGACTAAAGTCCTTCAACTTTTACCTCAGGTATATACCTTTGATTCCTTAACATGATAAAATATACTTTTGGTCTTATATTTCTAATATCGTTAATATTGCTAATAGAAAATATTAACACAACAAACTTAAGTGTGAGTATGCAACTGACAAAACATATTTAAGTTTTAATTTTTTTAATATAATATATTTTGATTATTAAACTAAAATAAACGGACAAATCACTAGAAATGAAATCGAAGTTTTGATATTTAGATTATTAAACTAATTTTTTTAAATCCAATCATGTTTTGATATTGACAGCTTCTTAGGCTTTTAGATATTTTTTAAATTACACATATATTAATTTTAACATTAATAACATTTAAATACAAAGTCATCACTTGAGTTTGTTGCGTTAGTGTTTTTTGTTAGAAACATTGACGGTGTTAGAATTATAGGACAACAAATATCTTTTATCAAGTTAAGAAACTAAAAATATACCTCGTATAAATTTAAAAGATTAAAAATATACTTTAACCGAAATCACACCACAAACCCAATTAAAATAAGGGGTTCTTCTCATGTTGCATGAGAAGAAGAAGATTCATACACACATGAAATGGTGGGACACACATATATATATAATGTTAATTATATATATGTGGGTCTCACCATTTCATGTGTGTGTGACATGAGAAAACACTTCTCCTATAATATAAGAAGTGTTATTCCCTTGGCTTTGTTTGGGAGTTCCATTTTGGAGGGAAAGGAAAGGGAAGGGAGGGTTTTGATAGTCCCTTCCTTTATTTGCAAGTTTTAAAAATAGGAGGGGAGGGAATTAAGGATTTTTACAAATCCCCCAAAACCCTCCTTCTTCTAAAAAATAAAGTTTCTCCAATATGAGGGTTTTAAGAGGGAAAATAGAATAATTACTTTGTTACCCTTATTCACCACCACCACCACCACCCCACCACCGCCACCACCGCCACCGCCGCCCCAACACCGCCACCGCCGCCGCCGCCGCCCCACCACCAACACCGCCGCCACCGCCGCCGCCACCCCACCGCCGCCATCACCACCCCAACTCCACCGCCGTCACCGCATAAATAATTTTTTAAATATAAAAATTACATAAATAAATTTTTTAGAAAATTTAAATTTAAATTTATTTGAAAAATATAATAATTATATTAATTATTAAAGTAAAGGACAAAATGGTAAAAATAACTCATTAATCCTCCATCTTCCTCCCTTACTATTTTTTTAACTCCCAAACAAGGGGAAGAAATATCCTCCATTTCCTTTTCATCCCCTCCCCTCCATTCTCCTTGCATTCATTTCCTTCCCCTTCCTTCCAAATTCCCAAACAAAGCCTTTGTGTTTCTTGCACAAAAGTATGACAAGGATCAGTCTCTAAAACTTGTTACATCGGGCTGTCTATATTCGACCACCATCCAAATGCTCCGGTCCCACCAATTTTGGCATATTTTTCCCCTGGGTCCCGCGTGAGATTCCTTCGTGTTGGCATTACTGAAAGTGAAACAACCATTTTTAACTGGTAGTAGTTAACCAGAGCTGGCGAGAAAGGTGTACATTTACTTTTTTTTGGGTTAAGGGTCAATTTTACCTGAAAGTTTTTCATGTGACAATTTTACTTTGGAAGTTTTAAAACGGGAGTAATTTTTCTCTGACCGTTATCTCAGTTAATTTTGATCATTAGTTGACCAAATATACTGAGTTGGCTGTCCACATGTCATCTACATTATTTTTGTTTAGCTGCAAATTTGTTCCGGAAATCTATGTGTCATCTATTTCATTTTTTTAAAAAAAAAAATAGATTTAAAACTTTCGAGACAAATTTACACCTTAACAAAAATAATTTAGATGACATATAGACTACTAGCTCAACATATTTAATAAACTAACAATTAAAATTAACTAAGATAAATGTCAAAATAAAATTGCCCACTTTTTTTTTAATTTCAGCGGTAAAATTGACCCTTAATCCTTTTTTAAAGAAGAAGGAGAAAAAGAAGGAGGAGGAGCACATAGGACAAAATTATGTGACGATGGTGCAAGATAAAGGAATGGGGGAAAAAGAGATAATTTTTTTTTTCTTGATAAAAAAAAGTTTAAGTGAGGGTAGACACCGGTAATCCATCAGGGTCAGGACATGCCTCCAAGCTCAAAAAACACTTACAGAGTTATGATGTACAAGGAGGAGGAGGAGAACACATAGGACAAAAGTATGTGACGATGGTGCAAGATAAAGGAATGGGGGAAAAAGAGATGATTTTTTTTTCTTTATAAAAAAAGTTTAAGTGAGGGTAGATATCGGTAATCCACCAGGGCCAGGGCATGTCTCCAGGCTCAAAGAGCGTTTACAGAGGTACTTACAGATCGTTCACCAACAAGGCCCTCACATCGACCAGCGGGTATTGAATCTCCTCCCTTTTGGGGTGAAGGTCGATCCTTATGTTAACTGTGCCACTCCTTGTTGGCAAGGAGATGATTTTTATAATGACATGATTAATGAGGGGGGAAAACCTGTGCTGATGCACCAATACACATGTGAAAATTAAGGACCCGTTTGTTACAAAGAAAGTTTGGGGAGGGAAAGGAACTTTGGAGGAGGGAAAGGAAAGGAAATGAAGATTTGAAAGATGAGGGAAGATGACTTGAGTTGTTTGGTAGGAAGAAAATGAAGAGGGAAAGTTGGTAAGGAATTAGGAAATGTCTATTTTACCCTCAAAAGAAATTAATTCAAAATAAAAAAAAAATATTTTTTTTACTAAAATATATTTTAAAAAAATTTTATTGTTAAGTTCGAACTTTTGAAGAAAAAGATTCGCCAAATTTGAAATTTCCCGCCAAGTTCGAACTTCCCGCCAAATTTGAATTTCAGGGTAAATCAAAACCATCTTCCTGGAAGATGGCAGCTTTCCTTCCATTTTCGAGGGAAAGCATCTTCCTCAAATAAGGGAAAATGTCCAATTCCAGTGAGTTGCTGACTGGACTTTCTTTGTAACAAACACCCAAAATCCATGGGAAGATTGAGATCTTCCCTTTCCCTCCCTGGACTTTCTTTGTAACAAACGGGTCCTAATTGATCCTTGTATTCTGTCTGCGTGACCTGATGCTGCTGCTCCCAGCCCAGTCAGAGTGATATGTCTTGGGGAGGGAGATCCTCTCATCATCCATTTTCTCATAAGTCTATTTGGGCCGATGATTGGAAAGATGAAAGAAAAATCTAAGGAGTATAACTTAATGATGTGACATTTCAAATTAATCGGACGGACATAATTTAGAGATTATGAAGAATAATGAGAAAATGGATGACGATAAGAGAAACCTGACCCATGCGCTGGGAGTAAAATGAGCTAAATTTTAAGAAATTAATATTTTCGTCCTTTAATCTTTAACTCACTTATAACTCAATTCTTTAACTATGACTCACTACAATTCAGTTCTTGAATTTTTAACCCGCTTGTGACTAGCTCAGTCGCTAAACATTTAACACGCTCATAGCTCAGCTAGTCCCTAATTTTTGCATATTTTAAATGTAATCCTTATCATATATAAATTATTTTGAGTCGTCAATTTGTTATTATCTGATGTGGCAAAAAAAAGAAAATTACTTGAACACCATTAAATTTTTTTTTATCCTAATCTTTCTTTCTTTCTTTTCTTTCTTTAATGACCACGTTGGAAGCCCCAGTTGCAATTTTTTGACTGGTGTTCGAGTATTTACGATGGCCCATATTGATATAGGGAAGATGATTCTCTCATGAGCATTTTTCTCATTATCTCTCACAGTCTCATCCTGACCGTCGAAATCTTGATTCGAGGGCCCAGAACTTTTTTTAAAAAAACCGCATACGGTACAATTACCGCATGCGGTTTTTAAAAAAAAAAGTTCTGGACTCTTGACGACCACGATTTGCAGATGATGAGGGATGGACAGAAATGAGAAAAAAAGATAAACCGGACTCATTGATATAGTGGCTTAACTTGTTGTGCATCCTTTACTCCTCCTTTCAAGCACGTGATATTTCAAAAATTGTTGTTGGAAGAATACAGACCACATACCTTTGGATGAGCAGGAAACTGGTTGCCATACGTGTTCTATAAGAATGGATGTTTAGAGCCGAAAGATTCATGTTCTTCGCTCCGAAAAAGGTTTGTATCCTCCATGCATCGTCATGAATCTCTTTCCTTGTCCACACTTCAATGTTCTCTTGTGGTCGACTACACTCCTATTCTCTTTAGTATTATGCTACCCAACAGCCCAAAAACCATGTCCTCCTGAAAGTGGGGCCTACCTCAACGTCGTCCTCCACCAAGACGGCTCTCTGACTCCTCCCTCACCGGATCCCAACCTCCCTATCTCCGTTCTTTCCAAAGACGTCCCCATAAATCCTTCCACACATACCTGGGTTCGCATTTTCCTACCCCACTATGTCCTATCCTCTAAGAACAAGCTACCCCTCGTTGTCTTCTTCCACGGCGGCGGTTTCGTCGCCAACAGTGCAGCCTCCATCCTCTTTCACGATTTCTGCTTCAACATGGCTCACGACCTTGGCGCCGTAATCGTCTCCCTCAATTACCGCCTTGCTCCAAAGCATCGTTTGCCGGCGGCCTACGACGATGCCGTGGAGGCTTTGCACTGGATCAAAACCCGTGCTGATGGTTGGTTGAGCCAATATGCTGATTATTCCGAATGTTATCTTATGGGAAGCAGCGCTGGGGGGAACATGGCGTATTACGTGGGACTACGTGTCGCCGATCAGGTGAAGCAACTTGAGCCGTTGAAGATCAGAGGGCTCATACCGGTTCAGCCGTTCTTCGGTGGGGTCCAGAGAACCGGATCGGAATTGAGGCTGATAAATGATACGGAGTTGCCGCTGTGCGTGACGGACATGTTATGGAAGTGGTCGTTGCCGGAGGGAGCTGACCGTGATCACGAGTATTGCAATCCGATGGCGGGGGAGGGACCGGAGAGAGTCGAGAAGATCCGACGTCGAGGATGGAGAGTGTTGGTGACGGGGACAGAGGGGGACCCACTGGTGGATCGGGGGAAGCAGTTGGTGAAGATGATGGAGGAGAAGAAAGTCAACGTGCTGGGGTATTTCACACAAGGAGGGTCCCACGGTATGCAAGATCACGATCTCCAGAAAGCTAAGGAGCTCTATGCGGTTGTGAAGAATTTCATATCCTCCTCCACTGCATATGAATGAGTATGAAACGTCATCGTTTCCTCGTACGTGTGGTCTAGTACTTATTCACTCCCATTATTGTTGTTGTTATTAAATATGACTGAAGATTAGAATCTCCAGTTTCGGATATGATGTTGACGACCACATGAAGAAATAAACGCTTTTATATATTAATGCAGTTTCTTCGCATCACATGACTTAGTGTGAAACAGTACCTGAATTTCTGCTACGAATATGAGGTAGTTTTTTTTAATCAAGAAATATGAGGTAGTTTGATATCAAAAATATTAGAAACTGGTTAGTTGGGCCCTACTAACTTGACTCTTTGAGGATCCACTTTTATTTAAGGACAAATTAAAGTCGGTTCCTTCCAACTTAATTGGAATCTTAAGGACCTGTTTGGTATAAGGAAAATTTGAGGAGAGAAATGAACTTAAAGGAAGGGAAAGAAAGATTGGAAAGATGAGGGAAGATGGCTTGAGTTGTTTGGTAGGAAGAAAATGAAGGGGTGGTAGTTGGTAAAGAATTAGGAAATGTCTATTTTACCCTCAAAAGAAATTAATTCAAAATAAATAAGAAAAATATTTTTTTTGCTAAAATATATTTTTTAAAAAATATATTCTTGTTAAGTTCGAACTCGTGTAAAAAAAAATTTCACCAAGTTCAAACTTCCCGCCATGTTTGAATTTCAGGGGTAAATCTGTCCAAAAAAGTGAATAGTGATGTGGGAACTTGAGATCCCACCAATTTTAGTGGGATTCCAAGTTCCCACATATGAGGAGAGTGGTGGGCTCGGTGTGGACCCAGGAACTTGGGTTCTCGGGAAGATTGGTGCAAAATGTGTACCAAACGGAGGAATTTGCCAAAGTTTCTTTCCTTCCCCACCAATTCTTTGTACCAAACGGGCCCTAACACTTTTATTAAAGAAAGGGGTTCAATCCTAGAGTTGTCAAGGTGTGGAGGGAGACATCCTAACTTGTAGGTACCTAGGTTTATGCCTAAAGGTAATAGACGGTTCGTCCTACCCAACATTGGTATCACCTAGGAGGAAAGAGATTTCACTTTGCCCTTAGATCGTGGGTGAGTCTAACCCATTACCTAAAATTTAAGTAGAAAAATAAAAATCGGAATCCCCGACGCGCGGAGATATGCACATATTTAATATCCGATAATACTTTTAATAGAAGCATTAAGCATACCCGTATATAGCAAAAAATACAAATTAAAGCCTTCATTCTTATTCCTCATCAGGTAGTTTCAAACTTTACCACTGCACCCTTTCTCTATTATTTTTTCTTCCCTAGTTTGAGATTACGAGATTTGTAGTCAAGTGCATACATAGTTGCATATTTACAATTAATCAAAATATTGTATTAGTGTTTATATTAAGTACGACATGTTTTCACTCTACTGTTGTTTGTTGATGAAGCGTTCGGTTTCTTTGTCCATCTCTCATCATCTTTAAATCTTGACCGCTGAATTTTGATCCAAACATCCAGAAGGAGACACATCATCTTTTTCAAACTGTCGCATGCGGTAGTTTGAAAAAGATGATGCGTCTCCTTCTGAATGCTTGGATCAAAATTCGACGGTCAGAATCTAAAGATGATGAGGGGTGGACAGAGAAGTGCTGGGGAGAGTATCTTCTTCCATTTTCATCCTTGAGTAAAATAGTCTTTTACTATTTCTAAAACATGTCCTAATGAAAATCCAAAATAAGTTTGCAAAGTGATGAGGCTGGAGGGGAAAGAAGGTAATGGGTGTGTTTTAGAGCTGTTAGATTGGGCCCTACAATGGGCTTACATGTATAATCCCATGAAAAGTTGGGTCTTTTGGGCCTCATATGGGTTTCCATGTATAAGTCCAAAGAAATATCAAATGGAATCAGTTTGAGAGTTCATTTGTTGGGGTACCATATATTAAAATAATAATAATAATAATAATAATAACATGTTATTAAGAATTAAGGAAAAATACCAGTTATTAGAAATGGAAAATGATTTATAGGTAACAAAAATTGACAATGGTTTACTTCTTTTTAATCGGACAATCAAACCAACAATGTTGATAATGATTTTATATGAATCAACCTATAGTTAAATAATGTAATCCATTACATTCACTGGAATTATTTTTATTTCATATGTAAAATATTACATTAATTCATCAAAATTAACAATATTTGTGGAAAAAGTAACTGGGTAGGTGGAACTTAGTTTTGCAACCCAACAAAAATACTACTACCTCCGGTCCTAATTATAAGATCAAGATGACTTTTTTTGGAGAGATTAAAGGAGCTAATTAAATTATTTTAGTGTATTTTTTATTTTTATTTTTTCTCCAAACTAATTAGTTTGACTAATAAACTAATATATAATCTAATGATATATAACATATGATATGATTAAGTAACTTAATTGAATTCCTTAATCTCTCTAAAAAAAAGTCAATCCGGTCTTATAATTAAAACTGGAGGGAGTAATATTGAAGAAAACAATTTCAAGGAATAACACTGAAGAAAACAATTTCAATCCCTTGTATTGTAGTAATTAAGTACTTATTTTTTTTCTAAAATATTACCATGCAGCTGAAAAAATAGATGGATAATATCTGAACAAAAAAGTTACAATGTCAAATTTTTCTTAAGGCAACATATTGATACTTTTTTGTTACTGCATTAACCAACAAGCTAGTAATAATATTGGAGAAGTGACAAGATAGGGTTCCTACAATTCTAAATTGTAAATTCAGGTGTGAGTTATAGATTGATTCAATCATTGGTTTCACGTCTGATCTTAATGAAGAATTACTTAATTAATCATCAGTTGAGTTCAGTTTTGGGTTTTGGCCAAAGACTGGTCAATTTTAAAATACATCGATCAATGAACACTCAAACCACACATTCACATGAGGGGGCAAGTTCAATGGATTGATATTAATTTGAACAAACTAACCCCATTTCAATAACATTAGTTTTTAAATTTTTCCCGATAAAAGAATGATTTGATTCATATATAATCTTCTTGCAGGCTTTTTATTGAAGTGGCGTATGTAAAAGACAGAAATTAAAATTGCACTATAAAATGTTCACAAAGTTCGAAAAAAACACAGAAGGGGATTAATTTCATGAATCTAGCTGTTGTGTGGTGGTCACCATGAAATTTAGAACCAAGTCTCAACACTTGTCTCATTTAGCCTTAAAAAACCAAGAACTAGCACATGGATAAACCTAATCCTTGGGACCATAATATTTCTTTTCCGCTAATGTTTTTAATTGCTTTGCTTTTCTATTATTTGTCCTTTTTCTATACTCTAGTAATTAAATCCAACAGCGCATGCAAAAATATATACCGTGTGCTTCTGTGGTTTATGTAATATCTTTATCATGTGTGTGTGTGTGTGTTTGTGTTTATTTATCTATATTCATCTATCATTGTTAAACCAGCTTGTCTTGTTCATGATGATATCACTGTTATTAACTATTCCACTCGATTTGGATTGACTCTCTTTTAACTAATCTGCAATCAAGCCAACAATTCTAAATCCGTTACATCAATATTTTATAATAAGTTTATGTTCTGTGTGCTACAATCAATTGAAAGTTTGTACCTTGACGATTTTCACATAAAGGGTTACTTTTATTTTTGGTGATTCATTCTCGGGATGTAATTAATTTGATCCCGCTTGATAATTTAAACGATCCTAATGCTACCTTCGGTTCTAATTATAAGATAAAGTTTTTAGTGCAAAACTTTATTCTATAATTAGTATCGGAGGAAAAGTAGTATTAGGCCAAATATCTATAAAATGACTAACATGGAAAAAGAAAGTGTCCAACAAAACCCATATATGGCCCAATATATAATGGGGAGTTAAGTATGGGGTTTTAATTATTTAAATGCGACTACCTTCCCTTAATTATAGTTATGAGACATCCACAACTTGTTCCATTAAAAGCTACGACCTTCGGTTCTAATTATAAAAACACCTTTATAGTGCAATTTGCACTATATAAATGTTCCTATAATTAAGATCGAAAGGAATATGTTGTAGTGATTGCATGTTTGGAACCACATGCATGCTTATTCTAAATAATATAAATGTGTTATTAGTAGTTTTATCTCGTAAAATGTAAAAATATATTATTTTAATTAAAGGAAAATACGATGACCATTTGTAATGATAAAACAAAATCCGTGCCCAAAAGTATAATTATAAAACTTGCTAACCCTTTCCCTTAAACTTCTAATTGATATATATGAGATAAATTAGGATAAATACTAATCTAACAGCATGTTATTTCTGAAATTAATTACATGTCAAACTTAATGGGGTGTGTGTGTTTATATCACTAACTAATTAAAAAATATATATATATTGATTAAGAGAGACATTACGTGACAAAATCATCTATTCCATCACACATCGTTCTCAAAATTCCATTTCCTAAAAAAAATTAAAATCTAAACAACAGAAGAAACAAAAACTTAATTAATGGAGGACATTTTAGCAAGCTCACCCACATGATTCATATCTTTTTCGGACAATACTAGTCTGAAGTTACGTGGAAAACCCTAGATTTTACCAAATTTACGAATAAAATCATATTAAACAACAAACTCACAACTGTTTACCCCCTTTATTAATCAAGTCTCTAGAAAACGACGGGGATGTGCATGTATATCAACGCTTTGTCGTTTCCTAATTAGAAAATTAATAAAAGATTAGTAGGAAACGACACTCTCAATACATTTCTACCCCTACTAATTACAACGAAAGAAACGACAAGACCATGGAAGAAAAAGATTTTGTCCGTTTGATTAAGCAGTTATGTGTGTGTTGGACATCCTGGCACGTAATTATATGGAATCAGAATTCAAGTGAGAATATCAAAAAGGAACACTGCTTTTAATTATTTTATTCACTTATCATCACCAACTCAATCTCATCATCCATTTGTCGTTTCTCTGCTGCTCCTATCAATGGTTCTCATATGGCCAACTTAGCCAATGAAATTAAAGTGTGATCTAATCTTTCAAGTATTTTTTGCTTATTCAACTCTTGAATAAATCTGTAGTAATTTTTTTAATCGGGTACTTGATACCCCCTTTATTTCAAAACATATCATATTATTCCTTTGGCATTTAATATATGTATTAGAAACTTCCCCCTGATAGTTTTTTTAATTCTTACTTAACAAAATTACATTTTTAATGTGATATAATAATAATTTTAAGAACCGAAACAAATGCGATAATAATTTTATATTTAATAGAATGAATAAAATCAAACAATTTCATCCATAAACTTTTCATTGATTAAGAAAATAAATTTTAGAGAATCTTCTATCATATATTTTAAACTTATTGGTGAGGTTCGTCGTACATCAATTGCGTGAAAATTAACTTGCATAGAAGGCCAAGCATGCAGCTAAATTTGTATACAATATACTAATATTTTTTACATAAGCAAAATATCAAGTGAAGGTAAGGTAGATCTTTGAAAGTTAAATAACAACACATAAACGTATAAATTTCAGGGGTGTTTGGTGTAGCGGCGAAGAGATTTGCTCCGAATGCTCCTTCAAGATTTATGTCTTTTAATCATTGATAAGCTGTTTGTGGTTTGCATGCAATGAAAATTATATATACAATAAATAAACATAAACATATATATATAAAGAATATATGCAACACTGCCCTAGAGCTAAGGCTAGCAGATAGACTTTCAATTCATAGAGATAATATTGAGATTTAAGTGTAATAATTAATGTGTTTGTGTGGGGTGTGTATGAAAATTTAAGACTGCAAATTTTGTGTCTATTATACAGTTGTTATAATTATTGATTGTTAGTTTTGTTTTTCTCACCATATCGTCTTCCTATAGCTACATATATAAATAAATATTAACTCAATCATCAATAACAACAACCACATGTTTTGTCCTCTCTCTACTGTTGAATTCCCAGATTAAGATGCTCGATCTCTTCTATTGCTTTACTTTTTTTTTTCTCCTTTAACAATAAAAATAAAAGAGGGTCTCGAATGAATCATTATTTTTCTCTTAACGATAATTGTTACTGAGATTAAACTTAATCGATAGTTGAGTGCTTCTGATATGATAAGATTATTGTGCAGTTGACTCGAATTTATGTATATATATGCTCAGAGAGATCTTAGAAATCTGATTTAACTTCTGGGACATAAAACCCTGCCCCAGTAAACTAATTATATTCTTCCATAAGCCATTACGGGTTAAGGATCATTTTCCCCCTAAAAGTATTTGCCAATAAGTTATGAGAATCTGGAAGATTTTTCTAGCTCAATGTTGCCTCAAAATTGGTAATAAAAAAAAACAAAAAAAACCAGAAGCAATATCATCATAATTGTAAAAAAAACCTAATATTAACAGTTAAGTAACTTACATTGACAGTTAACATGCTTATGTTAAAGAATATGGTGACATTATGCTCTTTTTAACACTTCTGGCATGAAATTAAGTCTAAAATTTTTTTGGATACCCTCCACGCATTTGCGAATACTTGTAACTACCATAAAAACGACACTTAAATCAGCCAATCAGTGGCGGAACATCTGATCTTATAAAATTTGTTAGTATATATATGTATTTATTATATGATATTTTATTTTGCCAATAATTTGGCCCCAACTAATTTTTTATCTTATTTATAAGGATAATGCTTGGTTCATTACTCATTGAGCTGTGATAAACAAGTAAAATTCTTGTTTTAGATACCTACCAAATATGTTAGTATCATCTTATATATTGTTTTGATTTATAATTGTCAATTATTATTTATTTGTATTTTCAAGATTATGTGATACTATTTAGTAAATACTTCAATTCATCTCATTCTTATTATAAGACACCAACTAATAATTCTTACAAGTCAATAAAAATAGTTAAAATCATTAAATTTGTTCTAAAATTTAGGTAATTTTGAATATTATCCCTATTAATTACAATAAACTCTAATATCATTTTAATTTTTTCTCGAAAAAAGAGAGTAATAAGTAATTTTTATTAATTATTACTCCTACTCACTACCATTTTAATTATGGGTATACGTGGTGAAAAAAAATATGCAATGTTCTTTGGAAACAAGCAAGTCCTTATAAAAAGAACCAAATATACTTGTTAGTTGGTGACTTATTATAAGGACCAAAGGAAGTAGTTCAATTTTTATTTTATTTTTGGCCCGGGCTAAAACAAATTTCTGGTTTCGCCACTGCAGCCAATAATTTGAGTTTTTCAAGGATATATATATATAGATCATTTGCATGGACATTTAAGGTATATAAATGTTGAAGTAGGTCCAATAAATTGATTTACGTCATTTTAACAGAAAGAAAACCATAGCCTACACTTATATTTAAAATTCAACATAGCACAATTCCTTCGCAAATACTTTTAGGACAGAAATGACACTCAATCCAGCCAATATAATTTGAGTTTTTCAAAGATATATTTAAGATCACATGCGTAGATAGATCTGGTGATCAAAAAGTGCTAGCTCAACCTCTAATTATTGAGAAAACAGAAGGATATACGAAAGAAGATGGAGGTGAAGCAAATTAAAGGATATAAAGATGATGGTACAGGTCATATTGAATGAGAAGGAGGTATCCAATACAGAAATCCTAAGAAGTGTCGTTTTTCGAGTGGTTTTATAGTTGTCCCTGAACACTGCAAATATTATATATATATATAAATGTTTATCCTGTAACAGAATATAATATAATAATGTAAATAATAATGAAAATCGAAAGAGTTGGATTGCAAGAAGAAACAATAAATGGAGGGCACGTGATGCGGGCCTTTTGGAAGGAAGTGTAGGAATGGGACTGTCATTGTCCTTACTTGTGGCGGCTATATATGCTTTTTTTTTTTTCCTTTGTCATGAGGGGAAAAAAAAAATTATACCCATTTTTCTATAAATAATAACCCTTATCACTTATTATCTTTATATTAAATATTAACTAATACATATCATATAGTGCAACTCTAGGTTATCTATGTAAATCAGTATTTTGAAATTTCGTCCTTCAGCCATGTTTAATTTATATAGGGAAAATTCTGCATCTGTATAAAGTTTGAGTGATGACATAGACAGGACACTATATATATATATGATTTTCATTTTGGTTTTGATTTATTTATTTTTTTTCTTCGGTGAAGGATAAGGATTAAAAAACTATCACCAAGGGAATGTTGCAGCATTTAAAGACAGTATTTCTTTTGCATCCAATTTGCATAAGACTCCAAATTTCCAGGTATGATACATCTAAATAATAATAAAACCAAAACAATTCCTCTATGGATTGTTGTTTCCTGTACCTCCGAATCATTCAAACTGTGGGCCACCTGTTATATTGGACTTATTTGCTGGTTTTTTGACCTTATTCCTTAATAGCTCCAAGAGCTTCATAAAAAAGAAATAACCCATATTGTTGCACTAAGAGCAGTAACAACATTGGATTCATTAGCAAATTGTCAGCTTTTGGTAATCTGCATTATATTCATCAAGGGTCACACTACTAATCTTTGTCTTTTTTTGCCCAAACACTACTAATCTTTGTTTGGTTCCTTAAAATAGCCTATATAGGAAAATATTTTCTAATCGTATTTATAATTAGGGTTGAAAAAATATTTTATGGTACTGAAAAACACTTCATGATCTAGCTTAAAAAATTATTTTACGATCTTAAAAAAATATTTTAGGATACTGACTGGTACTGAAAAAATACAAGATAATACTGAAAAATTATTTTCAAATCTTGAAAAAATATTTTAGGGTACTGACTAATACTAAAAATAAATTTTCAGCATTATCCAGTATTTTTTAGTACCATTCAGTATCCTAAAATAATTTTTCAAGATCCTAAAATAATTTTTCAGTATATCCAGTATTTTTCAGTATCATTCAGTACCCTAAAATATTTTTTTCAAGATGTTAAAATAATTTTTCAATATCTTTTCAGTTCCATTCAGTACTCTAAAATATTTTTTCAATATCCTAAAATAATTTTTCAGTATTATCTAGTATATTTTTAGTACTAGTCAATCAGTACTCTAAAATATTTTTTTAAGATCCTAAAATGATTTTTCAAGATCATGAAGTATTTTTTAGTATTAGTCAGTACCCTAAAATATTTTTAGGAGAATTCCAAATAAATACCATTTGAATTTGTAAAACCCCCAGAAGTCTGTTGAATTTGTAAAAAGAGTGAGAGGTACCAAGGACCTATGAGGGATATGCAAATTCGTGTGAAATTACCCTTTTGCCCTTAGTTTTAAATAAATCAAATAAAAATAAAAATAAAAAAACCCCCAACCCCCCCACCACCACCAGCGGCGGCCGGCCACCACCGCCTCCGGCGGTTGTGGGGGTGGCCGGCTAGCCACCGGCGGTGGTAGTGGGGGTTGGGGGGTTTTTATTTATTTATTTAAAACTAAGGGTAAAAGGGTAATTTCACACGAATTTGCATATCCCTCATAGGTCCTTGGTACCTCTCAGTCTTTTTACAAATTCAACAGACTTCTGGAGATTTTACAAATTCAAATGGTATTTATTTGGAATTCTCCCAATATTTTTTTCAACCCTAAGTATACTTGTAATTTGTTAATTTATAAGAAAAAGAACACTAGTAGCTAATGACATGGTACTCACTCATCATATAAATACCTATAATCGTGGCAACTTATATGCATCATAGTTGGGGCTGACATTATATATACTTAATTATAATTGAGGAAAACTAATAATTAAGGATTGGAAAAAAAAAATCAAATTAATTATGTAAAAAGAATAGCCCCTTTTCAACTATTTTTGCTTGCTTCTTTACTCTTCAAGTATAGGTGGAAGGCTTTGATTGGAGTAGGGAAAACAGTAAATGACAGCAGAGAGAATTGGAAAATGAGAGAAGCCGCTCCCAATTTTTACATGTAGTTTGATCTCTGTGATTTAGTTATTAGTTGTAACTCTTGAATAGGACATAAGGGAGTAGATCATAAGGGTTTGAACTTTTACTTCTGTACTCACTAGCTCCCTTCTCCATTCTTTTATCATTTGAAAAGAGATAAAATTTTATTGTTATTCTAGTAGATTACTATGGTTTTATTTATAAGTCTTAATTAACTAACTCTCATATATAAAAAAAAGTTGGTTAACTTATTAACTATGACCTAAATTTCTAATTTTACTTTCATTTATAAATGATTCCAAGAGTCAACATGAATAAATTATTTTTATTTGTTACAATTAATATGGGTAAAATTGTTAAAATCACATTTATTACTTTGAAGGTGGATTTATATTAAGAATCAATTTTTTTTTTTTTAAAAAAAGACTTATAAATAAGAGCAGAGCGGTAACTATTTTCTTCTAGAATTGATATTTCATTTTTATAAAATAACTATTTTTATTACGCTTACTTTCTCATTTCATTCCACTCAGCAGACAATCAAACCAAGAAAATAAGCATTATGTGCTGGTTGAAGCATTGGAAGCATAAACTCTTTCAACCATGAATTAGGAGAAATTAAGCCTATAGAATTGTCTTCTTAAGGAGCCAAAGGGAACTTGTAAAATGTGTAGTTAGGGGCTTTGTCAAAAATTCAAATTAGAAGCAAATTTTCCCTTTCAAAGAAGAAGAAAAAACAAAAGAATGAGGGGGGAAAGGTAGACAAGTTCCTCTCTTAAAGCACGTATCAAAAACCAATGCCCTATTTGGTTGGTATTTTCTAATAATTAAAATAAAGTTTAGGACAGTGATCCAAGGGTAAAGAATCCTACATAATCTCATAACTTATGGGTGGGTTTTAACTTCTTGTACCAGGTAGGTCCTCCTTGCTATAAAGCAAATAGAAAGAAGGGCTACTTTTGTATTTGGGAAAAACAAAAAAGTGGCTTAGATTTACCATATCACTTTCTTATCATACACATTACATGAAGACACAAAATTATTGCAGTCAGCAATCATTCTATATCTTCCAATAAAGGCTACAAAATAATCTTTATTCATTTCTTATCATTCTTTTACATTCCCTGTTTCCTTCATTTCTCAAAAACATTCACTTCTCTCTGCCTCTGCCTCCCCTGCTTCACCAAAACTCCTCTATTTTCTGTTGACAGTGTTAAAATCCAACAGATTGGTGTTACCCTCAGAGATTTTCAGGACTTGTTTCGTTGAACCCAGTTGGTAAATTGCTCGAGGGTGTTCATGTCTGCTCTGTAATGTTTCTGAGTGAACTCAAGAAGCATAGGCCATGTGAAATCTGGGTAAATCCTTGGGCTCACATGGTCCACTAATTCACTTGGTGGAGTCACTACCTTATCATCTCTTGGACACAAGAAGAAAGCAAGAGATTTTCTTGGTGTTTGACTGTTCACCACTGCCCTATGCAAACAACTCTTGTATCTCCCATTTGAAAGAGCCTATCAGAAAGACAAGAAAGGGTTTTGACAAGTTAGTCACATCGTGTATGAAACTCTAGAAGAACAGACAAGACCTGAGAAAAGGAAGAGAAAAATAACATACCATGAAGGTATCACCAATATTGACCACAAAAGCATTGAAATTTGGGGTAATGGAATGCCACTCATTGTCGACATAAACTTGGAGGCCACCTACTTTGTCTTGGTGAAGAATAGTTAAGGAGGTTGGATCACAGTGAGGACCAGTGCCTAAAGTGAGGTCTGGTTTTTGACAAGGTGGGTAATAATTGAGCCTCATTATTGAATTGTTCTTATCGAAGAATTCCTAAAGCACGTTCTCCCAACTCCGAGGCTCATTCCTAAAAGCTCCATTATGACCAAAGAAAGATTGCTCATGGCTTCACAATACTCCTGATAAACCATCCTGTTTAATGACAACCATTCACTCTGTTAACTTATGAACATGAAGACCATAACATACAATAATATTGATGAAACAATATGACTTACCCTAATTGCTCGAACTCGTGGCCCACTTTTTCGCATAAGTAATCTTTGACGAGGTTTTGTGAGTGTTTGTCTGCAGAGAATTGGAAGGAAAGCGTCTCCTTCCAAGGGAGTTTAGAGGAGAATCTGCCAGTGAAGCTACTAGCATAGCCACAGTGCTCCCCTGTTTTCCTCTGAGCTCTCTGTTTCTGAGACAGGGGAAGCTCAAAGAAGTCATCCATGAAACGGTGAGCATGAGAGATCAATCTAGAATCAATCCCATGGTTAACAACAAGGAAGAATCCATGCTTTCTGCATGCCTCACTCACAAGTCTAGAAGCTTCCATGGAAGCGACAGGGTCTCAGAGAGAAACCCTCTGAGGTCTACAAGTGGAACAACAAGCTCAGGAGGATTCAAACAGGGCTTCTCTTCATCAGGCCATATAAACTGCTTTGGAAGATTATGTTCATGCCGAAGAAGAGAGGCATCAAAAACCAAAGGCTCTTCTTCTTTACCTTCTTTGGTTCCATGTTTTGGTGGGTGAGGCATGGAGGGAAGATTATTTGTTATGCACTCAACAGCCATTGCTTTAATGTCTTTGTGGAGCTTCCAGCTATGGCGAGAGAGAGAGGGAGAGAGAAATAAGTTTGAAGGAAGGGATGAAGGAAAAGCCAAGGCCGCTTATGGGTGAGCTAAAGTTGGAATCTTATATATAGAGAGGGAGGTTAAATTGTTAATTTTCTCCCACTATGGGGCTTTCATTTTAAAAAAAAATATATATTTCAGTTTTTGCACGGGAGGGGCCTAAGAAAGGGGCATTTTGCAGAGTAGGGGTAGGGGATTTATTAAATAATTGGTCCCCATTTTTATGGTATTTGTCTCTGCTATTGTAGGGTTTGTAGCTTCCATAACGTTTCCCTGTGGCATTTTGGGCAGTTCACAGCTCTGTCATTCTCAATTATTAAATTGGGATAGGTACGGAACTAGTTAGTTATGAGTAAAGCAAACTGCAAAAACATGCTCATCATATAAACATACTCTTTTTTTTAATATAAGAATCAGTTAAGAATTAGATCCTATTATTTTTAATTTATCTTTTCTTTATAAGTAAAAGTTAGGCTAAACAGGTTTTTAAAAAGCTCTTATAATAAAAAGAGCTTATTTTACAATAAAAAAAAAAACTCTTATAAAAAAGCTCCTCTCCTCTCCTCTCTGGGAGCTTTTTTATAAGCTCTTTTTTTTTTTAAAGTGAACCTACCGTCCTCATCGATCTATACGGCTGCCTCTTTTTGTCTCACCCAGAATTGCCACCGTCTACCTCCTTCTTTCCAGTTGTTCACCGTCTGAAGAAGAAAGCGATCAGTGAATTAGCTGCCTCCGTTCCCTCCGGCGAAGGTGGCGCCGGAGTTACCTCTGATTATCGCTCTCTCTTTACTTTCGTTCCCTCTATCCGAAGGCCCTCTCTGATGATAAACAATATTCTCTAGCTGCTCCTTTTCGTAGCTCTCATTTTTTTGATTTTAGGTCTCCCTCTCCAAAATGCCAAAACATTGTCGCTCCTCTACTCCTTACTTTTGATTTTTAAGAAAACAATTTCTACTACATGAGAAACAAGGAAAGGAAAATGAAACAAATAACAAAGAAGTCTCATAAAGATCAAAATTTGAATGGCTTTCCTCATCAATATCAATTACCCTTTTCCTTAGAGAGCTACAAACCACATTTTATTTGTCTGATCGGTAATATAAAACACTTGTTTCACTTGATCTGCCATAATAAAAGGTTCATCTCCACAACTTCTATTATTGATATCTACTAATGTAGATCCTAACCATCGATATGAACATCATTATTGACATTAAGCCACTTGCATTTGAAAATGAGAAATTTAATTTTAATATAGTCTACCACCCAAATCTCTTCAACAACCCCATAATAAGGCGTGATTACCAATTTAGGCTTCTTATCTTTCGAACTGGAAAAGTGCATAGATTTAGCTACTAACATAACACCACTGTTCTGGACGATGCTCTTATCATCTAGGGACTTTGTGTAAAAGGTATAATCATTGATCACATATGAATTTTAACTTATGACATCAACCTTAGAACCACGCGCTAACCATTTTATTGTATCAAAAACACATTCATCTTCCTCAACCTTTTGTTTGAACCAATTTGCAAAAGTTCTATTATACTTCCTAATTAACATTTGTTCACTCATTTGACTATTTTCTTTCCTTCTAGCTTCTTTATGTGCATTTATGTTATTTTGAACTTCATCAACATTATTCAAGATGTATAAGTGTACTTGTAACAATTCATCAGGATCCATACTCTTTACTGAAGCCACGCGTCTACCCCCTTCTTTATGATGACGTTTAGGAAGCCCATTATGTCTTACTTTAATTTGGACAAATAATGTCGACAAGATTTCATGATTTCTTCAGAAACATATTTATGAACAATAGATGCTTCAGGCCGGTTTGCGTTTTTCACATATCCTTTTAGAAATTTCATACTTCTTTCAATTGGGTACATCTATCGTAAATGGATAGGGCCACACAACTTTATCTCTCTTACTAGATGAACAATTAGATGTACCATGATGTCAAAAAATGTAGGAAGAAAAAGCTTCTCAAGCCGACACAATATAAGATATCCTTCATTTTATAATTCATCCAACTTTTTCAATATCGGTGACTTTACTACATATAGCATTGAAGAAGAAGCGAAGTCTAGTTAAAATGTGTTAAATATCATATTCGACAATGCCTCAAATAGCTACTGGGAGTAGCTGTTGTATTAAGACATGACAATCATTAGACTTTTTGCCTACTAATTTCATGTCTTTCATCTACACAAGCTTCTTAAAATTTGAAGAACACCTTGAGGGAACTTTGATGCCATATAAACACTAACAAAAACTTCTTTTCTCATCCTTAGACAAAATATGAGAAGCTATGAGACAATAATTTCTCTTACCGTAAGGACTTAGATGTAAGTTTTCTCGTATTCTCATTACTTGCAAATCTAATCTTTCCTTCACACTATCCGTAGAACTACCATGTATATTGAGAAGTGTTCTAATAATACTATCACATATATTTTTCTCCACATGCATGACATCAATACAATGTCTCACATCAAGATTGCTCCAATATAGAAGATCGAAAAGACATGTCTCTTTTTCCATATATATTTTTTTATTTCTACTCTTTGCAGTCTTATCAAAGATGACATTGATATTTTTCATCTTTTCATAAACTTGCTCTCCAGTCAATGCCTCCGGAGCATCTTGATATTCTTGGCCACCAAAAGAGATTTCTTTAATCTATGATATGGGAGGCCCTGTCTAAGAAATCTCCTATGGCCAAGATAAATCGTTTTTATTTCATGTTGAAGTTGATGGTAGCATGTGTCTTTTTCACAAACCGAACATGCTTTATGGCCTTTTACACTATATCCTGACAAGTTTCCATATGTTGGGAAGTCATTTATAGTACAAAAGATCATGGCTCGCATTTTAAAAACCTCATTCTTGTTCGAGTCAAAAACATCGAAAACTTTCTTTACACAACTCTTTCAAGTCTTCGATCAAGGGCTCTAGGTAAACATCAATGTCATTTTCGGGTTATTTTGGTTTCGAAATCAACATAGATAACATGATGTACTTTCATTTCATGCATAACATAAGAGATAAGTTGTAAATAATCATAAGAACAGGTCATGAACTATGTATACTGTTAAGGCTACCATAAGGATTCATGTCATTATATTTGTGCTAAGGCCAAGCCTAAGGTTTCTAGGTTATTTGCCGAAGTTACGAAATAATTGATTGATTTTCTTCCATTGAGAAGAATCAATCGGATGTTGAAGTTTTCCATCAGAAATCCTTTCATCTGCATGCCAGCTTAAATTTTTTGCATCATTTTCATTAGAAAACAAGCGATTGAACCTTGGTATGATTGGAAGATACCACAACACTTTTGCAAGAGCTTTATTTAATTTGTACCTTTGGGTTTCACATATTGGACACTTATACTTCTCTTCAAACTATTTTCTATACAATATGAAATTGTTAGAGCATGCATGAATCTTTTTGTACTTTATCCCTAGTGGACACAATATTTTCTTAGCATCATAGTATCAACTCGACAACACATTATCATCTGGAAGCATGTCCTTAAAAGCATTAAGCGTTTTTGAAAAACTCTTGTAACTCCATCCATGTTGTGCTTTCAAGCTTACCAATTCATTACTGATTTCAACAATTGGTATTTTTTACACCCTGGGTACAACAGCTTCTTTGCATCACTACAATATTACCATAAGCATGTGATTGCTCAAAAGCCTCTTCATCATGAATAATGTCATCTATTCGATCATCCATATTTGTGTCATTATCATCAAAGGCCACTTCTCCCTGTTGAGATGCATTCGGCATTTCTATTCTTTCACCATGTCATGCCCATAGTGTATAACTCTTACAAAATTATTCACAAATTAAATGTGTATATATATCTGCAGCACTTAGTCGCTTCTCATTCAAACATTCTACACAAGGGTAATAAAGCATCCCACTATCATCATCAGCATTTCTTTTAGAAAATTCTAAAAATTTCCTCACCCCATTGTCATATTCAACACTCGTTCGTTTAGCTTTTATCCAACTGTGATCCATATTCGATTCCTATAGACGAAAATATTTAACATACATTATCCCAATATATAAGATACATTATCACATTGAAGCCACTAAATGTAAAGAAAAAGCATATATCAAACATATAAATACCAACAAAACACATTAAAAGTTAGCCAATCAAGCAAGAATTTTTACACATGACACGAACCGATTCCTCAGTTTCTTCATCATTTCTTTATTAGTCTCGCCTAGGTAGTTGTATCAACAACAATGATGTCTCCAGGAGCCCCACTATAGCATCGAGTACAAAAATAATATTCTTGACAACTAAATATTCCTTTAACAAGCATATGCAATATATAATGGTTGGATTGTCTTGACTGACATTCAGAACCATGAAGTTATAACAACATATATATGTGCATGTATACATATTTTGCAGAAAAGAAAAGTAACCCTAAAAATCACTCTGTTGGTCAATTGGGTAGGTCTTAAGTGCAAATATATTCTTGAAAACTAAATATTCATTACTAACAGTGGAACCCACAAGCACATTTCATCGATCACTAATTCAACCCTTTCGAAAAACCAGAAACAAAAGAAGAAAAATAAGAAAGTGATATCAAATTAAAACACCTCTTACTACAACTTGGTGTATCACCTTTGAGCTAAGCAAACAGAAAGTGAGCTTACTGGAACTAGCTTGTCGAGAGAGAAACGCGAAGAAGCGACGAGGTCACACAACAAACACTGGCGTAGATGTTAATGACAGAGAAACGAGCTATGAAAGAGAAGTCGAGAGCGACGGATGAGTTTAGAAAAGCAACAGAGCTCAGAGTTATCACGACAAAAAGAGAGGTTAAGAGAGGGAAATTCAATTTTTGGCTCGACGAAGAGAGGATTCAGAGAGCGAGTTTTAATTTAGGGCTAATTTTTTAAACTGGTTATTTGTAAAAATCAGTCTTAAAAGTAAGATTTTTTTTTATTCCGCATCTTTTAGACTGGTTATAACAAAACATAAGGTCTAAAAAGTTTCATCTTTTAGACCGGTTATGAGAAACAACTTTTCTAAAAGTACTCGACATTTTTTTAAAATTTTTTTTAGACCAATTGTTCGGAAAACTGGTTTAAATAATATCTTTTAGACATTATATATTAAAGAAACCAGTCTATTTTTTTTTTATATTTATGATATTGCTATCGGTCATACTTTTTAGACCTGATCCTCTATAACCGGTCTAAATGTGGCGGTCTAAAAGCCCTATTTTATACCGGTGAGTATTTGACGCGTATTAGTGTCACATTGATTGATATATTCACATTCGTACGTAATGTGAATTAGATTACTTTATAGTGATTTAATTTATTGAATTTTATATTATTTTCTCTTTTTTTTCCTTAAAAAATATTGAGTTTCATTGGTTGAAGAAGAATTATTAAAAACTATAACACCCCAAATTTCATACTACAAATTGTGTCGGATGACACTTGGTTTTAGAAAAATTCAACGAACTTGAGGTGCTACATCGAGTCTGCGGAAACGGAGAGCAATGTACTAAAAATTGGATAATATATGAGTAAATGATATAAAAATACCCCGACATATGACGATGCCGAGCGTATCTTGGTATTTTAAAAATTTCCCGAAGGAATAATCATGTGATACAATATACAGAGCTTTGTACAATTACATTTCAAGAAAAGTAACTATACAACCTAGACCAAGCATTAACTAGACTTGGGGCAATGAACCTAACTCCGTTAACCGAACAGAATGACCAGGTAAAGTGTCTATCATGGGGGCATCACCGAGTTCACGGAGACTGATTGGCTGACCCACATAGACTAGCCTTGCCTTCGGCACCAAACTATTCGAAATAACTTCATTAGACCCATGCCTGACAATAGGCTCTGATGATCTTCTTCCGGCTCCTTCCTCGACCGGTGCATTACTACGACTCTGCTTCTTGGTTCATATCTATGGCTCCATCTACCGGTGCCTTCACTGTTCCGGTCCTTACCTGTACTATCATTTAAGACTGAGGTCCAATGCACATTGGACCTCAGGTAACGGTTAACCTCATGCTTATATTATCATCATATGCATAACAGATATTTCTAGTATTACAGCATAGATCCATACAGTACATCGTATGATCAATTGATAACAACTACACTATCATGCAAAGTTATCCCTGGTTTGCACTTTCAACCTGTGCCACGATGTACGGTCGTGTCCTCAGCGCTAGGAAAACATAACGGTGTTATCATGACTATAACCCGTAAGAGTAAATACCCTTTTTGGTCCCTGAAATAACACGCGCTACCCATTTTGGTCCCTGAGTAAAAAAATGTCATTTTTCGTCCTTAAACAAAAAAAAAAGGTCCCTTTTAGTCCTTTTAGTCATTTTTTGTGGGCATTTTAATCCCTCACAAATTCCCAAAAAATTGTTTTTAGTCACTAAAAAGGACCAAAAATGACATTTTTTTACTCGGGGACCAAAATGGGTAGCGCGTGTTATTCCAGGACCCAAAAGTATTTACTCAACCGTAAAGCGTAAATAGTGATCTAAGTCTACCTTAGTCACGGTGCATGTCCGGACGAGTCCGTTCATGGCTCTATGAAACCATCCATAACATATATAAGCATATAAACATTAGATTCATTGTTACAGTACGCGTTCGTTTCGTACCTTCGTTGACGGTATTCTGGTACGTTTGAAGGAAAATTGTACTTTTGACGGAAAACGGAAAACAGCACGTCAGACAGCGGTTTGACAGCGGTAGGTGATCACATATATCCTATAAGGATAATATCACGTTTATCAATATCTAACATCATAACAGGCATTTTAGGTACAAATTACCATTTTGCCCCTAGTTGACTAATCGACGCAATTTCGCCAGAGCTTCGCTACTTTGACTCTAATCTTCCAAAATTTTGCCATATCTCTAACTCCAACATGATTTTCGAAATTAATACCTTAAATACCCCTAACAAATGATATCTAATCATATTTGGAAGATTAAAGACTAAACTAGCATTTCTATTTTAACTACCGAAAGAACTACGAAAGCTTAAGACTAAGGACCGAAGAAATTACCCAGAGCTTCGCTGCAAATTTCCCCGAACTCTTCCTCCTCCCTTTGCTCCAAGAATTTCGAACTAGACAAGAGTGGATTGGTGTGAGAATTATGAATGGAGGCCTTGGGTATTTATAGGGAAAATCAGGTTACTATTCATGCTTTACCAAACAGTTACGGACCGTAGGATCGCACTTTTTCAAAATGGCACAATCTTGGCCTTTAAATCCACCTTGGCCATCCCCCATGGTGTCATCCTCCCCAAGGATGATGTCACTTGGATGATGTCATTGCTTGCTTTATGGCCTTACCGATAAAATTTCCCGTTCGGTGTCCTAATCGCGTAATCTTGTAAAATCTCAAAATTCCGGGAACATAGCCCTGAAGATCTCTTCTTCCTCTTTCAAGATACTTGGGTCAACTAAATTTTTGATCCCATTCAAGGCCTCTCCTATTTCGCTGAAGATTTTCGGATATCCGCCTTCGGTTCGGGTAACAACATCTTCGGGACAAAAATCCACTGATACATAATGTGCCCAGATGTTTACCAACTCATTCTTGGATTTCAAGTTATGGCTTGGTTTCTATAGATTTTCATTTATCTGATTTGCTTTTTGAACACATCAGATAGATTCATAGTCAGTCTAGTATAACCCTTTTCGGTTTCGGAAATAACTTCGGAGATAACCTACTCCGAGCTAAAAATTCACTTGTTTCTAATATACTCTGGTTTTAGAAACCTTGTTCATGGTTTTCTAGATAGGATTTAGTTTCTATCGGTGGCCATTTATCCTATTCGCTTTTTACAACTTTACTACTATTTAACCAAAGTTACATGTTCTTTAATTGCAATTCTTATCCCCTTATCCCTTCAAGATTTTCGGCCAACTCTTGTCCCTTTTTTATATTATATATAATTAATTAATATTATATAAAATAATTATTTTATATAATTTTTACAAAATTTTCCTATTGGTCCATACATGTTTTTAGGCTTAAAATTACTTAATCTCACATATTTTTCTTCATATTTTCCAATTAATTAGAAAATATATTTTATGCTAATTTTAGCCATAAACCACTAATTATAGGGTTTTACATAATTATCCTTGGATTTTCCTTTGTTTAAGCCCAGATAATTAGCCAATAATTATTTAACTAATTACCCATTAATTGTTGATAATTTTCTTAATTAGAATAACTCATTACCTCACAACTATTGCACTGACATTAGTATTTTATGTCACATGCATTATATTAAAATTCACGGGGCATTTTGGTCATTATAATACTTTTTGAGTTTTCCCTCTTTATTTTTTTTCCATGGTTATAATTTATTAAATTACCAAAATTAGAGATAATATACTCTCTAAATTTTAATAATTATTTTACTGCCTCTTGAGATTTATCATAATTTTCTCAGGGTATTTTATGACCCATAAATGCATTTTAGGAATTTTCGGCCCTTTATGCCTTTTAATTTCAATAGAAATTTCCATTCAATAAGATAATTATATCTTAAGGGTTGATACCACATATTCACCTATTTTCTATATGTATTATTTACTAATTTATGATTGTTATCATAATCGGGATTTTTAGGGTGTTATAAGAACTACATAATTTTTTCCCTTCAATTTCCAATGTTTTTTAAGAAAAATAAAACCCCCTCAACCGGTATATGATTTGTATATATATTATCTTCTTGAATTGGGACATTAATTAAAATTAGATATACACCACGTGAAACTATTATGTGTGTTAAATTATCTTGTTAGAGAAATGCATCATCTAAATAAAGATATGGCATTCATTCCCATCCTAAATATAAGACTTAATTGATTTTTTTTTGAGAGATTATGAAAGCTAAATAAATTACTTAATCATAGTATATGTTGTGTATTATTAAAGTATAAATTAGTTTATAAGTCAAGTTAATTAGTTTGGAGAAAAATGATAAAAACAATTACTTTAAACTGATTTATTTAGCTTTCTCATTTTTTTTTTTAAAAAAAAGTTAACATGGTCTTGTATTTGTATTTAGTACCAGAGGTAGTATTTTGAGTAAATACCCTTTTAGGTCCCTGGAAAAACACGCTCTACCCATTTTGGTCTCTGAGTAAAAAAAATGTCATTTCGGTCCTTTTTAGGGACTAAAAATGATTTTTTGAGAATTTGTGAGGGATTAAAATGCCCACAAAAAATAACTAAAAGGACTAAAAGGGACCTTTTTTTACTGTTTAAGGACTAAAAATGACATTTTTTTTACTCAGGGACCAAAATGGGTAGCGCGTGTTATTTCAGGGACCAAAAAGGATATTTACTCTAGTATTTTGCAAACTAATATCTGAAATACAATTCGTAAACTCGACCAACAACTCGCGATTTCATGCAAATGGGGTTTTTAATACGAGAATGTTGGGAGCAAGATGGACTTGACATTGACTTTTAAGTCTAACCAGAAAATTTGAAGCTAAGATCAATTTTGACTCTAATCATGGCATATGTCTGATAGAAACATTGGAAAGAGAGAGAAGAAGCTACTATATTAGGTTGAGTGCAAATTCATTTGTCCACTGATTTAAACGAAAACCATATCTTGTTTTAGACGATCCATTTCATCACATTTTGGGAGGAACGTAATTAGTTTTATATAGATTTAATTTGTACCGTTTAATAAGAAAATCAATATTATAAAAAATGAATATAATTAAGAGTGTTTTTACATAGAAAATGATAGATGTAATACCCTGAATTTGGGGCCTAGTTTGAGGACAACTCTGTATTAGGTAGACGACTAAGCCTAGTTCAGGAAGTGTAACAAATATTATAAAAGGAATTTTCCTTGATGTTTTAGTGAAATGAATTAGTAAAATTTGACTAAGTTCTCGATTACCCAAAATACCCGATTTTTCCAAACCTGAAATTTTTGAGACATATGTTGGCCCAAAAGGGAACCTATGGGATTAACATTTCTTTGTTTCACTCTAGCTCAATATTTCTACCTAAAGGGATGATAAATGAGACCACATTAATTTTATTTGATGATCACGAGAATAGTCAAAGAATAATTAAATATATTGCTGCTTTATAAATTTGTGCCACATGTCCCATATTTTTTTAATAGTTAATACATACAAGTGCATGAATTACAAGTCAACATGATTGATCAAGAAGCCTCCCAAGGGTTCATAAATTTTGGCTAAATAGTGAGGAAGATAAAGAAGAAGCAAATTGTCAACAATTGATTAATAAGATGTAATCAATTAGATTCCTCAATCAAGTGGCTAGGTGGCAAGATGAAAAAGAAGGAATATTGAGTGAATAAAAGAACATGTGATATAAGTCAATGAAATAATCTCCAAGAAATTCAAGAAACCTTGGATTTAATTTGTGCCATGCGTACAAAGATGGAAGACTGTGGAGTCAAGCCATTTTGACACATGATAAGGAGTTTTTATGAAGCTCCAAATGGTGCTCTCTATTCATCCAACAAGATGAGAAAGGGAAGCTTCAAGAATTAAACATTTATGACATGCCAAAGTTAAGGTAAAGTCATAAACTTCATCTTGCATCCTATATTGCCATTTGTCATGCTAGGGAGTTATGGTGACTTGATGACAAGGGACATGTGGGCATATAATTAAGAAGAGAAGGATGACTCAAAGGCTTCTTGAATAAGCCTTAATTTCGTCAAACACAAGGAGCAAGGGAAAAAGCATGACATCATATGAAATAAGTACAAGTTAAATAGTCAAAGAAGTGTAATTGGGAAGTCACTTTCTTAGGGCTGATTTTCGGCCAAATAAGCATGTGGAAGTGTAATACCCTAAAATTTGACTTAGGGAAAATATCATAAATTAAGAAATAATACTTATTAAATAGGTGAATATGTGATATCAAATTTGAAGGGGAAAAATCTCTTGAAAATTAGAGTGCCAAAATGACGGAAATACCCTTGTAGGACATAAATAAGGCTAATTTCTGAATTTGCCCCTTATTAAATAACTATTTACCAAAATGCCCCTGTTAGAAACCTATTTCCCAAAATGCCCCTGTCAGAAACCTATTTCTCAATCTGCCCCTGTTTAGTCGACTAAAACATTTGGTTTAGTCGACTAAATCGCGGGGGAGGAAAAACAAGTGATTGTTTATTACGCAAGAAATACCAATAATTCATTAAATATAATCAAGTGATTTTTATATATATATATATATATATATATATATATATATATATATATATAGTTTTCTTTTATTTGATGTTTTATATTCATTAAATATAATCACTAATATCACTAACCAACAGACTCGGTAAAACAAATTAAAATGACTCCACTACTTCCTAAAAAATAGCTAACCACATGTTTACAATAATATAATAAAAAATCAGCACACTCAACACAATAAACAATTAAAAAATAAATAACTTAATCCTTCTTATTGTGGAATCAGCAACGTGCGGAAATCACATGAACCATGTAGAGAAAAAGTTGGGATTATTAACTTCAACAATACTAACAATTCATTAAATATATATCATGGGCTTTTTTCCCAATTTGCTATATTTAATGAATTGTTAGTATTGTTAGCATTTTAATTTGTTTTACCGAGTCTGTTGGATAGTTATATTAGTGATCCTAGATATTAGCTATGATCCTAGATTTTAGCTAGATTGACTACCGTGCTATCACAACATATGATCTTATGCATAACTTCCAAACACTGTTATTCCCCCTAAAATCAAGCCCCACAAATTTAGTGTCGATCATTTTCCTATTTCTCTTTTCTTTTAAAATCCATATTATTAATGGAGAGAAAATCTCAATTTTGAATATATTGTATTTTAAAAATCCAGTATTAATTGTTACGTTGAAATTCAAAGTTTACCAAATACATGGTAGAAAAATAAAGATATTAAAATCTAAAATAAGATCAATTAATTATTATTAGATAATAATATTAGAAATAATGATTAATTAATTTTACAATAAATATCTCTCAATTAAATATAATTAATTTCCTCTATCCTGACAAAACCCTAGGATTGGACCATCATTTCCCACTCTATCTCCTTTTCCTTGTGGCACCGCCTCTCTCGCGATCAATTGTGTATACACACACATATCTTATCTTTATTGTACCGGAGATATTATATGATCTAATAAAAAGAAAACATCAAATAAAAGAAAACTATATATATATATAATTAAAAATCACTTGATTATATTTAATGAATTGTTGGTATTTCTGCGCAATAAAGAATCACTTGTTTTTCCTCCTTTCTCTTCATTAAATTTGAAGATAATTTTTATATCAGTGCATAGATCTCAAAAAGTTATGTGAAATCAAAAAAAGAATCGCTTGATTCGGACTCCCGAGCTCAAAGTTACGGCCTTCCGAAGTTTTAACTTTTTTTAATGATTTAGTCGACTAAATGAGTTTTTAGTCGACTAAATGGGTTTAGTCGACTAAAAATTTGGTTTAGTCGACTAAATGTCGGGGCCTGGAAAAATTTTGCCCTCCATTTAGTCGACTAAACCAAATGTTTTAGTCGACTAAACAGGGGCATTTTGGGAAATAGGTTTCTGACAGGGGCATTTTGGGAAATAGGTTTCTAACAGGGGCATTTTGG
Source organism: Acacia pycnantha (assembly GCA_025563575.1). Classification (NCBI taxonomy): domain Eukaryota; kingdom Viridiplantae; phylum Streptophyta; class Magnoliopsida; order Fabales; family Fabaceae; genus Acacia; species Acacia pycnantha. The sequence continues at coordinate 1,881,122 of JAMWYP010000048.1, read as the reverse complement.
TAAATAGTTATTTAATAAAGGGCAAATTCAGAAATTAGCCCATAAATAACTTAGGAAAATTATGAAAAAAATCCTGAGAGGTAGTAAAATAATTATTAAAATTGAGAGAATATATTGTCTCTAATTTTGGTAATTTAATAAATTATAAGCTTGGAAGAATTGTAAAATAACAATTATAAAGTATTTGGAGATTATAACTAACTCCATAATTATTGATATTTTACATGGGAGATAAAATAGCAACGTTAGTTCAGATTCTCGAGGGGAACTAATTAGTTCTAGATAAGAAAATTATCAACAAATAATAAGTGATTGATTAAATAATTGTTGGTTAATTATTTAAGCTTGAACAATGGAATAATTGTGATAAATTATGTAGAACTCTATAATTAGTGATTTATGGCTACAAAATTAGCATAAATATGTTTGCTAATTAATTGGAAAAGATGAAGAAAAATAAATGAGATTAGGTAATTTTAAGCCTAAATGCATGAATGGACCAATAGGAAATTTTGTGAAAAATTATGTAAAAATAATTAAAATAATAATTAATTAATTAATTAAAAATAAAATAAAAATATATATAAAATGTATATGTGTGTGCCGACATCCCTTGGGGGAAAAAGAAGAAGAAAACAAAAATGAATAATGTGGAGTATAATTTTGGAACTCTTGAATTAAATAATAATTAAAGTAAAAAGGTGAAAAGTAAATAAATACCTATAGAAATCGGATCCTATCTAGAGAACCAGGAACAGGATTTCTAAAGTCATTGAGATTTCGCGATTCGGTACCGATCGGGGTTTTATCGGTATAAAACCTTCTTGAACAAGTTGATGACATCATCATTGATGATGCAATTTTGTGCCACCTAGGGGCTGCATGTCGACCAAGAGAGAAAGAAGAGAGAAAAACTTGTTTGAGAAGTTTTCAAATAAAGGGAAAAATTACAAGTTTGGAAAGGAAAATTACCAAGTTGGACCCAAAATTTCTTCTATAAATAAGACACCCCTTTGCTCTTCATTCTTCACAATTCAAGAGAGCATTTCGGTTTTAGTGAGAAGTTAGAGAGAGCTCTGGGGAAGGAATCCGGGGAAATTTGCAGCGAAGCTCTGAGTAAATTCTTCGGTACTTAGTCTTAAGCTTTCGTAGTTCTTTCGGTAGTTAGAGTAGAAATGCTATATTAGTCTTTAATCTTCCGAGTATGATTAGATATCATATGATAGGGGTATTTTAGTCATTAATTTCGAAAATCATGGTGGGGTTGAAGTTCTGACAAAATTTTGGAAGATTAGTGTCAAAGTAACGAAGTGCTGGCGAAATTCCGCCGATTAGGGGGTCAGGGGTAAAATGGTCATTATGACTAAAAATGTACGTCGTAATGATAGATTCTTAACAAGCACGTTGTTATCTTGATAGGATATCCCTAATTTCATTCCGACCAACCGTTGTCTTGTTTTAGTCAAAGTACCGAATTTACGTCAACGAAGGTACGTAGGGCAATACATATGCATGGGTTGTGATAGAGTGATTGTTTGTGCTGTTGATATTGTGGATGTCTGTTGTTTGTATGTGTATACATAAACATGAGGTTAACCGTTACCTGGGGTCCGTATGCATTGGACCTCAGCTCTTAACATAGCATCCGGATCGGGAGGACCGAGGAGAGAGGCAAGCAACCCGAGTAGAAGACCCGGCTGAAGACTCTATTTTGTTGTTCCGGCGGAAGCCTTCCTTTTGCTGTTGTACTCCGCCAGACTTATGGCACTTTATATATACATATCAGTTACTTAATCGTTCCGATGCTTTACTCTGATGAAAAAAAAATTTATACTGCTTTTGAAAAGTTGGGATGTTACAGGAAGAATGAGGATGAATTTACTAAGGTTGACTCATGTAAGGAGTGTTTCATAAGCTCCCAAATTCGTCCAAAACACAAGGCTAAAGAAAGAAATGGTGTGAACACAAACTAATGGTCAAAAAGTGTAAAATATAAGCTCCTTTCTCTATGATATTTTCGGCCAAAGGAAAAGCAAGGAGAAAGAGTGGATTTTCTTCATATTTTGATGTGGAGATCATTTATGAAGGCCAAGATGCATACAAACTTTCGGCCAAGTCTGGGAGGGTGTGGAAGATTCAAGAAGCACGTACATGACATGTGATCTCATGTGAAACAAAATGAAATAAAATAAAAGAGAGAAAATGTAAGGGCATTTTGGTCAAGACAACAAGGGGACCCTCATGTTAATTCTTCACCAATTATAAATCACTTCACACCCCTCTCCCATGCAAGTATTCATCCAACACTCAAGGTAGCATAAGGAGGAGATATTGGCCGAAACATAAACAAGGAAGGAGGAAGGAAAGATCAAGGAACCAAGGTGAGTTATCATATTCCAACCTTTATCTCTTCTTTTCCTTTTCTTATGTATACTTCAAATCTTGAAAATGAAATCTTACATGGTATTTTAAGGGAAGGCCGAAAGCCCTAGGAAGTTCAAGGAGAAAGAAGATTGCAAGAAGTACAAGTCAAGTAAGTGACATCCTTAGTCTTCTTGCACTTGTTTGTGATATTGGTTGATATTGGATTAATTCTCTCATGTTTCTTGTAGATTTGGAGGTTATAAATCCTAAAGGGAGATTCTGCCCAAGATTATAAAAATGGACTATTAGGTGTATTAAGCCTAAATAATGAGCTAGAAGGCAAACTAGAGCATAAAATCATAAGATTTGTGAAGAAGAATTTGGAAACTATTTGTATCTTGTTTTCGGTCAGACCAAGACATAAGGAAGAAGTGGGATTTTTTCCATTTTGATATTTATTAAGTGTTTAAAACGGAAAATTGTGTAGGATATAGGTTGGACAATAATTTTAGAAGTATAATGATTAAATTGTGAAAATCTCAAAACTGTCCAATAAAGAATTCTGGCGAGACAGGTAGTTTGTAACATGTTTTTGGACAAACAAATAGGGTCCAATGGCTATGAAATTTTTCAGAATTGAATTAAATATAATAAGCTTTATTTTGATAGGTGATTTGTAATTTTTGGAGTTGTATACAAAGAGATATGAATTTTTGAAGTTGACACATGATTCTGGAGCTTTGATCTGGATAGTAGAGACATTTAAATTATTCTGGAATAGTACAAATTTTTATGGATGATGGTGATATATTTATTTGAAAATAGACATATCAAGGGTTACATAACCATTGGAATCACCTAAATTGGACATTTGTATAATTACTTATGAATTTTCAAAGTTTGATGAAAATTCTGGAATTTTGAGAAAAATTCCAAAATGGAAGCCATAAAGGTCAAGGTTAATTAATTTGTGTTCTTGCAATTAATAAAGGACTTTTAGCCATAAGTTGGGCCAAATGATCATTAATTCAAGTATTATTTGAATTATGTAGAATTTACATAAGTGACGAATATTACTTATAATTATAGGAGTGTCATTGCTTGGTGCTTTAAGTAATTTGGAAGTTGGTTGTCGATCTAAAAATCTACTAGATAGTAACTCTAATCTCATGTACTCGTATATTTGTGTATGCATGTTTGTACCATGATTTTGATCCGTGTCTAGGACACGTGTGTATTGCATTTAGTTGTGTTGGATTCAAGGCCCAATTGTTTTCCTAGCGCTATGGATCCAAAACTTGTTGCGTGCTTTGTAGTCAACGCTGTGTGCATTATGTGAGTGCGTGTTCCGAGATTTGTTGTGTGCATTATGTGACTGAATGTAATATGCACTGAATCCTGTATTGTTTATTTTCATGATTGTGGTTGACTATCATATATTGTGCATGAGATTAATTTGTTACTCTGGGATCCTTCGGGATTTTAGCCTCTGTTATTACATGTGAATTGTACAGTATATTGGACGAGGCTCCCAGGACAAAGCAGCGGATGTAAGCAAAATGGAGGTGTCAGACCGGTTCTAAATTGTTCGAGAGATATTTATAGGAAAATTTATACAATTATGTTTAGAATTTATAACCAAGATTTTTAATATATTATCAGTATACTATGTCCAAACCGTTTTGCCATTTGCGATGCGCTATAATGCTCTGATGTGTGACGTATTATTGGAAGGGTGTGACAATAGAAATGAATATTTACTATCAAATTTAATATAAGCATCATAAATATTACATATTTTGATTGAGATGGAGATTCCACTTCATTTTGTGCTATTGAACTGGACTACAAGTATTATTACAGGGGCGGACCTATAGGGGGGCAAGGGTGGGCCACCGCCCCCAAAAAAATTAAAAGGAATTTTTTATATATAAAATATTATATATATCAGATTTGGTTCTATCTTATTGGATTGCTCTTCGCACCGTGAAATTGGATCATAACAAATTGGATCCAAACAATTTACCGTGACAGTTACGATCCAAACAAATTTTTATATATATAAAATATATTATAGCAAATTGGATCATAACAATTTACATTATTTCCAAATTCCAACCAATTTGGGACCTATAGGTTTCTATTCGCGCCGCCGTATCTTTTCTCCCTCACGCCACCGACTCCAGGCTTCAGCGAGGCCAAACTTAGGTCGTATTCAACTGCAGGTATCATTGTGTTGAAACTTTATTTTAGATAGAGAGGGTTTTATAGGTGATTATTATGGGAAAAAATATTACCATTGATACTTATTTTAAGAGAAAGAATAGTGAATCTTTGCCCTCATCTACTTCTAATGTTGAATTGCCAAATCGAAACTCCTTCTTCAAAATCTCCTAGAATTGAAAATAATGAGGTAGTTAAGGAAGTTGATCTTGCTTCATTGGAAAGAGATCTGGACTACGTCCTCAAATATGGAAATATCCTATAAATCAACAAGATGAAATTCGTCGTGCTTATCTTAAACTTGGTCCATTTCAAAGCAAGCTTCAAAATTATCCTTGACGATTCCTTGATTACATACATTGAAAAAGAAATTGTTTTGAGTTTTAGCACGGATTCAATTATAGATGAGTTTGACAATATGAAAACACGTAGAGTAAGAGTCAAGTGAAGTGATCTTAACTTTTGTAATAGATTTCTTTCAATTTTTAGTATATTATGTCTGTTTTGAATTTCAAGTACTTTTATTTATGATATAGAATATTTTTATTTTCGCCCCCCGTCAGTAAAAATCCTGGGTCCGCCATTGAGTATTAAGGCTTAATATTATACGTAATTGATATTATACACACACACACGTCTTTTGATATCCTTGGAGAACCCAGTTATTAGTTGTTATAATTTCATATCATTAGTGTATGTCCCACTTTATCGGGGGAAAAAAAAATGACTCGTGGAATTGTAAAAGTTATAACCTTGATCAAGCAGCTAGCGATGATATATATTGACCATGCAACATTTATCATTATCCACGATCTACTTTTACTGCTATAGTTTGGATATATCTCTCATTATTTTTTTATCACCACACACACACACACCCACACACAAGTTTCTCTTGAAATTTAAATAATTACACATAATCAATATATAGATCGGCATGTGATTGGTGGGCACATGCGGGATCCATGCTAATTTATATATTATATAAATCAAGTGATACAAAGCCTTAGCTGTGTAGCAAATAGGATGGTAGTGAAATGAGAAACCGACACGTTCCTTTGCAATTATTGAGGAGCTCTAGCTATATGCCTATATATAGCTGCATATCTATATACAATTAAGCAACTTAATATCCCGGCTTGATTAATTAAGAACTCGATGATTGTTATGTGTACATCAGGGAGTTTTATAAGTAAAAGATATAATTTTTTTAAGGGGGCTCTCCTTTAGCACTTGATAGATTAATTTTTTTGGTAAAAATTCTACTTATAAGACTTAATTGTGATAGTAAAATTCATATGAAGTTACAATTATTTTAAAAATTTAAACATTATAGTATCAAAGTTACAAGCTACCTTACCTCTCAAAGTTATTATAATTCAAATCATTCAATAAAACATAGATATAATTTTAAGGTAGTAGTAGTAGTAACAATAATTCTTCGAAGATAATAAGAATTTAAATATTTTTCTTAGGTTCAATTAATGTAGTAAAGTTATTATTCCATGTATAAGTAAAATATATAATAATTTCGTATATAAGTTTTCTCCAACACTGAGAAGTTATTGGATATGATAATGAAAAGATGGGTACAGGGTTTTACAAACTATTACAAGGAGAAAAGTGAGTGCCATTTTGAAGACAAAGATGGCTTATCGTGTTCTATCATTTTCCACTGAAAGATGGCTTCCTTTTTGACCCACATGGATCATCATTCCTATTTGTATATATATTAGTTTAGTGGTGGGTCATTTTGAGTTTTGGAGTTTATCACTAACTTATTGATTTGCACTTAATGGATTACAATCTTGATTTGTCTCAAACCAATTAATTAAATGACAAATTAACTCTGATGCAAATGAACACTTTAAACAATTTATTTCCCAGTTGCAACAGTTAGCATCACTCAATATTTCCACTTTCGTCTTCAGTTCCATTAGTGGGAAATGTAATGCTACCTTATTCTTCTTTTTGGCATAAGAATACTTGTTTTTTTAAGAAAAAAAGTTAGATGTGAGATCCATGTATTTTGGTGTGAGGTGAGCTATACTATTTATAACCTATGAATACAACAACTATGTTATAAATTATACATACATATATGTATGCAGTTGATATTAATATATAAATCTTGGAAATTATATAATTGAGTACTATGATGTTGATAATGCCCCGGCTCCTCTCAAATTTTTCATAAGCAAAAATTTCTGAGAGTTGAGCCTTGAAAGCTTATTAGGCCGGGTTAGAGCATGCCTTAGGCTCAAAGAACATTTACAAAAGTATTTACAGGTCGCCCATCAACAAAATTTTCACATCAGGATTGGAATTTGAACTCAACCTCATAGATTATGGCTAACTCCTTGCCAATTAAATCAACTTTTGTTGGTGGCTTCTCACAAATTTTGTTCAAAGCAGGGGTTTGATAATTTAGTTATATTTAACCGTACTGTTTCAAGAAGTACAAATTGACTTTTTATAAGAAAAGGAAATAAGATTTTCTTTAACTAGATTTTTTTAAGAGAAAATATTAACAATCTATGTATGGGGCATATTAAGTGGTCCACATACAATAACTTCAGAGTCTAATCCACACGGATTGGCAATTGGCGTTTGATCTAAGTGACTATAGTCTTGTCAATCATTTCTATTTTTATTTATTCAAAAAGAAAATTAATTTCTTCATATTAACGTATTTTTTGTATTATTACTCGGTGCCGCATTAATTCATTGCTAAAAATTTAGTTTTTATAATAGTTTATTTAAATAAAAGTATTTTATTCAGGTATTGATATAAGTTACTAAAAAAATTAAGTCACTCACAATACTTCAGTTTTATCTTTAGGAAATGGTTCTTTTTTCTAGTAAAAGGAAAAATGATATATTAAGGTATTACAACAACAACTATACAAAGTTCCAATAAATTGAGAAAAAAGAAAACATCTCTGAACCTATTGAAATAACTAAAATCTTCTATCATACATGACAAAGAAGCAAAAGAACTTAAGAAAGAACTAACATCCTCATAAATAACACTGGGAACATTCATAAAAGTAGCCTTTGGATCACATAGTGTACGTTGGATGCCAACAGATTCCAGTGTTTGTTGATTTAAACCAAGAATGCCAGAGCTGCATATCCAACTTAATAATGCACGCAGACAGCTGAGAATGAAAGTATCACCAGGAGCATAAACTTTTTTTCCAAATGAAATATTGCAAAAGATACTTCTAGCCTGAATTCATAAATTTTCAGAAGTTTTTATTTCAAATGTTGTAAAAAATTATAAATTGATGAAAGCATATATATGGAAAAAATGAAAACGTCATAGAAGTTCAGGGTTTCAGATTCTGAGTTCACATTCCGTTCTTAAATTTAAATGAGCAGTGTGCTAGGGGTTTTTTAATACTAGCTAATAATATCAAGAATATCCTTTTTTTCTATTTTTTATATTCATTAAATTCTTGTAATGGATAACGCTTATCGCCAACAATAATGTTATAATATTTTAATGAATACTTTTTAAAACATTTTTAAAAAGGAAAAAAAGAGAGAAAACAAGTGGGGCCAAAACGGGAGAAAATGAAGAAATGTTGTTGGGGGGGGGGGGATGAAGTCGAGATAAAAAAATATATATATACATGTGTAATTCAATGAGATAATATCAAAACATTAAGTGGAATAAACTATGTGCATACATGTAATTAAGCCAATGTTCAAGGAAATCTATGATATTGAATATTAAAATTTGATATATTACAAATAAAATTTAAAAAAGGAGAGAAATATGCCAACCATCCTTTATGGAAGGAAAACAAGATCCATTCCCATGTTGAAATGGAACATTTTATGTTGATTACTTTAGTCGTCTAAAATATTTTATTTACAAATAGAATGATAGATTTTTTTTTTTTTAGGTTATAATATACTAGGAATTTTAAGAGTAGGCAGACTTAATTTCATATAAGAATTCGACATAACATTTTTACCAATTAAAAAGGGAATTTGTAACATCCCGTTTTTCAAAAGCAGTATAATTTTTTTTTTTTCATCAGAGTAGAGCAACGGAGCAATTGAGTAACTGATACTTGTATTTAGAATGCCGTGAGTCTGGCTAATTACAACAGCGATACAGAAACCACGTGGTTCAAAAGTATATAACAAAAGAAAGGCTTCCGCTGGAACAACAAAAGGAAGTCTTGGTCGGGTCTTCTACTCGGGCCGCTTGCCTCTCTCCTCGGTCCTCGATCCTCCGGAACTCGACGCTATGTTAAGGGCCGGAGTCCATGCATCGAACCCAGTAACGGTTAACCTCATATTTACATATACAGTATATAAACACAACAAACGAATCATCCCTAACCAACGTGAATGTACCGCTCCCAAATGCGAGATATACCACTCCCGGTGAATCGGGACATACCACTCCCGGTGAACACAAATATACCACTCCCGGTGCATGCATATGTTCAATCATCCTCTAACAACACTATATACTCAAACAACATAACAACTCTACTCATACAATCCACCAAACAATATACACGCATACCATAAATATCGAGTTAGTGTTACTAGTACGCGAACGTACCTTCGTTGACGTTTACGGTATTTCGGCACGACGGTTGGTCAAAACGTAATCAGGGATATCCTATCAACATAACAGCGTACTTGTTAAGGATCTATTATTACGACGGACATTTTTAGTCAAAATGACCATTTTACCCCTGACCCCCTAATCGACGGAATTTCGCCAGCACTTCGTTACTTTGACCTTAATCTTCCAAAATTTCAACATAACTCCTCTTCCAACATAATTTTCAAAACATAAATCATATTAATTAATGATTCACATCATAACAGGCATTTTAGGTAAAAATTACCATTTTGCCCTTGATGCCCCTAATCGGCGGAATTTCGCCAGAGCTTCGCTTTTTTAACTCTAATCTTCCAAAATTTTGCCAGAACTACGACCCCATCATGATTTTAGAAATAATGACTAAAATACCCCTATCATATGATATCTAATCATACTTGGAAGATTAAAGACTAAACTAGCATTTCTACTCTAACTACCGAAAGAACTACGAAAGCTTAAGTACCGAAAAACTTACCAGAGCTTCGCTGTAAATTTTCCTCCGAGCTCCTCTCTCTAACTTCTCTCTAGAATTTGAAATAGGCAAGAAGGAATGGTGTGAAAAACCAAAGAGAAGGGGGTATTTATAGGTGAAGGTGTAGGATTTCGTCCGTCGGATCAACTTTGTGAGAATCGATCTGGACCGTTGAATCTTAAACTTTTTCAACAAGTTTCCCTCTTCCCATTCTGCTCTTGGACGTCCTCCATGCCTCAAAATTCAAGGGTTTGGCCAATGGGAGGTGGCCAAGTGTCACCTTCCAGAAGCTACCCGGATGAATTTCCCCGATCGGTACAGATTCGCGTAATTTCGGAAAAATCTCAAAATTATGGATTTACAACTTTGAAGCCATTTCCTCACTCATTAGAAATGTCCAAGTTAACCTAAATTTTGATTCCATATAGGGCTCCAACCGTCGATCAAGTTCCTCGAAATAAAATCCGCGTCCCTGCTTCGAAACGATTTCTGGAATTATCAACTTCTGGACAAAAATTCACTGATTCCAAATATGTCCAGATAATTTCAAACTCATTTCTAGATGTTGAGTTAGAATTTATTTTCTTCGGATCCAAAAATGTGCCTATCTGCATTTTTCCCTATTTTGTTTTATTAGGAAAATGCACAATCGGCTTCAGAATTAACTTCCGGAAAAGCCTAACGGAAGATAAAATTCCACTGATCAATATTTTACCTTGACTTTGGAAATCTCATTCCTAGATCTCTAGATAGGATCCGATTCCTATTTATTTGATCACTATTCACTAAATTTAATTATAATATATAATAATACAACTTTACAAGAAATATCATGATATTTTTAACTTGATCTTATCTTCATTTCCTTTGCAACAATTCGGCTGGATCCTAATTATTATTAATTAATATTTATTTTTTATTTAATTAATTATTTAATTATTCACTTATTTAAATTTTCCCAAAAATTCCACAAAATCCCTAATTGGCTCATTCTTGTATTTAGGCTTAAAAATACCTAAACTCATCCATTTTTCTCAAAAATTTCCAATTAATTAGCAAATATGTTTTTACTAATTCTTGGCCAAAAACCACTAATTTTAGGGTCTTACATAATTATCTTTGAATTTCCTTCGCTTAAGCTTAAGTAATTAGCCAATAATTACCTAATTACTTTCTTATCAATAGTTGATAATTTTCTTAATTAGCATGCCTCATTACCTCATAACTTTTCTATTGACATCTTTGTTTTCATGTCTTCTGCATTATCTTAGCATTTACGGGGGTATTTCGGTCATTACCTTACTTTTTGAGTATTCTTCTACAATTTCTCCAAGTTTGTAACTTAATAAATTACCTAAATTAGGGGCAATATCCTTCCCTATTTCAATTTGATATTTACTTGCCTCTCTTATAGCTTTCACGGGGTATTTATAACCCATAATGTGTTTAGGGATCTATTTGCAAATTTTCAACTGCTTTAGGGACCTATTTGCAAATTATCTAATTTCAAGAGAAATTACCCTAACAACAAGGTAAACTTAATACAAGGTGTTTGAGACCTCATATTCACCTATTTTCAATAGGTATATTTCCCAATTTTTGATATTTACCCTAAGTGTGATTTTTAGGGTATTACATTTCTCCCCCCGTTAAACAAAATTTCGTCCTCGAAATTTGCACTATACTATCTAAAACTCCGTACTTAACTAAACTCCGTCCTACTCGGACTTTGGACTCCACGCGTCGGATCCTTACTTTGCCTGCCAGCCGCTCTTCTTGAAAATTGAGAATTCGCTTGGATTTTGACCATAAAGATCTTGTCATTTCGTACTTTGATATATGATATCTTCCGTGGTTCCCACACACCGCGGTCAATACCACAGATATCAAAACGAGATACTTTAAATGTTTCCATGGCTCCCACAAACCATGATAACACAAAATACCTCATACTCTATGACACAATCTCGGTCAAATTGTACTAACGAAGAAATATAGATTACGTCTCGTAAGTAATCTACGTATCACACAATTTAGACGAAAAACTAATACCTAGTTCATGCAATGCATAGAGAAAATTCCTTACTACGAGAGATAGTACCTTGGACTCTCTCCGGGAGTTCTCTGTCCATTGTGTCGGTCAATGCGTACATTTGGCCCGGGTTCTGTGGCCTTATCTTTGCGGCTATCTCAGGACAGTTCGGGGCAATATGTCCTGGTTTCTGACATCTGTAGCAAACTCGTCTCTCCACATTTTTCTCAGGACAGTTCGTAATAATGTGTCCTGGCTTCCGACATCCGAAGCAAACTTGTCTTCCAAAACAGCTTCTACCAGGATGGTACCTCCCGCAATTTGAACATGGTCGGGATTCCGACATTCGTAGGTTGTTTTGCTGCCCAGTCTGGAATGGCCTCTTGCTTTCTCTTTGGGAGTTATCCCATGGTGCTTCTCTCTTTCGTGAGGAGTTTTCACGGCTGCCCTCGATATGACCTGCGTTGCTGCTATTGGAGAATCTGGACTTTCGGAATTCTTTCAAATTCCGCTCAATCACTTCAACCCGTGGATTAGTATGTTCACCATACTGCTCTCATCATTGTTCTTTCGCAGGTGCGATGAGTATCGTGATAGGTTGGTGAATCAGGCATAGTAGTCATTAAAGGACTCCTCTTGACCTTGTTGGATGTGGAGGAAGTCTGACTCTTTGGTCATTTGTACAGAGGGAGGAAAATATTGTTCATGGAATTTCTCCAGAAATTTCTCCCATGTCACGGGACAGTAACGTGTCTGTAAGGTTGTTGCTATGACTTCCCACCAACGATCTGCGTCTCCTTCTAACTGGTAGATTGCCAGTTGAGCCTTGCGATTTTCAGGGCATTCAATTACTTTGAAAATATTTTCCAATCTCTTGAGCCAATCCTCTGCCAAGTCTAGTTTACCCTGAAAAGCTGGTGGTTTCAGCTTACAGAACTGGTTAACCCAGTATTGTGTGGTTTTCTCTTCTCTCCTGTGTCGAGGAGGTGATCGGGATCTATCAGACTCATCGTCTTCCTCGTTGTGTCCATCACCTTCGTCGTTTTCCTCCTCCTCCTCTTCTTCTTCTTCTTCATTATCTCGCTCTTCCTCCGCATGTCGTTCTTCCTCAGCATTTCGTTCTTCTAGTTGTCTCTCAGCTTCTCGATCTTGTCTGTTCTGCCTTTCTAGGAGTGTGTTTATAAGAATCTGCTGTTCCTGCTGAGTTCTCCTCAGCTCCCGTATCTCATTCTGTTTCGGTTGATTCAATATTTGATTTGGGTCATGATCAGGTATCGGTCCCACTCGAGGTTGTCTGCCTCGTCCTCCACCCCGGCCTCTGCCTCGGCCTCTGGGTACTCCGGCTCCTCGCAAATTTGCCATGTCTCGTTCTTTTCCTTCGTTAGGGAAAACGTTGGTTATAGAAGGAAAACAATTAACGTGTCACAGATTTTATCGCACTAGTATCTATACCGCACCTAGACTCTATCACGCTTAGTATTTACACTGCTCCCAGCTTTTACCACTCTAGTATTCACATTGCTCCCAGCATTTACCGTACTCACTACAAACGAATACACACCCGCAATATTTCCCTTTGTTTAGAATTTCGTTGACTCAGTCTACTTAGAAGCGGGTACGGAATTTTGTATCGGGAGTTCCTCTACATGAGTCAAATACTACATGTACTTATCTTTGATGGTCTCGGAGTTTCATCCGGCGTGGCCCAGCTCTGTATATGAGCTCTGGCTAGGATAGAATGGTCGTCCAGTACAAACTGGCAATTATCGGAGTTATCAGAGTCTGATATCAGAATTACCAGAATTTGTGTCAGGACTGATTTCAAGATTTACGATCTCCCGGGTAGTCAAAGTTGTTGTCGGTAGGCGACATTATCAGGGTTATCGGCATTATCGGGACCGATATCGGGATTATCAGGACTATCCGAGACCGATATCGGGGTTATCGAGATGTGGATATAAGCACGGGTGATGAATTCACCGCTCAGTTAGAGTGATGCACCGACAAAGGGTGGTACACCGGTTCAGGATAGTATACCGGTTCAAAATGGTATACCGAGATGAGGTGGTATACCGACTTAGGCTATATCAGTACTCATTTTCAAAATATGCTCCAAAATTTTTGAAAAGGCTTAGAACCTAACTCCGTTAATCGAACAGAATGGACAGGTAAGTGTATACCATGGGGGCCTCACCGACTTTACGGCGACTAATTGGCTTACCCACGTAGACTAGCCTTGCCTTCGGCACCAAACTGTCCGTAATAACATAGTTAAATTCATGCCAGGACTACTGCTTTGATACCAAAATGTAACATCCCGTTTTTCAAAAGCAGTATAATTTTTTTTTTTTCATCAGAGTAGAGCAACGGAGCAATTGAGTAACTGATACTTGTATTTAGAATGCCGTGAGTCTGGCTAATTACAACAGCGATACAGAAACCACGTGGTTCAAAAGTATATAACAAAGAAAGGCTTCACTGGAACAACAAAAGGAAGTCTTGATCGGGTCTTCTACTCAGGCTTTACGGTATTTCGGCACGACGGTTGGTCAAAATGTAATCAGGGATATCCTATCAACATAACAACGTACTTGTTAAGGATCTATCATTACGACGGACATTTTTAGTCAAAATGACCATTTTACCCCTGACCCTAATCGGAGGAATTTCGCCAGCACTTCGTTACTTTGACCTTAATCTTCCAAAATTTCAACATAACTCCTCTTCCAACATAATTTTCAAAACATAAATCATATTAATTAATGATTCACATCATAACAGGCATTTTAGGTAAAAATTACCATTTTGCCCCTGATGCCCCTAATCGGCGGAATTTCGCCAGAGCTTCGCTATTTAAACTCTAATCTTCCAAAATTTTGCCAGAACTTCGACCCCATCATGATTTTAGAAATAATGACTAAAATAACCCTATCATATGATATCTAATCATACTTGGAAGATTAAAGACTAAACTAGCATTTCTACTCTAACTACCGAAAGAACTACGAAAGCTTAAGTACCGAAAAACTTACCCAGAGCTTATTGTAAATTTTCCTCCAGAGCTCCTCTCTCTAACTTCTCTCTAGAATTTGAAATAGGCAAGAAGGAATGGTGTGAAAAACCAAAGAGAAGGGGGGTATTTATAGGTGAAGGTGTAGGATTTCGTCCGTCGGATCAACTTTGTGAGAATCGATCTGGACCGTTGAATCTTAAACTTTTTCAACAAGTTTTCCCTCTTCCCATTCTGCTCTTGGACGTCCTCCATGCCTCAAAATTCAAGGGTTTGGCCAAGTGTCATGTAATACCCGGATATTTATCTGGAATATTATAAATAAAAGTTGGATATTTCTGATAAGTGAAATTTCAATCTCCGGTCTTGTATAAATACAGTCAATTTTCTAAGTAGAATTTCTGTAAGAAATTAGGGAGTTTGAGGGCCAAAGTGCCAAAATGACCAAAATGCCCCTAGAAAGGGTAATTAACTTAGAAAATTTATGGAAAAATCCTAAAAGACAGTTAAATGACCAAGTGAGTTAGGAGAGTATATAATCTTTAATTATTGTAATTTTATAAATTATGAAATTGGAGAAATTGTTGGAAAATACTAAAAAAGAAGTAAAGACCAAAATACCCTTGTAATTATGGAATAATGCAAGAGGTATGAAAATACTAATGTTAATACAAGAGTATGAAGGTAATGAGGCTTTGTAATTAAGAAAATTATCAACAAGTGATAATGAAGTAATTAAGTAATATTGGGCTAATTACTTAAGCATAAGCAAAGGAAATTCAGTAATAATTATGTGAAGCTCAAAAATTATTGGAAATTAGTGGAATATTAGTAAAAATGTATTTACTAATTAATTGGAAATTTTTATGAAAAATCATTGATTTTAGGTATTTTTAGGCCTAAATACAAGAATGGACCAATTAGATAATTTTGTGGAAATTTTTGGAAAATTAAATAAATAAATCATTAAATAATTAATTAAATAAAAATAAATAAATATTTATTAAAATAATTAAAGGGCCAACCGAAATTTTGGGCCAAATAAAAAGAAAAAAAAAATGAAAAATGAAATAGGAACAACTTGTGCAACTTGCATATTAAAATAATAATATAATTAATTAAAGTAAAATATGTGAATAGTAATTTAAAAATTGGGAAACGGATCCTATCTAGAGATCTAGGAATAGGAATCCCAGGGTCAAGGTAAAATATTGATCAGTGAGTTTTTACCTTTAAGTGGCCTCTTCCTAAGTTAATTCCGAGGTCGTTTGTGCATTTTCCTAATAAAACAAAATAGGGAAAAATGCATATAGGCATATTTTTGGAAATAAAGAAAATAAATTCTAACTCAATATCTAGGAATGAGTTTGAATTTATTTAGACATATTTGGAATCAGTGAATTTTTTTCTCTAGAGATTGGTGATTCCGAAAACGCGTTTCGTAATCGGACCCGTACGGACACGTTTTTCGAGAAACTTCGGCTGAACACGGAATGCCCTGTATGGAATCAAGGTTTAGATTAGAATAGACATTTCTAGTAAGTAAGAGGAGATCTTCAAAGTTAGTTAACCGGAATTTTGAGATTTCTCCGAAAGTACGCGATTCTGACACCGATCGGAAACTTATCGGTAAGACTGACTTCTTGAGGAAGTAAGTGACATCACCACCATGACATCATGGCTTTAAATGATGATGTCAGCTGCCAAGTGGCCCGGTGAGGATCGTGACATGTGGCAAAGTGCGATCCGTACCGATATCCGATATGAAAAAGTAGTTAATAGTGTCACATTTTCTTCTATAAATAGCCAAGTTTCCTCTTCATTTCTCACACCATTTTGAAGAGCAAAACCGATTCTAGAGAGAGGAATTTAGAGAGAGAAGCTCTGGGAAAAATTACAGCGAAGCTCTGGGTAAGTTTTCCGGTACCGAGCTTTAAGCTTTCATAGTTCTTTCAATAGTTAGTAATGCTAGAGTAGTCTTTATTTTTATGATTGGATATCATATGGGAGGGCTATTTTAGTCTTTATTTTCGAAAATCATGATGGCGTCGAAGTTCTGGCAAAATTTTGGGAAGAAAATAGCCTATGTAGCGGAGCGCGTAGCGAAATTCCGCCAAGTAGGGGTATAGGGGCAAAATGGTAATTTTTACCTAAAATGCCGCTTATAATGTCAAATTACGAATAGAAGTGACATTATTCTCATAGGATATCTGAAACGCTGATTCTGCTGCCGTTCTGTTTGCCCGACGTGCGTTGTAGGACTTTTGCACGTTTCTCCGTAGAAAGTACGTTTTCCGCGGTAGTACCTAACGTTGCCAACGAAGGTACGGACGCGTCTTCGTAACACTAATCTTGCACATCTTAAATACTTATATGTCAATGATATGTTCGTAGACCGTTATACAGACAGTTATACGGGTTATAGTTTTGATAACGCCGTTTTGTTTTCCTAGCGCTGAGGACATGACTAATTATCGTGGCACTGGTGAATAGTGCAAGCTGTTGTTGTTATTTACCTTATGGGGCTTTACATATTGCTCTGTGCTTATGTTTTGTCGGCATAATGATCATGCATCTCTAGTATGCTTATGATATACTGTTGTATTAGCTCTTGAATATCTCATTGGCCATATCTTGTGTTGTTTGGGTATGAGGTTAACTGCTACCCGAGATTCAATGCGTTGAATTGAATCTCACCTGTAGCTTCGTGGTCGGGAGGACCACGGTTCGTGGATAGAGGCAAGTACCGGAGTAGGCGTGCGGTGAAGACTATCTCTATCTTATCGTATTCTCATTATTACACTATTTCCTTCCTAAACCTTAGGATTACTGTAATCATTACAATGTTACACAATGGTTGATGTTTTGGCTAAGAATCCAATTACTCTTTCGCTCTATTGCTCTACTCTGATTGTTTGTTTAAAAAAAAAAATTTCCGCATTTCAAACATGGGATGTTACATGTCACCTTCCAGAAGCTACCCGGATGAATTTCCCCGATCGGTACCCGATTCGCGTAATTTCGGAAAAATCTCAAAATTATGGATTTACAATTTTGAAGCCATTTCCTCACTCATTAGAAATGTCCAAGTTAACCTAAATTTTGATTCCATATAGGGCTCCAACTGTCAGTCTGAAGTTCCTCGAAAACCGTGTCCGTACGCGTCCGGTTACGAAACGAATTCTGGAATTATCAACTTCTGGACAAAAATTCACTGATTCCAAATATGTCCAGATAATTTCAAACTCATTTCTAGATGTTGAGTTAGAATTTATTTTCTTCGGATCCAAAAATGTGCCTATCTGCATTTTTCCCTATTTTGTTTTATTAGGAAAATGCACAATCGACTTCAGAATTAACTTCCGGAAAAGCCTAACGGAAGATAAAAATCCACTGATCAATATTTTACCTTGACTTTGGAAATCTCATTCCTAGATCTCTAGATAGGATCCGATTCCTATTTATTTGATCACTATTCACTAAATTTAATTATAATATATAATAATACAACTTTACAAGAAATATCATGATATTTTTAACTTGATCTTATCTTCATTTCCTTTGCAACAATTCGGCTGGATCCTAATTATTATTAATTAATATTTATTTTTATTTAATTAATTATTTAATTATTCACTAATTTAAATTTTCCCAAAAATTCCACAAAATCCCTAATTGGCTCATTCTTGTATTTAGGCTTAAAAATACCTAAACTCATCCATTTTTCTCAAAAATTTCCAATTAATTAGCAAATATGTTTTTACTAATTCTTGGCCAAAAACCACTAATTTTAGGGTCTTACATAATTATCTTTGAATTTCCTTCGCTTAAGCTTAAGTAATTAGCCAATAATTACCTAATTACTTTCTTATCAATAGTTGATAATTTTCTTAATTAGCATGCCTCATTACCTCATAACTTTTCTATTGACATCTTTGTTTTCATGTCTTCTGCATTATCTTAGCATTTACGGGGTATTTCGGTCATTACCTTACTTTTTGAGTATTCTTCTACAATTTCTCCAAGTTTGTAACTTAATAAATTACCTAAATTAGGGGCAATATCCTTCCCTATTTCAATTTGATATTTACTTGCCTCTCTTATAGCTTTCACAGGGTATTTATAACCCATAATGTGTTTAGGGATCTATTTGCAAATTTTCAACTGCTTTAGGGACCTATTTGCAAATTATCTAATTTCAAGAGAAATTACCCTAACAACAAGGTAAACTTAATACAAGGTGTTTGAGACCTCATATTCACTTATTTTCAATAGGTATATTTCCCAATTTTTGATATTTACCCTAAGTGTGATTTTTTGGGTATTACAGAATTGGACATAATGAACATTTTAATGTTTTGGATTAAGACATGCATGGTGTTGAATTTGCTGATGTGTGTGTATATATATATTCTCTTATACTCCAAACCAGTCTAGATGGAATAATTTTTTAAATTAAATATGGGTAAGTTTACCAACGGGGTTGACACAAGTGGTAAGCGGCTTGTGTCGCTTAAGTAAGGTCTCGAGTTCGAGCCTTGTGAATGCAAAAAAACCCCGCTGGGAGACTCACCCACCATAGCTAGGTGCGCGACCCGGGTTGGATCTGGATTAGTCAGGGCAAAGCTCTGAATACCGGATGAGCAACCGAAAAAAAAAAATATGGGTAAGTTTTTCCCATAAAGTTTGATGATTTTCGCAATCAAATTCGATACTTTGCTTGCAATAATATAAAAAATTCTAATGCATGATAAGATAGATCAATATTTATGTTATTAATTGGCTCATCTGGTTCAATCATGTAAGAGATAAGCATTTTTTTCCCTTCAAAAAGGGCATTGTTCTTAAAGGGGAAGCTCTGACAACTCAAGAAATCTTATCGAATCCATCTAAGTATCTGAGCCAGAGAATTATATGTATGGTGTTATCTTGTGAGTTGACTTGCATAGTTAAACTTGTCTTTGCCTTTTGTTTTCTGATAACGCACCAAAATTACCCCTACATTTATAGGAACCATCAATTAACATCAAAAGACTCGGGTATTGATTCCTCATACACTTAATTTTCCCATCAACTAACTACGACACTAAGTCCCACATGCTCCTCCACTCACAATGTTTTTTTCCCCAAACTTTACTAAATACAAAATATAAGTTCTGTTCTGATAATATAAAGTAAAATATTTTATTTTTCTTCTATTTTACCTTTTATATAAATAATTGAATATTATAAGTAATTAAGTTAGTATTGACTTTTGATAATTGATATATTTCTCTTTTTAGTGTAGTAATTAAATTAAACTAAACCTTTATTGTGAATCGAACAAGTACAAGAGATGGAGGGGTTGGAATAGACTATGCTCATATTAAGAGAATTTGTGGTTTTTTAGCTTTCAGTCGTACACATAACTCAGAAAGTCATGGTTCTGAGTTTTAAAACGTTGTTCTCTTCCTTTTAGCTGTTATTTGTATTTATTCCTCGAATTTAAGCGTTGTTAGGAATATTTAGGGTCTAACTTTTTTAACTAATGTAATTTTTTATCCACAAAATTTGAATTATTGTGTCTACTTAAGGGAAGTCGATTTTTTTTACTTAATCCAACAAATTTTTGTTATAATTATTATTTTTAATTATACCCTTATCTTGATTATTACTAGTAAGAGCGGATATATATATATATATAGACACACACTCCGTATAATGAAGAGAATAGATAAAAATTAAGATATCTTACGAAATTTAAAAGGAATCCTAGCTAGTATAGTTATTGCAGTTTTTAATTTATGAGACACATTTGTAAACGAAAATTGGACGAAGATGTATTATTATTTCTTGAGAAATATATTTTCTTTTATTAATCTGTGTCATATGAATAAGGTTAATCTATCTGGCATTTCACATATATAGCCTAAATAATAGATTCAAGGGTTAAGGTGCAAAAATATTCATCAACTTATGCTAAAAGTACGCCTAAGACTATAAACTTTTATTATGTGCAAAGGTACCTATAAACATTCAAAATCAGAGCAAAAATGACATATTTGTCCAAATGGGCTAACGTTCGTTACTTTTTATAGTATGGCCCGCACTATTTTTATGAAAGTATCAAAATATACACCCCCAACTCGAATTATAAAGGTGCAAAAATATTCATAAATTTTTATCCAAAGTGTGACAAACACCATATGTTTTTCGAAGATGCAAAAATACTCATGAATATTCAAAATAGACATGAGAGTGCCAAAATATCTCTAACTTATAAAAAAACTTATCTGTTTAACTGTTCAAATTCTATGCTATTGTTATCAACATAATGTAGAATTTTATGCATCAACTTTAAATTAACAAGAACATCACTATTATCTACTCATGTACTCCTATTTAAAAGTCACTTCTAACATGTTTTATCAGAACCAAGAAAAATCTTAAACTTAAGTAATTATGTCTTTAAACTTAATAACTTTCTAATTTTATCTCTAATTAATATACAATCAACCCTAAGTAATTAGACATGATCATAAAGTATTTGAACGTGATAATGTGTATTATGCCAGTTAGAGTACATGCTCTCAAATTTTCTATTAATTTTCTATTTTGATTTTTTGTAAAATTTATTAAGAAATTAACTTACAATTAACATTTAAAAACTCTATTTCATTTTTTCTAAAATTTTTAAAAATTAAATTTTAGGTGCAAATTATAAAACCATAAAAAATAATTATAGAGGAACATATTATTGTTTGTCAAAAAACCATTAAAGTGGCCCGGATATAAAATTTATTTAATTTAAAAATGAATCAAATACTTAAACTAAGCTAGATTCAAAATCCTTTTCAAACAAAAGAGAAACAAAGAACTAGATGTAAGATCTAAATTTGATTAGAGTACCCATCAAATACATGAAAATAATTTTCATAAAATATATTCACCATGTGTGTGTGTGTTTTTTTCTTTTTTTTTACTTGGAGGTATTTTAGTATTTTCATCTCCATTTTGAATGTTCATATGTATTTTTTTATTTATAAAGCATATGGTGTTTAGTGCATATGGTGTTTAACGCACTTTGGTTAAAAGTTTATGGTTATTTTTGCACTTACTATTTTTTGGTTGTGGTATTTTGGTACCTTTAGAAAATTAGCATGGGCTCTACTACAAAAAGTAATGGACGTTAGCTTATTTTAATTGAACTGTCATTCTGGTCTAATTTTGAATGTTTAAATATACTTTTGCACCCCCAAAAAATTTATAATGTTAGACACACTTTTGATATAAGTTTGTGGGTATTTTTACACATTAAACCTAGATTCTATAATACTGTTCTCAAATTATTACATGAGTTACAGACACTAATCATTATATTATTTCCCATTTCACAGAGGGCAAAAAATTAATTCTAATAAGTCTAAAGTATTAATTCCTATGAAATAAATTTGGGGTTGATATCATTGCTGATCCTTACTATTTGATCTAGTTTTAGTTTTAGCCTGTGTAGTTTCAAATAGTTGGTTTTAATCACTATAACTAGTATATAAGGATTTGATCTGAATTTAGGTATGATGATCGAATTAAAATTAAAACTCGTTAAAGGTATAGACACTAGTTATTAAACTTAGGTCAAATTTTTATTAAACTATACAAACTAAAACCAAAATTTGATCAAATTATAAGAACTAACAATTATATATTAATCCAACAAATTTATTTAAAAGTGACATTCTACCTTTTGCTCTCAGTATATATAGAGAGGTTAATTAAATCTACAAAAGAATACTACTCCACTAGTCCTAATTATAGGAGCTAGCTATAAAGTTGGTTTTGATCATAAATATAACACATCAATTTTTTTTTTTTTTTTTGTATAAAAACATCAATCTATTTCATCTCTAATATTAATAATTTTTCCCAAGCTAATTTTTTTTAACTTATAAATTGATATATAATCTAAAGTTATACTTGAGCATTTTAGAAAAATCATATCACAGTTGTTACAATTAAGTATTTTATCTAATTTTTTAATTTATCCAAATTAATTAAATAACTCTTATATTTAGCATCAGAGGATTGAAGTACATTTTTGTTAGATTTTAACTTTAAAAAAATAGTAAAGGGCATCTTCTTTAGTGTTTGTTTTTTTAAATAAAATGACCGGCGATATGATCGGTGGCTCCCAAAAAAAGGCATTCTTCAAAAGAGTAAAAAGACAACTTTGAGAAAGGAATAAATATATGTATATAAGCAAAAGCACAGCAAAACATAACACACACACACACACATATATATATATAATAGTGCAAACTTTTTCACCTTTTAGCGTGTGGCAAATAATAGGTATGAATAAATTTTTTAACTCAATTCAATGTACCTCCTTTCCTTTAACACCCGGTTTTTGCACACTGATCTCCTGGAAGAAGATTGTTACATGTTGGTAAAAACCTCTTTTGTACAATGACATATCTGCCTTATTTTTTTATTTTATTTTTTTACTTTAATTTCTTTCTTTTTACTAATTATTACACGTCTTCACCTGATTAATTATCATTGCCGTCTTACCTTGTAGCCCCTAATTTTCATTAAATTTTGGTCTGGAATCACTTGGTTTTAAATAATTAATAAGTATAAATGAAATACCCGCTCCATTCTCTAGAACCATTGTGTTTTTTTAAGATTATGGCACACAGGTTTTGCAATATTCAGTCAACATGAAAAATTACTATAAATTGAATAAAGTAATCTCATATTCAATCTTCTTATTATCCAAGAAAAATCGAATAACACAGATAAGAACGGAAACATCACTAGCTTATAGTGAGAATCGAGTCAAGCTTTTTGTTCCCCTACTTTTGCAATTTGTACCTTCTATTTATTTCGTATCCCACTGGCATATCTTCTTAACTTTATGAACAAAAATCCATCTCTATTACTTTCTGAACAAAAAATTTATGAATGAAATATGGCATTTATGGCATCACAATTCAATTATACATAGTTCCAACAGTAGACTGCACATCCATTACATGAAACGACAACCTTTTTCTTATTTGTTTTCTGCCTCCAAAAGATCGATATATTGATCAAAATCTTCAGCATTTTGTCAACCACATTTTAAATCATGCTTCCACTTGCTATATTATGTTTTATTCCCTTATTAAATGATCGACAATGATAATTCGAATCCCAAAAGATAATGTGTGTGTGTGTGTGTGTGTTTTTGTAAAATCAGATATACCCAATACTTCTGCTTTGACATGCTTAGATCTTTGTTATGGTTAATTATGAGTTTAAAGGCCTTGTGTGGACTGACTAGCTAGTGATGGGTAGGTATTACATATTAATGAGATGTTCGCATTTCTGACACTATCCATTTATAATTATGTATGCAGCGTTATAATTGGACTCATGGCCTCTAATGTATGTTCCTCTTATTCTCTCTAATACCTTTTGTAATGTTCTGACCTCCCAAAAGTTTTTTCTTGCTCCTTTTAGTCATTAGTTTCTATATAAAATAAGTTACATTTTAATATCTCACGGTGATGAAACTGTGCGGTTTTTATTTATTTATTTATTTTACGATTTTTCAAAAAAAAAAAAAAAAAGTCTATAGTTGTGCGTTTTGATTCATTTTCTTTCAAAAATCATAAAAAAATTAAAATTAAAATTAAAAGATAGGCACAAAGGAAACAATCATTTAATGTAAAATCTAACGATGAAAAGAAATAAGAAAAAACATTTAGGAAGATAGGGTATTACATAGAGGCACTTTAGAGCTTCAAACTTGTTATAATTCCATTGATGTAACACACTTAACACACAGAATAAATATCAAGGTAGTTTATACTTTAATTTCCTTTTGATTCTTCAGGTAATTCTGTATTTCCTACTTATATCATACTAGCATATACATGTACCCTGAAATTCTGAAACTAACTTCCCCCAAATTTTTCCCCATAAGAACTTTCCCTAATTGTGTAGTGCCAGAAATTATCACATTATTGCTCTTCACTTTAGACAAACAATATAGGGCAGCGAAGAAAAGGATATAGATGTGTGTGTGTGTGGAGGGAAACATGACGAAGTCCACTGGTAAAGGCAATTACTTTAGATGTGTGTGTGTGTGTGTGGAGGGAAACATGACGAAGTCCACTGGTAAAGGCAATTACTTTAGATGTGTGTGTGTGTGTGTGTGGAGGGAAACATGACGAAGTCCACTGGTAAAGGCAATTACTATACAACATCATGGTGCGTAGTTGTAACAGTATCATGCAAAGTATAATACTGCTGGTAGGGCTAATGAGCAATAATTATATCAGCAAAGAAAATCCCGTTAAACAGAAATACCTACTTGAGGTTGAAACTAAGCATCGATGACTTTATTTTAGTTCCTCTCATCATCAATATGGCATTATGATTTTACTAACTTTGTATTCCTGCATTACTTTTTTTGTTTGTGCGATTCTCTATTGTTGGTGGGTTCTGGTGGTCTGGTGGTTCGACACGTTGCTATCAGAATTCAGAAATTATTGTTGGGAGGCAAACCAAATATCCCAACTTGATTTTGGTCTTCATGTTTTTGACGAAAAAGCTTGTTATAATCCAATACTCGTTATATTATAAATGTTATGTTAACAACATGAATATGACCAAGTTCGCATGTAACACTAAAGAACAACAAAACAAAACCCTAGTCCCTAGCTATATACCTACCTATATAGGTGTTGTGTTCAAAATCATAGCTACATGGTGCTGTTTATTGCGTATACAAGTAAACTAATAATATAATGAACTCTTTTCAAAAAATGGAAAATGATCTTTGCATTTCTTTTAACCACAATAATTATAAATATAATGTTGACTTTCATTATTTCCCATCTGATCAATGAAGTCCAATATGTGCTTCACTTAATATGCAAAAAGAAGAATATACTATACATTTTTCATTTCAACTACTAATGACATATAGATAATATATATAGGATCGGATAATCATATTATCAAAGAAAAAAATGAAATCTGATTTAGTTGTGAAAGATATATTTACAAGACACTACTCTTGACTCGCCTTTTTAGCATTGAAGGCAAATTCAAAGAACTTCTTTGTGTGTGAGAGAGATAGAGAGAGAGGGAATAAGCGTATTGAATTCCGTAGGGGGATTCGGTTTTGAAGACAAATTCAAAGTGGTTTCATTTTCAAATATATTCAAAGATAAGTATATAGCCTCTGTCATAATCGAGTACTGTGTAGACGAATATGGAGAAATATAATCCCCCTCTTTCTCATGTTTTCTGGAAGAGGAATTAATTAACAACATGCTGCCAGAGATATATATATATATATATATAATTAAAACATATATATGTATGTATATAAGCTGATCAATAATGACATAACTAGTGATCGTTCCCACACAAGATGGTCGGAAACTTGTCTCATGATGGAATTCTGACCAGATATCGTGAGATCCCTAACCATATCTCCAATGCACCTTGCTTCCTTCCTATTTGTGATCTGTGACTATGAATAATTGTACTTCTTTCTCTTTTGCTCCTTCTTCATCGAACCCCACCATTTTATGTCTTTCAAAAAGACATGTCATATCAGTTTTCCCTCTCTGACTCTCTGTAAAATATTAACAAAAATTCTTCATTTCATAACTTGAAAATTTTTTCCCTTCTTCCTTTAAGGGTCATTATCAGAACTCCAAATATTAATTATTTATAACTTATAAGGCGTTTAACTAACAAAACTGTTGTTAATTACTTATTTGAAGTTTGAACTTCCAGCAGATAGTCAATGTGCGCTTTGATTATATTAATTATTGCAGGAAAAATTTCTATGAAGGAGTGCTGTACAAAAAATTATTAAAAGAAAGAGCAATTTATTGCACAATGCTCCCACCAGCTGATGGAGTCTAGAGAGATAGGATTTGAACCCATAAGATCAAAGTCACATGTAGCAACTGGGAGAGACTGTATAAAAGATTATATATGGGGAAAAATCTTGAGCAGAAACCTAAGCTGAAAGATTGAATTGTACAATTTCACTCCAGAAGTAATCACTCAGGAGTGCTAATATCCAAAAAAAAATTTGAGGAGCATTTTGCCCTAGAAGTAATCAAAACGTTGCAATTTTCCCTTTGTCGTTGAAAATGTTAATGGTTCAGATCAATTTTTTAATCATTAATGTTAGTTTTTTCATAGTTAGGGAAAAATTGTTCCTTTTTCACATTTTCTATGCAAAATTGCTTCTAAAAAAAACTTTTAGATATCTAGCACTTATGATGAGTGATTACTTGCAGAGCAAAATTGCACATTAACCCTTGGCTGAATGATACTCCTCTAATCCTTAATTAAAACATATTTATCTAATTTAAGGAGATTAATTAAACAAAAAAATAACTATACCATATGTGACATATCTCATTAATATATTCATGTAAGTAATATAAGATTATATATTAGTTTATAAGTTAGACAAACTAGTTTAAAGATAAATTATGAATATATATATAACAGATAAAATTCACCCCCAAACTATACTTAGAGTATCAAACTACAACTTGCAAACTCAGAGCGGTAGCTTTTTTCTTTTTCTTTTTCTTTTTTTGGGGTGAAGCAGAACTTGCCTTAATTTTAAGATAAAGATACATTGAACTGCAAAGAATTGATGTGAAGCCACCCATCAATTCCTAGACTGTTCGAAGAACTCTTTTTTATTGTTCTTTGGTCACAAATGGATTCAGATTAGCTTTGAGAATAAGAATCAGACAAACATTCGTGACGCTAATTAAGACAAACTTATTTTGCAAATGGTGCCACTTGCTGCTCTTGTACGTGGCCTTTGTTGAACCAAGTTGCATGAAACTGCCATCATTTCATAAACATTTTTAGAGATCGATGCTTACTTTAAAGCTTAAAGGGTTTCATAAAATAAATTACATTCGAAGCTCATGAAGTTAAAGAGATAAAGTGATGATATAAAGAAATGATAAATCTGAATGTGACATACTACTTCTCTTTATAATTATTTTTTTATTTTTTTTTCTATTAAACTATACACAGTCAATTTGTGATTTTTTTTATGGTAGATATACTTTTTGGCGTTGACACCGATACCTTCGATAAATAAGTGCTGAAAAGGGACTTTACTTTGTTTAGAAATTTGACTTCAACATCTAGTAAAACTCAAATATCACAAATTATTCTGCATGCCCAAATAAAAATAGAAAATAAATAATTAAATAATGCTGGCCCAATTGATAATGGGCCTTCTACAGTGGCCCATACTGTATTTAGAGGTCTTAAATTTGTAACCACGCTTTAAAGACAGCCCAAAAGAAATTGTCAGTGGGCCTGAAATATATTTCCATAACTCCTACCTCACAACGTTCTGATTCTATCCAGGATTGTTTGGGAATCATTCCCTCTACTTTGAAATTTCTGTGTTTTTTCTGTCTTTTGGCTTTTAGTCATCCTTTATATCAACCAAAAAAAAAAAAAAATCTGCCATCAATTTATTCTTCATTCATCAGTTATGATCCATAAAAATAATACTCCATCATTCTTTTTTTTTGATAACTATACTCCATCATTCTTAAATATAAGACAATATTAACTTTTTTATGTAAAGATTAAGAAAGCTAAATAAGTTACTTAATCATATTATGTTGTGTATCCTTAAATTATATATCAGTTTATTAGTTAAACTAATTAGTTTGAAGAAAAAAATATGAATACTATAAGGTAATTTGTTTAGCTTCATTGATTTTTCTAAAAAAGTTAACTCTATCTTATATTTAGGACCTGAGGAGTATATTTTAAGATATTCAAATTAATTTAATGAACTTCATATTCTTCATTTTTTTGAGGTGTAGTTTATCGTCGGTAATGTTGTATAATGGTCATGGTTTTCTCATCAGTACTTAAACATTCCCTTTGTCATTGACGGAAATCAGAGTGGCAGTGAATTTTATAATTGTGTGTTCTAAGTGCATAGGCGAGAGTTGTTACTAGGAGAGCTTACAACAGTGTTCTATTGTGCCAACTAACTATAACTGTCCAAAGACTAACTGACTTATCTACCCTTACAGTGATGGTAACAACTAACTGTCCATTATCATGACCTAGTTAATTAGTAGAAAGATGAACATGGTGTGGCCAAGATAAAAGAAGAACATGCACGATTGGTATGTCGCATATCTCATGTACTGCAAATTTTCAGATAACAATGTCTGGGGTGGGTATTGGTACTAATATCTTTTGATCACCATGGGCTCAAAAATAATGATGATAAAGTAGATAAAGAGGGGAGATAAAGTACATAGATCAAATTTATACGCATAGATTAGTTCATAATAACCTTTTACTTAGCTCCTGATGTAACCAAAAAATGCATTTGAATGTTAAATGGAACAAATAATGGGTGTATTTGGAGAGAGCATTAGTGAGTTGCGCATCCACAAAAGTCAAAAAAAAAAAAAAAAAAGTAGCAATAGCTTATAAGTCGTATGTGAAATGTTTGGATAGAGCATTAAGTCCACTGGACTTATAAAAGCCTCATCTCTACTAGGCTTCCTAGACGCTCAAAATCGTAGCTTCTGGCTCACTGGACGCATCTCAAAATCTCGGAAGCCTCACCAGGGGAAGCTGAAACCCATTGTCCTTTTTTCTCTTTATTGTTTATTAATTTGTTTAATAATCATTTAACTTTTTTCTCAAATTAAAATTTGTATATTACATTATCTCTCTCTATATATATATATAGTATTCAATATGATTCATGCTCTTTTCAGTCATTTTCATCTCAACTAACATTTGAAATAATAATCCAAACACTCATCAATTTAAAAAAAGAAAAGTCACTTCTGCAAAAGTCAAACGGGAAATCCAAACACATATGTACATTTACAACCTGATTTTTTTCTATTAGGCTTCTGCAAAAGTCAAATAGAAGATAAGTCAAGAAAAAGAAAAGTCACTTCTGCAAAAGTCAAACGGGCAATCCAAACACATATTACAACCTGACTTTTTTTCTATTAGGCTTCTGCAAAAGTCAAATAGAAGATAAGTCACTACTTCCACTACTAACCCAAACATGCAATATATCAACAACACCTTCAAAAGGTCAACATGATTGATTAACATAATTCTTTGCAACCAAAAGTTCACTTGTGCACTTTTTGACTTAAGAGCTTGTTTGGTAGGGTTCTACAACAACCAGACAGGACCGGGAAGGTTATTAGCCCGTGGTCTAGTCCAGAAGGTTGTTCGGTTTGGACATTCCAGCCCAAAGCCCGATCCTACCCGGAGAAAAACCCGATGGCTCTCGGGTTAGACAGATTGGGTCAGACTGGACCGGGTTAGTGGTCTAGCTGGCCCAGTCCACTTTGCCTGAATAACCTTTTTTTTTTTTTTTTGCAAGAACCTAAAAAACAAAAACCAAGATCCTGTTTCAGTTGATCAAAATGAAAATAATAATAATAATCCAAAAATGAAATGGTCTGCAGTTATACAATACATGATGTTTGAAAGGAAAATCCAAAAAACAGAAACCAAGATCCAATTGAAGATTTCAATCATTGAAGAAGAGAATATTTCAGACATAAGGAAGGCGAAGACGAAATAAGAATTTGACTATTTTGGCTCCACAAGCACACACAGCAATATCACGAAAACGATAGCGACAAGGAGAGGCGGCAAACACGGTGGTGACGATGACTGAGAGTAGTACCAAAAAACTCCTACAAAAGCTCAGACGGAGAGGATCTCGGAGACGAGGAATCGGACGGAAAGGATCTCAGAGACAACGAGTCAGATGGAGAGGATCTTAGAGATGGAGAGTCAGACACAGAGGATCGAGAGACTTCTTAGTTGTTCAAAAGGGCGAATCGGGGACAGGGAGGCTGGACTGGGAAAATTAGGGCAAATAGTAAGACTATATACTCCCTCTCAACGACGTCATTTTAAGCTTAGGCTAGTTTTTTTTTTCCTGAAGGCTATAACACTACTATAAAAAGGTGTTTTTGCGTCTCTAAAAGGCGTCCTTCTTTTTAATTAGACGCTAAAAGTGATGCTTTTGGCGTCTAAGTTTATATTTAGGCGTCAAAAGCATCACTTTTGGCGTCTAAATTCAAAACTTAGACGCCAAAAGCAGTCGATTTTACCGCCCAACTTTTCATTTACCGCTCAAAAGTGGACTTTGACGTCCTATATTGTGTCTTAGACGCGTTATTTCAAATTTTTTTTTGTTTTTTTGTCTTTCTAAAGCATACCCGTGACCACCTGATGTCTTTTTTTAAATTTTTAATTTCATTCTCCTTTCATATCAAATCATATCAGCATATCAGACCCGTGACTTTTGGTTTCAAATCTCCCATGCCTCAAATCTCCTATGGTGACTTCTGGTTTCAAATTTCCTACTCAAATCTCATCGCAGAGTGTGCTTCAACTTCGTCACGGGAAAGGAGACGACGAAAGGTGAGTCAATCCAGATTTTTCAGCTGCCGAGGAAGAGAGCTTCGACGGAGGGAGACGATCCAGATTTTTCAGCCGCGGGGAAGAGGCCTTCGACGGAGGGAGTCGATCCAGATTTTTGCAGCCTCCAGTTTTAGTGCCGTCGGATGACAACGCGGAGCTTCGACGGTGCAAAAGGGGGAAAACATGCTTTAAGGTTTTTCAAGCCAAAGCTTCGATAGAGAAAGTCGATTGAAGCTTCTGGTTTTCTTTTCAAGCTTTTTCAAGCCGTCGAGCATTTTTTATTTTGTGTATGATATTATTGATAGTTTTATGTTTGATTTGCCTTTTTTCTGTTTGATTTTGTGTAGATATGATATTATGGTTGAAGTTTTTGATTTTGTGTAGATCTGATTAGGGATTATGTTGATCGTCGATTATTGCTTTTGGGAATCTGTCTTCTTCTTATCTTATCTGGTCTTTTTTTTTTATTAAAAAAAAGTAATATGACGTCCTAAAAAATTTAGGACGCCAAAACTCTCCCTTTACCGCACCCCCCATTTACGCGTCCTGCTGAATAGAGACATAAAACATGCCAAAAATAGGACGTTATATGACTTTTTTGTAGTAGTGTAATTATATATATTAATAAAATTATATCATGTATCCGGGTAGGACCGGCCTTACTAGTCCAGGATCCTCCTAGCTTGATACCCGATCTTGCCCAATTGTGTTGGGATTTTTCCTTCTTTTGGCGGGTTGGACAGGCTTTGGGTCAGATTAGATCGGGTTCACCGGGTTTTGTGTACACCCCTACTTGTTTGGCATAGCTCTTTGGACCAAAACAAACCATGAGTATTAAGTAACTAATTTAGCTTCATTAATCTCTACAAAAAAAAAAAGTCAACTATATCTTATATTTAGGATCAGAGAGAGTATTATTTATATGGATCATATGAATGAAGAATAAATTGATGGCAGATAGTACCAAAACGTTGGGAGCCTATTTGGCATAGTTGCAGGATAAAAAAAGAGTAAATACCCTTTTTGATCCCTGACATAAAACATGGACCCCATTTTGGTTCCTGATAAAAAAAAAGTTTTTTTAGTCCAAAAAAATGTCCTTTTTAGTCCATAAAAAGGACGAATAAGGGTCGATTGGTGAACATTTTGATCCCTCACAAATTTCAAAAAGGTCCTTTTTAGTCTCATAAAAAAGACGAATAAGGGTCTTTTTTTTTTTCAGGGACCAAAATGGGGTCCGTATTTTTTGTCAGGGACCAGAAAGGGTATTTACTCAAAAAAAAAAACCAATGACAATAAAAAAAAAGCCTAATGGGAAAGAAAATATGAAAAAGTATATTTGGTACGACTTCAAATTATGATAAACTATTGAAGAAAAAAATAGTGATTTCTCAAGTGAAGCTACTTTTTGTAGTTTCTTAGTGCCTATCACAATGACTTTTTAAGTTTTGTGAAAAAAGGACTGTCTCCCTCCTCGCTCCCTCCCTGCGCCACAAGTACAACTTTTTGCGTTTATCATGTAGTTTCAGCTGCTATTAATATTTTCTTATACTTGGGTTATGATAGCTTTTAAACAGAATAAACAAGTGAAAAGACACGCCAAATTATTAAATCAGAAACAACAGAAATTATTAGCTAGAAGATTCATTCAAAGTCCAAAATCATCTAGGAAGCAACTTGCTTCTCATTATTGACTTGTTACAGAGTTTCTTAATATTTGTTTTATTGTATTTCCAGATGCTAGAAGACTTGTTGTATTGACTGATTTATTTAAACACTTTATTGCGTTGTAATCTTTTTAATAGTAAATTTTACTATTCTCTCTCTGGCTTTTATGTTCTCCACTGAACCTTTGACTTATTCTTTTTATTTTATTTTTTATTGTTAGTTATATTTTCCGTATAGACAAACGTGTTCGATATATGGTTCCCCTTCCCCTAACGCATGCTATTTTTTGTATATGAATATCCCATATCATGTCAGTAAATGTAATATCAATTGCAGTCGAATTAGGATAAGAGATAAGCAAGTTCTTCTTCTCAGGAAAGTACAACACAGTGTGCTTCCTCTGTTCTCACCAGAGACCTTATTATTCTCTCTTAACTCTTAAGATGCAAATCAGCACTACACAACATGTCTGAGGAAACGACGACGTTCAACTCATTCAGGTGCAGTACAAGAAGATATGAATTTCTTGATAACAGCATATAATTCCTTAGCTTTCTGGAAATCGCGATCTTGGATCCCGTGGTACCCTCCTTCTGTGAAGTGTCCCTCCACCTTCACTTTCCTCTCCTCCATCATCTTCATCACCTCCTTCTGTCGATCCACCAGTGGGTCCCCCCCAGTCCCCGTCACCAACACTCTCCATCCTCGCCGTCCGATCCTCTCCACTCTCTGTGGTCCCTCTCCCGCCATCGGATTGCAATACTCATGATCACGGTCACCTCCCTCCGGCAACGACAACTTCCACAATAGGTCCGCTATGCACAGAGGCAACCGCTTATTGTTCATCAGCCTCAATTCGGATCTAGTCCTCTTGATCCCACCGAAGAACGGTTGGACTAGTATCAACCCTCTGATCCACAACGGCTCATGATTCTCCACCTGATCCGCCGCACGTAGTCCCGCGTAGTACGCGATATTTCCCCCTGCGCTGCTTCCCATGACATAACATTCAGAATAATCCGCGTAATGGCTCAACCAACCACCATCAGCTGGACGGGTTTTGATCCAGCGCAGAGCTTCCATGGCATCGTCGTACGCCGCCGGCAAGCGATGCTCCGGAGCGAGGCGGTATTCGACGGAGACGACGACGGCACCAAGATCATCAGCCATGTTGAAGCAGAAATCGTGAAACATGGTGGAGGCTGCACTGAGGAAGATGAAGCCGCCGCCGTGGAAGAAGATGACGAGAGGTAACTTCTTGTTAGAGGGGAGGGCATTTCGGGGAACGAAAATGCGAAGCCAGGTATGTTTGGAAGGATTAATGGGGAAGTCTTTGGAAAGAACCGAGATGTGGAGGTTGGGATCCGGTGAGGGAGGACTCACAGGACTGGGAGGATTTAAGCGGGTGAGAGTGCCGTTTGGGTTGAGGACGACGTTGAGCTTGTGGTAGGCGTCGCTTTCAGAGCACGGTGTCTTTTGGGTTGTTGAGTCGTCGGAGTTTGCGATCAAACAGAGAGAGCATAGAGTGAATAAGAGTGTGGTTGACCACAAGAGAGTATTGAAGTGTGAGGAAGGAAAGAGATCCATGGTGATCGGAGCGAGGAATATGGCTTTTCCGGCTCCAAACAATCATTCTCATGTGTCAGTCTTATCTATGAATTCTCCAAAGGACGAGAAGGGAAATTCATTCCGTCTTATCTAAAAGATTAAGATACCGGGTCTTTTGTCCTTATTCGATATGGGCTTGCTTAATGGGCCCTAATAATTGGGCTTTAGAATTTAGCCCATTTTACTCTCAGCATATTCCTTGACCCGGCTGGGTGAAGCAGTGGCAGTCATACAAAATAAATACCCTGATCCACCCCTCGTTTTTGGGCTCAACTGGCAAAAAGGTCGAACACTCTCACCAAAGGGAGGAGGTTCGATCTTGGAGTTGGTCAAGGCGCTGGGGGAAGCATTCTAGGTGATGTGAACTTGTGGAAACACAGGCTGAGATGGAGGCATGTGTACTCTCAGTCCGGTATGTCTTAGGGAGCAAAGTCATAGCGCTATGCCCTTACACTATGGGTGAATCCAACCCCTCTCCTAAACTTTCTGTAACAAAAAAAAAAAAACCTGATCCTATATCCAGAAAGAATACAGACCTATATTTTGTGTACATAGCCGATTAACTAGCTTACATTGAGGCACAAAAATACTCATGGCTTTTATGTTCTCCACTGAATCTTGAGTTGTTTTAATTATAGTTATATTTTCTGTACAGACGATGTGTTAGATATATGCTGCCCCTTGCCCTAATGCATGCTATTATTTTTGTACATGAATATATATATCATGTCATTAAAAGTAATGTTGCACTTGAATTAGGATAAGAGGTGTTGAGCAAAAAAAAAAAAAGGGATAAGAGATGTGCAAGTTCTTCTAAGGATAGTACAACACAATGTGCTTCCTCTGTTCCCACTTCCCAGCACAAGGGTTCCAAGCAGGGAAGTTGCTGAGATTGAGAATGCTTCCAACCAAAAAAGAATCACAAAGTTTTGGTGGCAAATGGGCATAATCACAAATAAAAAGAGGGTCCATTAAGGTTCAATGAAAAGGAAAAGCAATGGGTGCAATCCCTAATACTGTGCCTATTTAAGTTAGAGGTAGAAACTGTTTTTACATCTTGATTTACGGTATACGAGATAAGCGTGCGAGAAGAATTTTCTCTCAACTTAGTGCATGTGTTTTTTGAACACTAACTAAAACAAAATCAGGTAACTTATGATGGCTTTGATGTGGATATGCAGCAGATCTTGAGAGTCCTATTGCATTATGTAACTGCACTATCAATTTACCATTTTGACATCCCCCAACTGTATTTTTTGACTTTTTTTAAAATAGAATTCACCATTTTGAACTAAAATAAAAATAACTGGATAAGGATTGTCTGTGCTAATGTGGAGAAATCAGAAAAAGTCACTGGAAGAGGAAGGTATGTAAAAATGGGATTCAAAAGTGAGACCAAAATCAGACAGTTAAGACGATTGAAGTTCCAAGGAAGACGACATTGTCAGAAGGGCCTGGCAGCAGCATTTCTGCAAAACAGAGAGACAAGTGGGACAAGGCGCCTTTGATCCATCATCAAAGTGTTTGATAACTCATAAATATATGGAGTGTATATATATATATATATATGAACTCCCTCTTACTCTCTCTCTCTCTCTCTCTGTATACTGCCATTAAAGTTTCGGGTCTTAACCTGCGCCTTCAACCATGGAAAAGTTTGGATCTTAAATATGAAAATTTTGCTTCAATTTCTGTTTCCCTCCTTCCATCCTCTGTATTGACCTCTCATAACTGCACATTGAAAATTTCTTGTATTCTTGTACTGCTCCCTCTTATCCTACTTATAAGACCTAGTTGATTTTTTTAGAGAGATTAAGGAAACTAATTAAATTAGCTTAGAGTATTTTTATTTTTTTCTTCAAACTAAATAGTTTGACTAATAAACTAATATATAATCTAAGAAAACACAACATATAAAATGATTAAGTGGCTTATTTAGCTTCCTTAATCTCTTCAAAAAAAAGTCAACTAGGTCTTATAATTAGGACCGGAGGTAATAATATTTATTTATTTATTTAGAGAGTAGTTACTAGCCATCGACATGAAGTTTAATTATAGGAAATACATTTCAACCAAGTTTATGCCTATTGTTCCTAACTTTTACATTCTATTTCAAAAAAATTTAAGCATCCAGCAACCTGAACTAATTTTTTTATTAGCAAATGATATCCTAAAGTAATTTTTTGTTCATTCATTGTCTTAAAATATTTTTCTAGTAAAATCTAATATTTCAAGATATTGAATGCTACTAGAAATATACTTTAGTGTGTTGAATACACAAAACATTACTATCTCCAATCCTTTATATAATATCTAATTGATTTTTTTGTAAAGATTAAAGAAGCTGAAGAACATGCCATGGAATAGGAAAGACGCAGGGACTATTTGAAACAATTCAACTTTTAGTGTACTACTCGCAATCATTAGTTGGGGTAAAAACAGGGAATTGAATGCACCATAGTTTGAAAATACAGGAGCCGAAGATGATGGCCACTTACTTCACACACCTTGAAAAGAAAGAGACTCCCAAACAAACAGATTTTCAATGAGCTCCCATTTTTCTGAGCAAAAAAAAAAAATGAGCTCCCATTCATGTTTCTCCAAAACTGCTAAGTGACCAATAACACTGATAATCTCTGAAATTGGGCACTG
This sequence comes from Acacia pycnantha, assembly GCA_025563575.1. NCBI lineage: Eukaryota > Viridiplantae > Streptophyta > Magnoliopsida > Fabales > Fabaceae > Acacia > Acacia pycnantha. The sequence goes on along the minus strand of JAMWYP010000048.1, from coordinate 1,843,987 downwards.
TACCTTGCCTCTGTCATCATTCATGCCTCATTATGGCTCTCTGTTTTCACCTTTACCACCAGACAGATACTTGATCCACACATGTTCCTTTTTCTTTTCTTTTTTTTAAATTAAAGGTTTTCTTCTTAGAAGACAAAAAGTTCTTACTTCTCCCAATATGTATATTTCTCAAGATTCAAATTTTTGTTCTTTTTCTTACTGGTAAGTAGGGGTGGAAACAGGCCAGGGGCCTGTGGCTGCTTGTTTCCGGCTGGTCGGGCTGGCTGTCAGGCTACGAGCCGAGCCAAGGCCTTTTTTTAGGCCTGTTTATCTTAATAGGCCAAGCCTAGGCCTCCCAGTAGGCCTATTAGGCCTGTCAGGCCGGCCTGTTATAGGGGCAGAAATGTAATCTCATAAGTAATCTTCCTTTGCCCTCTCAGATGTTGACACGATGTAAAATCCCTAACCTTATCTCTTGTGAAACCCGATGCTCACAGATCTCACCCTCCTCTTCAACCTTATCCTCACCGGCTTCACTATTCCTCTTCCCCTTCATCGTCATCCCAAAGTCTTTCCCCTGTTGCTGTTGGCCGTCGCTCACCACCGCCGTTCACCACCGTCGTTCACCGCCGTTCACCGTCGCTATCACACAGATCTCACTCTCACTCTCAAATCTGAGTTCTTCAACCTTATCTTCACGCTTCCCCTTCCCCTTCATCGTCATCCCAAACTTTCTCCTGTTGGCCGTCGCTCACCGTCGTCGTTCACCCTCGCTATCGCACAAACCTCCATTTTTTCTTTTTGTGGTCTCGTATTGTCTCTTTGATTGTACCCATTCATGCTTGCTTTGATTTTTTTCGGTTTGTTATCTATTTTCTAATTTAATTTTTGGTTCATGGATTGTCCTTCTTCTTCATTGTGATTTATGTTCTGCGATTTCATTGCTTTGATGTGGTTCTTGTTTGTTGATGGTGGTTATATGAAGACGGGGGACGACAGATAAACATTGTTGGAGTTGGAAGATATTTTTTTGAATTGGAGGGCTTTTCTTGTTTTCTTCTCCCATCTCGTTCTTGTTTTCCTGTTTATAGGTGGGGGACGATTTTTGTGTCCATGAACATTGGTTAAGTAGGCAACTAAGGCAGCATGGATGTTTCTGTCTAAAATATAATAATCTCATGTTCTGATTCTTTTCTAATTTTTTGTGAGGGGGTTACTCATGTTTCTGACTATCTTGGTTTGTGATATCACTAGTGTATGCGGGTTAATTATGTATTGCGAATAGATGTTAAAAAATTAATTGATAGTTGATGTTGATGGATTATTTTTTCAATCAGTCGAATTGGTAGTTTTTCTACCCTCTTTTATATTATGTTTGATCACGAAATATATCATTTGTGCCTTGGTAGCAAAGTTTCACTCATAAGTGCCACGATGAAGAGAACTATTTGGCGCTTTACGAGATATTTTTCTCTAAAAACTTGAAGACATTAATATCCTTTTAAATGTTTGATAATAATTTGTGCTGCATATTCTTTCTGCACTTTACATAGCCAAGCTTATATGTGATTAGTTGAACGAATTATTGGTGGATTAGTTGTCATGAAATGATTTCTGATTATTCTCTTTTCCTCTGCAGGTTGGTGTTATTTCAGATTATGACTTGTTGGCATTGAACTCCATATCAAGTAAACTGATTCAGTAAAACTTGAAAGATGAGTTTTTGGCATTTATGATGTTTATTTTTGTTAACAAGTTCTAGTAGCTCAAATAAGATGTAATGCTCATTTCAGGCAATGGACGAATAGAGAACAGCATCTTTCTTCTTCTTTATCTATTGACACCATTGCCAGTGTGAAGTGAGAAAGTTGATTGCAATGTATGCACATCTTTGTATGTGGGAGGAGTGCTAATTATTACTGCAAGTTTTTTAAATGATTTAGTTTTTGGATTGTTGCTGCTTGAATTTGACTTGTTAGAACATTTGTCTTAACAGGCCACAGGCCTTAAAAAAACAAGATTTTTTTTTAAAAAAAAAAACAGGCCTGTATACAGGCCAGGGTTAGGCCCAAAAATAGGCCTGTTACAGGCCACAAGCCTAGCTCATGCCACTTTCTTCCTTAACAGGCCTGGCCTGGCCTGACTTGTTTCCACCCCTACTGGTAAGGCCCCATACCCGTAAGAAAAAGAACATTCAAGGTTATGCTATGCAAGTGCCATTAAATAATCTAAATTATAGTAAAACTTTATATATGTTACTTAGTGCCTATTTGGATTATTTTTCTAACATGATTTAAGACCTATTTGAATTAGTATTACGAAAACTCTTCTCACATACTTATATTTAATACTGGTTAGATATACTACTAATCTAAATAGACACTTACTGTATATGAAATAAGCACGTAACATAAATTTTATCTCAATTTACATGAATATATTTTTCTAGTGCGGATTAAAACAAGTCTTTAATGCTAGTCAAGGTCAAATATAAAGTCGACTTGGGGCCAAAGGAATACTTCAACTCACTCCTCTACTACACTACTGTGCACAGAGGCTCTTTTGATCGTAAGATCGTACATTATGATACAAATCATGCCTCCAAGCCATGGGTGTGGCTCCCATCCTCTTCTCAATCTCAGCCGTTGGATTGAAATCTGAATGGTTCAAATTTAATCTTTTATAAAAATATTATTTTTATATATTTAAAAAATATTAAATTATTAAAAAAATATCAAAATAATACTTTTATATAATATTAGACCTGAACGGTTAAGATTTCAATCCAACGGCTGAGATGAGGAAGATGATAGGAAGTGGATGGGAAGGGAAGAGGACCGTAGCCAACCCCCCAAGCCATATGCCCTTTATTACAATTTACAACCTCAAACTTCTATGAAGCCACGTCGCCAAAACTGTCAATCTGGGACCCGACTTTTATATACTAGCTCTGGTCCTTATTATAGAAACACTTTTATAGTGTAAATTGTATTACAAAAGTGTTTCCATAATTAGGACAGGAGGTAGTATTTTTTTTTCCCCTCCACTCCCATCCTTTACCCAAAAAATATCCATATTTAATATTTTATAAAAATATTATTACAATTCAGATAAAAGTAAAAAGGAAATGGAGAAACAAATATTCACTTATTTGAAATTTTAAACTCTCTTTTTAAAAAAAAAAAAAAAATACCCCATTAAATATATGTAACTTATTCTCTTTATAACAAATATTCACTTATTATCTTTATAAACTACACATGTTTTAAACTAGCATTTTGAATTATATAATTTTTATGACTTGCTTATAAAAAAGAAAGGAATGAGTAGATCTCTATTCCCTCCAACCTTCTCTACACAAAAAACTTTCAATTGCCTCACGTCCATTGAAAAACTTGTTGAAATCTGTTCATTAAAATTGTTGGTCTGTAGAATTTTTTTCAATAGTTTTTAAAATTATTCTTATTTATTTTTTAATTTTGTGCCACATAATTTTTCTCATACAACTTATTAATCCATATGATCCAAAAAAATTAATACAATATTTGAGAAAATAAATCATATTTTAAAAGTTATTTACTACCTCTGATATTAAATTAAATATAAGATACAATTAACTAAGTTACACAAACTTAGGTTTCATCCTCCTATATAAGATGGAAGAAAACACTGTTTAGCATTACAACGATATTGAAAGTACGTAGGAGTTTAATTTGATTTTAAATGTATTACCACAATCTACTATATCTCTTAAAGTTATAATTTTTATAAACTATTTTTATTAATTTTTTAAGTGATTTTTTTATCAAAATATGGTTCGCTTTTTTATTTGATGAAGATTTTTCCCCTTTCAAAATTTGAAGGGTAAAAAGTGTTTGTCCTGACAATTACATTTTTTAAGATTTGAACGTGTGTTATCTTCCTTACAAGATGAAATCATTTATGGTGGTTACTGTAAATAATTAAAGAATACATTTTAGGAAAATCAGTATATATTTTTTATAAATAACTAATTTTTTTAATATTTATTTAATTTGAACAAGGGAGAGTCAGGTTAAAAAAAAAACGGAGAGATTTTTTTCCCCAGACTAGTATTGGATTTGGAAGTCAGATACTGAACATTATTTTTTGCTACAAGGATACTTAACACTTTTGAATATAGGATACTGGACATTTTAATTTTTATTTTATATGGCTCTCCTGTGGTCGACCGGACCATGTACTGGCAGTCAAAATCCACGTGTCGAAACCCTTTCTGCTGTGGATCCCACCATCTCTTCACGTGAATGACCCTTGACCCCTCCACGTGACACCCGCTCTGAAGCTGGAGTTTCCTCCTCCCGCGCAACGACGTCGTATACTATTGCCCGCCACATGCTTCAACCGCCTCAAGCACCAGCGTCTCCAGTATGCTCCTTTCAATTTCTTCCACTAACCCTTCTTCTTCTTCTTCCTTACAATCTAATCCCTCTTTCATCATCTTCCCCAAATCCTCTTTTTCAATCAACGCATCAATGTCTTCCAGAACTTCACAATTTGCTTCCGGGAAGCTTCGTATTCTCTTACACACTGCTTCCGCGATCAATTGGGACGCTAATACATCAGATCCATGGTAATTACTCTCCTGTTTTACCCATGATTGTAGAATCTCCCCAAGAATTTCATCCACCAAATCAAACAGTAATTTCCGGTTGCAAAGGAGACCAAGTTGATTGTTTCTTTCTGCGACATTGCTGACGGAGGTGGGGCAGTAGTAGTACTGTTCGAGATGGTGAAAAATCGAAGGGTCCAAGGACGACGCTCGATTTCTGGCACTTTCGTTTCCCTCAGTGGTACGGCTCAATATGTTTGTGACGTACACAAACTCTGATGATGGTCCACAACAAGCTCCTCCGGCAGTGGATGCACCGTTAGATTTGTCGTCTTCTTCATCGTTGCCTTCTCGGGTGCCGAGTATCCATTTCGCTTCTTGTTTGTACGTTTGGCGTGGACAACTAGATAACTGTGTGATGCGGTTTGATCGTTGAACATCTGGTTCCTGTGGCTGTTTATTTTTTATTTTTTTGGAGGGAGGTGAGAGAAACGCGAAATTTGACTGGTCAGAACGTTGTGGTAGTTTACTGTTTATTACCATATAGGTAGTGAAAACTAAAAGCTATACTGCGAAATGCGAATGGCTGAAATTTACTAGTAGCAGCCAAAAAGTTCAAATTGAAATAGTATAGCTATCCATATATCAGTACCTGTTTCTGAGGAATTTTGGTCTCTGAAGGAGAAGGATCTGTCTTGACAGGACGAAGATTTGGGATACTGGTGAGGTTGAGAAGATTGCTTGTTCTCTTGCTTTTACTCTTGGTGTCATTGGCCCTGGGGGTTGAAGAACGTGGAGGACGAACGAAAGACTCTTCTTGCTTGTTTCTGATTATATCTGATGTCTGACGGGGATTTTTTAGCCTTGCACTAAACCTTTCATTGGCGTTTTTCTTGCATTTTGGGATCGATTTCTGGTTTTGCAACTCCTGCTCGTCAAATGCTTGAGGCTTTGACTTAGTCAAAACTCTTGGATTCTGTGGTTGAATGTTGATTGGTGGATGTGATGGTAGCTTTACCGGCTGTGAATTTTGATCTTTTGGGTTAAGTGGAGATGGAGGTTTGGTGGTTGGTTTCTGCTTGGCTTCCATAAATCTGAGCCTTGGGGAAGAACTAGGGGGACTTGGGTTCTTTCCTGGGCTGGAATCATCTATTACTTTGAGTGATGTCTTTGAAGATTTCTTGACTCTGATTTGGACAACAAGTTCCTCTTTTGATTGATCTCTGTTTTTGACAGTGTTGGTGATGTCAAGCCCAACTTTCCGGCTCACACTCTCTTTAACCTGTTTGACAATTTGCCTTGCATAATGGCTTGGACTTCTGCAGCTTTGCTCTTCGAATTTCCGTTTTGAAAATGAGAATCTAGGGAGCTCCAATTCCTCACCAAGACCCAGATTTTCTTTGTTGATTTGGAGAGATAGCCTACGATCAGCATCAGATCTTCTTGCAGAGGATATTCTAGGAGTCTCGGGCAAGGAACGAGAAGCTGCAATATCACTGTCTGTACTCTTTCTGGCTTTTGTTAGGATGTTTTGCCTCTGTTTGTAACGGTGAAAGCGCAAATTCCCCTGTGTGCTTGGAGTAGATATACATGATGAAGAAGAAGGAGATTGAGCATCCGGAAGAAGATCTAAGCCCATCAATCTTGCAACCAAAGTTGGTGTTTTTGTACATGGAGAGATACTGATTTCTGATGAAAGATCACTCTCATTTCCTCCCTTGGCTCTTCTGATCGTTTTAATTTGCATTCTCTTCTGGAGTTTCAATTCAAATCAACAAACTAATCGGTGAAGTGGGCAAAATTTCTTTCATCATCGTGCTTAATTATACTCACTTTAAATCATAAACTACGTACCCAAACAGAAATAGGCTGGAATAGGTAAACTTACCGGGATTTTTAAATCTTCCTCTTTTGAGATTAAGGACATTGTACCATCCTCTGATTCCAAGCTATTCCTAGGTGCTTCAGCTCCTGAAAAATAGGGGGGGGGGGGGGAATACTATAAACCAGAACTCTAGAAACGAAAGTGGAGTTGAGAGCTGGGACCAACAATATCATAGAAGAGTACTTAGAAGAAGAATACCTTTTGGGATGCTCTGGTCTTCTGCGTTGTCTGAGGGAAGCTTGAAAGAAGGTTGCTGCTGTTGAATGGGAAAGTGGAGAGGATGAAAATCAAAGAACTGAAAGAAAGCACACATGCAACCAGTAGGGTTCTTTGCATCTGCTTCACCTCGTTTTGAGGACCTTCCACTCCAATACCATTCCTTCCCCATAATTGGTAAGCTTGTTTATGTCTGCCTTAAGATGACGATGTTGATGATGACCTCTAACTTTAGGAACAGGGAAAAAAGATATGGCCTGGAAAAAGTAGTATGAGAAAAATGACGATGAAAATGACAGTACTACAATATCTCTCAGATCATCTGAAGAGAAAGACAGGGATGCAGAGGAGGCTTTGGCATGAAAAGCTATGCAAGCTTTTGAGGGGTTTATATTTTGCAGAAGAAGCAGCGAAAAAAGCGGATCCTTTGAAGGCATAAAACGGTCACATTATCAGTAAGGAATTAAGTACAATATATAAAGAGTGGTGATGCAGTCTGAGCGCTTTTCAAAAATATTTAACAGAGAACCAGGTCTTCTCTCTCCATCTTTCTATCCTTAGCGCACTCACTCCCAAGGTTTTACCAGAGACCAAAGTCCTGCCCTGTTATTGGGAAGGGAGATGGGTAAATGGAATTAAGAATTCAGGAAGATGACGATATCCCCATCTCTTGTTCTGTCACTCACACACAAAAAGGATTATATATAATTATATATACAGAGAGAGAGAGAGAGAGACCCACCCTCTCTCCCACCCTTTGCTCATACTACAATGTGATTCCCACACCTTTAAGGTTATTTAATGAGAGGTAATGTTGGGGATCTGCAAAATCACTACGACCTATCTCTTTAGTTTTTTTTTTTTTGGTCAGAAACCTATCTCTTTAGTTTCAAAACTACTATTCCGTAGACATAGTTTTCAATGTTGTTTTAGGAACCAAAAAATCAGGTTGTTATTATCAACAGTACCCATCCTTAAATGAATAAATAAAGTGTATCATATTTTCCTTTTCTTTCAATCCTAATCCTAGCTATGTTTGGTTTGAGGGGAAAGAGTGAGAGGGAAGGGAGTAGAAAGGAGGATATTGACAAAATTGTCATTAATGAAAAGAATATTCTTTTTTATTGAGAATGTATTTTTAAAATATTAAAAAGTTTCTATAGACAATTTAGTAAAAAGGATGGTACAAAATTTCTCTCTCTCCTCCCACCCCCTCCCCCTCCCTCCCCCTCAAACCCAACAAGCCCTAAATATGAAACATAAATTATAATGCAGTGATAGGAGGCCGTAGTATTCTATATTGTACTAAATATAGTTTATTTTAAAAAAAAATTATTTGGTTCTAAATATAGAGTTTAATTCCCTTCATCTCCCATATTGAAATTTCCTTTTTTTACAATACCCTTGTTTATCTTTAGAACATCTTTAATCTCTATGCATTAATACTAATTATTAAATGGCAGGGTTCCAAATTCTCTACTTATTAATTATAGGTCGTGTTTGGATAAGTTTTTTTAGAGTATTTTTACGAGATAATTAAGTGAAAAGAATTTTATCACAGCTTGTGTAATGTACTTTTAAAAAGCTAATACAAACAAGCTAAATCAGCTTAACTACTTTTTTTTTTCTTTTTCAGATTTTACAAATTATTATTAATTAGGAGGATCTCATAGAATTATGTACAAGTTTTTTCTCATGGTGAAGAATGCAAGTCATGATAACTGTAGAACTATTGAATTTGATTGTTAAATTGAGGGTGCTTTATTAGAAAAGTACCAAGTGGAAAATATTGGTTATTGACTTGTTATATTAATTATTACCTCCAGTATTAATTATAGGACAACATTTAGGAGTTGATTTTGGTCCTGATAATAGGATAAAGCTCTAATTTTTGTCAACTTCTTTCTAAAATATCCTTATTGATACTTTTTCAACAATAATTAAACATAATAATAATTTAATAATGAATCTATATATTCTATAAAGTGAGTGATACTTGCAACTCATTAATGTCACATACACGTCAATTCTACTGTTTTTTTTATGTTTTTTTAATAAAATAATTTTTAGCAATTTTTGTCATATTTAATAATGACATCACTATTAAATGACACTTTCAACCTCCAAGAGTAGACTAAAAGTTGTTGAGGGAAATCAAGGAAGCCGGACTGTGTGAGAGTTTGGAAAAGTCATGTGTGAGGTAGGAGAGGACCAACAGAAAATAGAGAATCAGAGTAATTTTATGTCATTTTAAATTTTAAATAAGAGTATTTTAGTAAAAAAATATATATAATTAACTAATTTAATTATTATCCTGAATCTCTCCAAAATTAAGTAGATATGTCATATAATTAGAAACAAGGGAAATATATGGCAAGTGGGCACAATGTGGGCTTAGTTTGGTGCTCTCTATGAGAGACAAAATAAAAACACTACAGTCCTTCTTAGCCAATTAGTTTTGTGAAAGAGACCTTGTTCATTTAGAGGTAACATAGATTTGGGTGTCACTTTCAACTCTTTTAAAGATAGATCGAGATTCGTGAGTTAATATTTAACTTGAGCGTTATAATTGTGTGTACCTCTTCTCTCAAACATGCATGATGATAACCTCTTCCATTATTTAAACGCGCGCTTCAGCTTTGCTTTTTTACCAGCAATTGTAAACTTGGAGGACACTCATCCATCATTATTAACTGCATAATCCTAATTATTGTACGTTCATGTACTCTGACAAATTTCATCAACATGTTATCTTAATTTGAAAATGCCGTTAAACATATGAATTTGAACTGTTAACTAGGAATGCAGTAGTAATAAGCATTGTGAGACACGAAGCTACTACTAAATGGAACGGCATATGAATATGTTTGAGTGAATGGAGTAGTCTGTAATAATAGTGTTGTTACGAAACACGAGTGAAAGAGGAGCCATAAAATTGTATGTGAGGTCTCAGAAATATGACCCCATCTTCATCCTCTTCGAAGTCATCTGCAACACCTAGCAGCATAACTGCTTGTCGTTATATTTCCCTCCATTTCCAATGAATTTCAGCGCCCATCTCCATTAAACTCACTCCCCCAACCTCTCTCTACTCAAATTTGTTACTTTCTCTTGTCCACAATATAAATTGCTTCTAGAAGAGTGATTTAGTTCATAATATAAGTCATTTGAGAGTAATTAATGTTAATTTATCAATTTTTCCCATGTAGTAAATGTTTAAACATGGCTCATTGTATTTTTTCTCTCTCTTTCAAAACCTCATTTAATATGGGTAAAGTTGGATTTTTTTTTTCTTAATTCAAGACAAATTTAATTAGTTAACTATCATTTCTTAACTCCAATGAATTAGTTGAAATGACTTGTATTGTGGACCGGAGGAGTACATATCTTTTTCCCCCATAGGCATATGTATTTTCCTATTAGAGGTAATCTTGTTTAAACACTGTTGGATACTACATATAGACACGTCTCTCAACAAAGATTCAATCATTAATTTATCACGTTAAGAGGGAACAACCCTTATACTAGACTCCTCTCTCTTTCTTCCTTACATACTTTATCTTTCTAATCCTTATTATCAGTTTATTGTTTGACCAAAACAAAAAACTATCAGTTTATTGTGATAGAATTTTTTTTTTTTTTTATTTCAAGTATAAGTCCACTAAGGCTTGGTTTAGTTTGGGGGAGGGGAGAGGAAAGGAGGGAAAAAATTTAAAAGGAAGGAAAACTCTTGTAGGCCCCATTACAAATAACTTTTCCCTCCATTTTCCCTCCATTTTCCCTCCCCTCCCCCCAAACCAAACCAAGCCTAAAAGATCGAAAATATTGGTTTGGAACCAGAAAAAAAAAAAGAAAGAATAGTATTTGAACTCAAAACAGCTCATGGATCATCTAAGAATAACAGTGCACCACCTTAATTAGTACAAGAGTCTATAGCCAAATTACACGGTTATAGAAATTGGTTAAAATTAGTTAAAATCAATAAATGTATTTGAAATAATTTTTTTTCCTATGTATGCCCTTATTTATGAGAGGGCAAGTAAGAGAGAGAAATAAAGAAAATATAAGTATCACCAACCTTCATATATATATATATATAATGAGGGGCAAAGATGAAAAAAAAAAACTTATTAAATGTTCAAATAACTCTTATTGGATTTTTATAAAAAAGATCAAAACAATTTAAATTTTAGGTTCTTTTAGAAAAGACAGTAGGAGAAAAAAATTAAATGAGTACTATGAATTGGAGGGGCATGACTTATGAGTGTGACCACCATGAGCTTTAATTCGCAGCTTCCTACATCACTTCCATTAATTAGGATTAAGAATTTATTTACTCCTAGTAATCATGTATGAAGGGCCCACAACCTCATCATAATCTGTCTCTGCTTTTAATTAGCTTCTCTTCTTACACACATTTATTAGTTTCTCACATGCATAGAGTATTTATTTCCGCCATGGATGGTCCTGCTGATTCAATGAGGTGAGGTTTTAATTTCAAAATGCTCGATTCTCATACTCATTATTAATAGTAATGTATCTGCCTGCAAATTTTTTTACTACAATTTGTACTACTAGCTATATTTTCAGCCTCCCATCTAGTACAAGTAATGTTTCAATTTTCTTATTTTCGCTTCACTCTTTCTCTTTATGTGCCGACACATATATGTGCTAAGACACACACACACACGAGCTGTATTAGGTGATAATTAAGAGTTCAATTAAGGCAACTTTTAAACTGCATGATACTTCCACTTACATATTACTATCTCTAGTCCTTAATATAAGATATAATTAACTTTGTTCTGAGATATTAGTGAAGCTAATTAAGTTACATCAAAGTATTTATATTTATCGTTCTTCTTTAAACCAATATTGTTGACTTATAAATTTATATATAATCTAATAATGTACAACATATACTATAATTAAATAATTCATTTAGCTTCTTTAATCTCTTTTAAAAAAAAATAACTGGCTCGGAATTTTTTTTGTGAATTACTTAATAATTGATTCCTCACATGGCTCAACCCAAGCCAATGTTCGCCTGAGACTAGCTTAAATGTAGACTGGACATATATAGCAGCGTCACATGCTCTCTCTCTCTCTCTCTCTCTCTCTATATATATATATATATATATATATATATATATATATATATATATAATATTAATATGCCTTGCTATTAATCTTCGCCTTCAGATATTTCAATTTTATTTTATATTAGTATGATATATCAAGAGGAGCATTTTTAAATTTAAACGTACAGGAGTCCCGTGAAAATTTGAAAAATTGTAAGATGCTTTCGTGGACGATATGAATCCTATAATGTCAAATATGTAATGAATGATGTGTGTAGCATAGGAACGTTCCATATCTCCAAATAATAATAATTCAACAGAATAAAGTAATAATTTTTCAAATACATATGTAGTTGAAAACGAACATCTTATCCGTTGTAAGATTATGGGAACAACATGGCATATGTTAATGTAAATTATAAATACAAATAAATAATTTAAAAAAAAAAAAAAAAGCACATGAAAGTCATATCGGGAGCAAGAATCAGTAAGTGCGCAAAACTTAGCAGATTCCTCTTACATTATTCCTGACCCATCTTACACACTTAGCTCCTCCTTCTATGTCATTTCTTACTTATTTAAAATTTACCTCCCCAATAACTCTTTCACTTCACTATCGTACTCATCTTCTTTTGATTTTAACATTTGGGTCAACTATAGTTTATCTGCTTTCTTTGTATATTTGTTCTGTTGTCCCTTGTGACGTTTCTTAACTTGTCTTAATTACTATCGTTGAATGAAGGATTAATAGTTTCATTCGTAAACACGTGAGGGTAATAGATGGTTCACCCTGCCTAACATTGGTATCACCTATAAAGAAGAGATATTTTGCCCTACCCTTAAATCGTTGGTGAATTCAACCCCTTTCATAAAATTTATGTAGCAAAAAAAAAAAGTTTCTTTCTCCAACTTTAATTGCTGGTATTTAGAAATTGAAATTGTTTACTTATTCGCGTTCAAATTCTACATACGCTCATCAAAAGGGATGAGTATCATTGTGCCTTTTTTTTTTTTTTAGATTTAGGTATATACAAGGTTAAATTATCTTTCTATCAAAATATCAAAATAACTCAAGTCAAATTTAAAGGACTTATCTCAAGGCTTAAATTATCTCCATATATCTTTTTTCAAGCACAATATCCTTCTATTAATTAAAGACATTCTTGTTTGAGGCTCTAGCACTAAATTTGGGTTCGTCTCCAAGCAGTGATTTTAACCTTGGTTTGCCTCATTGTGAGAGATTAACTCCTGATCCAACTCCTATTTCTTTTCCAACTATTTGTATAAGGGTTAAAGTGTAAATTTGTCTTGGAAATTTTCGTTAAAGAGCAATGTTACCTCGAAAGTTTTTTAGGTTCAATATTGCCCCAGAAGTGTTAAAATGGAGCAATGTTACCCAAAAAAAAAAGGTTCAATACTGCACTGAAAGTGTTAAAATTGAGCAATGTTGCACCTTACCGTTAAAAAATTAACAGTTAACGTCAATATTTTAACAATCAATATTAGTTTTTTTAACTATATGTGGCAACATTGCTACATTTTGAAACTTTTGAATTAACATTGAACCTGAAAATACTTCTAAAGCAACATTGCTCTTCAAGATAAACTTTCAGACCAAATTTACACATTAGCCCATTTGTACAATATCTATTGATACATTGATGATACTGCAAAAAATGTAAAAACTTTGTGCGTGTGTGTACATGAAAGAGCAAGCGAAATGATTGATGAATGAGATACACTAGAAAAAGCAGAGTAAAAAAGTACATTTTTCCCCTTTCTATGAGACAGAATTGTTTTAATTTGTATAATTTGAATGATGAAAAGGTAAGTGGAAGAGGCCAAAGAAGACAAAGGGTATCAAGCCATTGAAGCAATCGCCAGAATGGAAAATTGACAACTCTTCTTATCCAAAAAAGAAAGAAAAGAAAGATATATAAACCAAACTTTCTCTGAAACAACATGACAAGCAAAGAAATTCAGAGGAGCGTCTGTTGTATACTTTTATATGGCCATAAATATATATAATACGTTTCAAATACAAGTTTAAAAATAAAATAAAGAAATAGGCACGTAGGGTCCTCATGGATGGGGTAGACCCTTTGCATCGTATATTTAAACCAACATGACTCAAAGATTTTGATGGAGCATATGGATGCCTGAAAGTATTGTCTGAAGAAATAAAGTGTATTGTCTTCAATTTTACAGTGTCTTCAAAGCAGCCATTATTGTTGTGTATGTCTAAGAAAGTGATCGGTACAGTTTTAGTGGACCCATTTTATATTGCCTGTTCTTTATATTTCAGTATTATTTCAACTTGAACCTTTGATCAGAGTATGTATGTGGGGGCCATAAATCCAGATACCTACTATTTTAATCTTGCGCTTAATTATATTACTAACATGTTGCTCTCTGTAATAATATCCACTTTCTCGTTTTCAGAAATTAATTCAGGCATGACCTTATAACAGCACAAATGTTATGATTAGTGGGTAAGATCCTCAAAAGTTGTAATGTGGTGTGAGTATTAGATCCTCAAAAGTTGGAATGCGGTGGAAACTTGATGGCTAATGTATACGTATGGTCTTTTAAATTTACATCAAGTTTTAGTTTAGTTCCTTAATTTTATGAAGTATTTTTAATCCTTTAATCTTAAACACATAGTAAGTCTCAGTTTATGGAAAATACTGACGTTTTGGATTTAAATGAGGATTTTGCAATTGAATACTAATAAAGTCTGCTTAAATTTTAAAATATAAAAATTATTATGTTAAAAATCAAAGTCAAAATAAGTTTTATATTGCAGAGTCACCACATTATCAATCAGTTTTAAGATTAAAAGACAAAAAAATATTACATTTTATAAGATTAAGGCACTAAATGGAAGCTTGATACAAATTAAAGGACTAAAATAACTTGTACTTTAGCCAAAATTGATAGAATTAAGATCATTAGAACATGTAGATGGATCAAGATATTGAACCATGTATCACATATATATTTTCCAATGATATTAATCCATTGATGTAATGAATTTGATTTTGCTAAGAGGAGGAGGAGAAAGAAAAACGAGGCAAGATGAGGAAGGAAGAATCCAAATATGAAGCACGTGGTGCTGCAGAAGCCACACACACATATATGTATATATACGTATACATACATATATATCTTTGATGAAATGGAGGTAATAAACAGATATATTTATTTATTGATGGTAACTTAGGCCATATTTGAGACGGCATTAGAAAAACATGTCACGTAAAAGCCGATAAAACTCTTCTCACAAATTTACGTTGTATACTGTAAATCACGTTAAAAAAGTAGTTCCGGGTCTCTTTTCACTGTCAACATAAAGACAACAACCTTATTTTTCCCTCCTCTCGTTTATTTCACCGACAAACAAAATATTGGGAATGGAAATATTAGCCGGATTGAGAATAGAATATGGAGCTTAGAATGAGCACCAAAGAGGAGACAGATTATTACAGCATGAAATTAAGAAAAGAGAATCTCACACTCTCTGACACACATAACATGAGATATATAAAACTATGAACATTGATTTTGTGGAAGTCCGATACGTAATTCTGTTTCTACTTCTGCTTCTTTGTGCTTACTCCATTGATTCTGCCATTCTACTGTTCTTCCACACTGCACCAAGAAATCACAGTTTTGGATCAATATAAAGCTTCGGTGCAATTATAATGGCGAAAAGTGATGATGATATTAATAATTTATTTAGCTATCTCACGGAATGATTTTTTTTTTGGTAGGTCCAAGGTATCCATCATCGATAGCGATAACTAATCCCCTTGATATTGAAAATATGTAGCTGGCATGCTCTGATGGATTTTTTTTTTTTTGGTTCGGTTTCTATGGATCTTTTTTTGATATAAAAAGGTTTTGGAGGGGTTCGGCATCAGTCCCCCACCAAGGTCAGGGCACGGCCCCGGGCTCTTTGAGCACTTAATGGAGACTTACGAGATCGCCTACCAAAGGAGTCCCAGCGACGGCAAGGGGATCGAACACACATCCCTTTAGGACTTGACCAAATCCCTTACCATTTATACCAACTCTCTTTGACGGTTTCTCTGGATCATGAATGTTAGTTGGTGGGCTATTGAAGTTGACTTTCGGTTGTTGAGTTCAGATGGCAATTTAGACAACATGGCCTGTTTCTCCATACAGAAAAAGCCCAAGCTATCTAACTGGCTTGATTATTGCTTGTGCTCTCTTAAGAGTAAAAAACAAAATTATAAATATGTGTTACTTCTCTGATCCTACTTATAAGGTAAGTAGAACATTTTTTCCTTAACGGCCCATTAATTTATCAATGTATAACTTTACCTTTAATTTATTTTTCTTAAACTTCACAGTTCTCACTCATTTCTTCATATGTAACAGGAATCATTAATGAGGTTTAAAGATTTTCTTCATTCTAGTTAAACTCTCATTCCAATGAATTATGTGTATGGAGGGGATTGAGTCTTGCAAATCGACACATGGGCAAATGTTGTTTTTGATAAGATATCCTGTTTTATATATACTGAAGAAAAAATATATATAATTCACCAATTTGGTTAAGCTGGCGTTCTGTTGGATCAAATTTCTATCCTGAATTCAGGTATATAGAACTATAACTGTACTGTGAGCCATTAAATGTATGAATCATTGAAAAAAAAAAGAACGTAGTTGAAAACGAAAGGAAATCACCAAGAGGGGGGTGAATTGGGGATTTTAAAACTTTTATAATAACTTTGCACCCAAACTGAAGCTAAACGTAAAGAGATAGGGAAGAAGAGCTTGACAGAGAAAGTTTATCCTGGTTCGGTCTAAATTCTTGACCTACGTCTAGTCCCCAGACTCTCTGGGTTTTTCTACTATCACTTAACTCAGATACACACTCTGTACTCAAGGATTATCCTCTCTCTAGGATACACTCCCCCTTACAAGTTGTAATCGAAATCCCAATCTCCAAGTCCCCTTGACTTGAGATCTTTTACAATGAATGAATAATTTGTATAAAAGCTCTCTCACGAGAAGATAATGATAAACACCGAGGCTCTTTGTATATCAAAATACAATACGTAAAGAAACTGAATGTATAAGAACTCTTGAGCTTGCTTTTCGTTTCTGCTTAATCTTTCGTATCTTTCGAAGTTTGTAATCAGCTCCTTATATAGTGGTGAGTTGCTATGTGACCGTTACTTCTCAACTTAGCATTATCTTCATTTGAAATTCAGTTTGATGAGGATTATAGCCGTTGGGTCCCGAATTTCGCCGATTAAATTCCCGGACGCGTGAAATCATTCGCCTTCGATTCTTCGCGCTTATTCAATGATTCGTTTGATCCAATTTAATACCGAAACATTCTCAATATAGAGTGGTTAAATATATTTGAATATACTAAATGAATGCAATCAATTCGTATAAACATGGTAAGTTTTGTAGTTTAAAAGAATCGGGATGAAACCAAGAACGATCATTTCTGCTTTCGCCTTAAACTCGAGTTCTCCAAGTCGGCTCGAGTTCGTAAGGCATTTTAGAGTATCCGGTTTATCTTCTGTGAGAGCAAACTCTGGAGTTTGATGTAAACTCTGGAGTTTGTATTTTGTTTTACCATGTGAACTCGAGTTCACGAAGGTAGGCTCGAGTTCGAATGCTCTCTAAGCTTTTTGTCGAATGAACACCTGGAGTAATATCTCACAAGATAAGCAGGCTCGAGTCCATTAGTGATTAGGCTCGAGTTTAACACTATTCATGCCTAAGAGTTTTGGTTGCTCGATTAGAGTGGACTGGAGCACGAGTACAAACTCTGGAGTTTGTACACTTGCTTTTCTTTCTTCAGATGAAGGGCTCGAGTTCATATTCTTAGGCTCGAGTTCAGCTTAATTTATTCCATGGCTTATTGAAGTGAACTGGAGGTTTGAACTTAAACTCTGGAGTTTGTAAAGAAGGAAAACTTGGGAGCTCTCTGCCAAGGGAAAACTCGAGCTTGCAATAACAGGCTCGAGTTTACCTATTTTGTAAACTCTTCTTCGTTTGTCAAACCATAGAGTAAACTCTACACAAAAGTATTAGGCTTGAGTCCATATACTTGGGCTCGAGTGTTCATTAAATTATAGCCATAGAAACAAGTGAACTCTACTCAAAAAGAATAAACTCGGAGTTTAAAGAGACACATTTTAATTAGAAAATCTTCCCGGGCTCGAGTTTACTCGTTTGTAAACTCTTTATTATTATATCATCAGGGTTTAGGCTCGAGTCTATTTACTCAGGCTCGAGTTCGTTATGCTGTAAATATCCTGATGAGCTCTCTGTTTGCAGAAAACTCGAGTTTGCTTAGTTAGGCTCGAGTTTTGAGGTGACAATGATTTTGACTCTTTTGTCATTTTAAAAACATTCGTACTTGTTTACAATTGTTATTAATCATCAAAACACATAGAGAACTAACAGTAGTAATAATTAGGAATATTGAAGTAGTAGGGTTTTGGTTATTTTTTATCCCTAAAAATAGTATAATTAAGTTGAACACTTGAGAAACAGCTGTGCGAAAAGCATAAAGTAGATATAGTGTTGTTGTAGGCTCTCTCGCCCCTGTGTGAGAACCTCCGTGTGAGATCATCCCTGTGAGATCCTCCCTGTGAGATCCTTCCTCGCCTTCGTGTGAGACCCTGCCTCCCTCTTCCTCCGTGAGAGACCCCCTTCCCGTCCACAATATCATCTCCCTGATCATTCTCCCGCCCTCGTCCTGTCATCATCTCTACCTTTGTGCTGTTTTTTGCACCTACAGACATCTGTTTTGCATTCTCTACCATCTACGAAAGCCAATGGAATCAGGTACCAATAGCAGTGGAAGGAGGCACGCTAGGGCTGTGCATCTGAATTTAAGCCCTCTAGCTAACGTTCAGAAAGGAAGAACTCTTGTGGGAAAACTGGAAACTGACAAAAATCTGAATCGGGGCATTGTCATCTCTATGATTAAAAAGGGATGGGGGCTAGATAAAGACATGGAGATCCATGAACTGCAGGATAACAACGCTTTTCTATTCAGATTCCCGAAGCAAGACGATTATACCAGGATATTAAAAGGTCGTCCATGGTCAATTCTAGGAGCTTTGTTGAATCTGCAGCTGTGGGATGAGTTCACGGTGATTCAGGAAGTTGATTTCAAATGGTGCCCTTTCTGGATCCAATTCCATGGGCTACCACACATTGCTTTTAACAGTGAAAATGCCATCACGATAGGAAACACAGTGGGCAAGGTTGTTATGTATGAAGCACCAAAGGTGAAGGGCAAACTCTCTAGAACTTTCATTCGTACACGGGCTCTAATCAATATCTGTGAGCCTCTGATCCCTGGATTCTGGGTCCCTCGTCCACAGCGAGAGCCAATATGGGTGGTAGTCAAATATGAAAGGCTCCAAAATTATTGTTATGATTGTGGAAGGATTGGACATGAAGCTCGAAATTGTAAGTTCCCCTCCGACACTAATGAGGAAGATGAAGCTGTCAACAGTGTTGGAAATGGTTTGGGTACTCCCCATGTTAAAACCCTTGAAGACGCTTTGGTGGCTCATGATCAAGAGTGGGATGAGATGGTGGTGATCAGAGCTAGACCGCCGCCGGCGAAGGAGGCACCAGATGATCGTAGGAGAAACTTTGCCCTTGCTAGAAATGGAAAAAGCCAGTATAATGGCGAAATCTCCGCCCCTCAATTATTAAAACGCGCTGATGTGGGTACTGGACAAAAAGGTATTAAAGCCTCGGTTAATGCTCAGATTCAGAAGGAAGTGCAAATCGTTGAGATCCCGAGAATTATGGAGCCTATGCAAAAAATAGATTCCCTGCTCTCCTTGCCGCAATCTTCTTCTGTACAGCAGGCTCCACCTGTTTCGCCTCCCATAAATGTAATTCATGACAATCTTGGTGGATCCTTCTCTCCTCATTTATTCACTTACGCAGAAGAAGGTAACGGTAACATGTGCAGTAAAGCCTCGTTTAATTCTGACATGCAAAAGGAAATTCAAGCCCCTGAGATCCCTACTATCAGGGAACTGATTACTGATATCCCGTTCTCATTCCCCCAATCACCCCCCTCCCATCAATATCCAACAGTTATGTCCCCACCATTTACCTCTCAAACCCTAGCAACCCGTCAACCAACTGCCCACCACCGCCCTGTACCCATAACCCATATTGCAACCACTAGCTATCGGGTTGAATTCCCGGATCATGATACAGACCCCCCGACAGCTACTCTCCCTGTTGCTGGCCTTTCACCAATATCAGCTGTCACTTCTAGCTTCAACCGAATCCATTTAAAACGAAGCCCAGACCCTCAAGATGAGCTGTCTATGAACCCTACTAAAAAGCGGCTCCTTTTCTTGGAACCGGCCCCTCCTCCTGCCCCTAATCAGCAACACCAGAATTCCTCGGATAAGACTCAAAGAGTAAGTTGCCGCAGATTGAAGAAAACAATTAGGGGCAGTAAGGGAAATCGCAAAGTCAAACCCATAGGGCCAACAACCTCTATTGATTCAACCCATATTTCACCCCCAGGGACCCACCCTGGAACTTTTCATAATAACCCTCTCTCTTTGGACTCTCCAAATACCGCCGATGGTTGCCACCAAGCAACCATCGGTTCGCCATGAGTCTCCTAGCATGGAACTGTCAGGGGTTAGGGGTTCCCCTGACAGTCAAACACCTGAAAGAGGTTTGCAAGAATAAAAAACCCCATATTGTCTTCTTAATGGAGACAAAGAATAAAAGCCCATATGTAACATCCCGACTTTTCACAAGCAGTATAAATTTTTTTTTTTGTCAAACATCATTTCAAAATCATCAGAGTAGAGCATTTGAGCGGAAGAGTAACTGATATATAGACTCAAAAAGCCAACAAAGAGTGTATCCGGCTGATTACAAAGGCGGTTCAATAACCGAGAGTTTTCGAAGTAAAAGACAACATCAAAGGAAGACTCCTGCCGGAACAACGAAATGAAGTCTTCAGTCAAGTCATCTACGCAGGCTGCTTGCCCTCATCCTCGGTCCTTGGTCCTCCCGAACCTG
This sequence comes from Acacia pycnantha, assembly GCA_025563575.1. Taxonomy (NCBI): domain Eukaryota; kingdom Viridiplantae; phylum Streptophyta; class Magnoliopsida; order Fabales; family Fabaceae; genus Acacia; species Acacia pycnantha. The sequence goes on along the minus strand of JAMWYP010000048.1, from coordinate 1,823,163 downwards.
ACGCTATATTAAGGGCTGAGATCCGCACCGGATCTCAGGTAACGGTTAACCTCATGTATACATACACACATATGGGTTACCAAACAACAACATATAAACCACACCCAACCAATGCACATGTATCGCTCCCAGCATACAGATATATCGCTCCCAGCATTACGTATGTATCGCTCCCAAGATATAAATGTATCGCTCCCGGCCTTACAGATATATCGCTCCCAAAGATGCATACAATTATCTTTTAACATAATATGCATCCCAACAACACCCCACATATACACACCATACACACATCACATACATACCATACAAAGCATACTATATCCATCAGAGCTAGTGTTACAGTACGCGAACGTACATACACCAATAAGCACACAACAAACCTACAGTCATCATCTACCTCATATAGGTATACAATAAACATCAGCGTTAATGTTACAGTACGCGAACGTACCTTCGTTGACGGTAGACGGCACTTCCGTCGGAAATCGTACTTTTCTACGGAAAAACGTGAAAACGTCCAACAGCGGCACTTCTCGGCGGCAGCGTAACGGCAGCAGATTAGGATTTCTGACGTCCTATAGGAGTAATATCACTTTCATTAGTGATTTGGCATTATAACTGGAATTTTAGGTAAAAATTACCATTTTGCCCTTCTACCCTAATCGGCGGAATTTGCGCCAAGATTTCGTTACTTCGACAAATTTTCTTCCCGAAATTTTGCCAGAACTTCGACGCAACTATGATTTTCGAAAATAATGACTAAAATAGCCCTCCCATATGATACCCAATCATACTTGAAAATTTAAAGGCTATTCTAACATTACTACCCCTATTTTTGAAAGAGCTATAAAAACTACAACTTTTCAGGTACTCGATCCCTACCAAGTTTTTACCTCGTCATTCTATTTCTCGTCAACAATATCTAATTTAACTTAAATTTCGGTCTCTTACGAGGTTCCAACCGTCCGGTGAAGTTTCTCGAAAACGTGTCCGAACGCGTCCTAAGCCAAATGAAAATCCGGAAGTTCCAGATTATAGACATAGATGCACTGATTTCAAATATGTCCATAAAAATTCCCAATTCTTTCTCAGTTGTCACAACTCTAATTTTGAAGTCTTTACTTCCAACCCGGCTATCTGCCCTTTTCTCGAATTTCTATTTCGTCTTATTAGGAAAAGCCCTATCGGCCGTAATTAACTTCCGTGAGAGTTTAATGGAAGATAATAACTCACTCGATCCATATTTTGTCTTGACTTTGGAAATCCTATTCCTGGCTCCCTAGATAGGATCCGTTCCCTATTTTCCATTTTACTATTCACCTTTTCATTATTTAATTAGAGTTTATTAAATTTAAAACTCTTATATATTATTTATATTCAATTTCCTTTTTCTTTCTATTTTTTTTTCTTTTCTCTTTTTTTTCTGCCCTATTTTCGTTTTTTTTTATTATTATTTTTTTTTAATTTAATTTTTAATTTAATTATTTAATTAATTATTTAATTAATTAAATAATTATTTTCACATAATTTTCCTATTGGTCCACCTTTGTATTTAGGCTTATAAATACCTAAACTCATCTATTTTTCCCAAAACTTTCCAATTAATTAGTAAATACATTCTTACTAATTTTAAACCGAAAACCACTAATTTTAGGTTTTACATAATTATTCACGAATTTCCCTTGTCTATGCTTAAGTAATTAGCCCATAAATACTTAATTACTCAGTTATCACTGCTTAGTAATTTTCTTAATTAGAGTACCACATTACCTCACATCTTTTGCTTTAACATGAGATTTTTCATGCATTCTGCATTTTTCCATAATCGCAAGGGTATTATGGTCATTTCCTTACTTTTTGAGTATTCTTCTACAATTTCTCCAAGTTTGTAACTTAATAAATTACCTAAATTAGGGACAATATCCTTCCCTATTTTAAATAGATTTTTACTTGCTTCTTTTATAGCTTTCACGGGGTATTTATAACCCACAATGTATTTAGGGACCTATTTGCAAATTCCCAAACGTTTTAGGGACCTAATTGCAAATTATCTAATTTCAAGAGAAATTACCTTAACAACAAGGTAAACTCAATACAAGGTGTTTGAAACCTCATATTCACCTATTTTCCTAAGTTATTTACTCCTCCCAGGGTATTTTGGTCATTTTGGCACTTTGGCCCTTAAATTCCCTAATTCAAATTTCGGGGTATTACATTTCTCCCCGTTAAACAAAATTTCGCCTCGAAATTTGTACCCATCCCACTATACTTTGTACTAACTAGACTCCGTCCTACTCGGACTCTGGGCTATACGCGTCGGATCTTCACTTTGTCTGTCTGCTGCTCCTCCTGGTGATCGAGAATTCGCTTTGATTTGACTACTACGATCTTGTCATATTGTACCTTGATATATGATGTTTCCCCGTGGTTCCCATACACCGCGGTTAACACCACAGATACCAAAATGTCTCCATGGTTCCCATACACCATGTTAACACAAGATTATCAAAATGTCTCCATGGTTCCCATACACCATGACAACATAAGATACCTCCTACTCAATGACATGATTACGATAGAAAATAACGAGGAAACGCGAATACGTCACGAAGATGGTTCACATATCATACGATTTAGTTGAATAACCAACACATAGTTAACGTACAGAGAAAAATTCCTTACTAAGAGAGATAGTACCTTGGACTCTCTCCGGAAGTTCTCTGTCCATGGTATCGGTTAGCGCGTACATTCGGCCCGGTTCTCGTGGCTTGAATCCTACAACACTTTCTCGGGCGGTTCAGGGCAATGTGTCCTGGTTTCTGACATCTGTAGCAAACTCGTTTCTCCGTACCTTTCTCAGGACAATTTGTAATAATGTGTCCCGGCTTCCGACATCCGAAACAAACCCTTTTGTTAAAACACTCACCGGGATGGTACTTCCCGCATTCAGGACATGGTCGGGACTCCATCATTCTTGAGTTTTTCTGCTCAAACTGAAATGGCCTCTTGCTTTCTCTTTGAGAGTCATCCCATGGTGCTTCTCTCTTTCGTGAGGAATTTCCACGGCTACCCTCGCTTTGATCGGTACGGCTACCATTGTGATTCCGTGACTTACGTAACTCCTTCAGTTGCGCTCGGTCATCCGGCAAGATTCTACCGCTTGAGCCATTTTTGGAAATTGTTGCGATACTAGCCTCGCCCTTATATCATATTTCAGTCCAGTCACTAATCGGTTTGCCTTCCAGCTTTCATTCACGTGGCTTTTCAGATATGAAGAATAACGAGACAGGTTGGTGAAACGAGCGAAGTAGTCGTCGAATGATTCTTCATTTCCTCTTGGACCTCGCAGAAATTCTTCCTCCTTAATCACCTGCACCGAGGGAGGAAAATACCGCTCGTTGAACTGTTCCAAGAATGTTTCCCGAGTAATGATGCCTTGAAGGGTTGTGGAAACACTCTTCCACCATCTATGTGCGTCCCCTTCCGACTTATAAATTGCCACCGAGCTTTCCGGTCCTCCGGCATTCCATCACTTCAAATATCTTGTCTAAGCTCATCATCCAATCCTCCGCCAATTCGTTCTTCCCACGAAAAGTAGGTGGCTTGAGCTTGCAAACTGTGTGACCCAATGTTGTGTGGTCTCGCACAGCTCTCCCTTGTCGTGGAGGTGACTGGGACCTATCAGATTCCTCAGCTTCCTCATCGTACTCGTCACTTTGCTCGTTTTCTTCTTCTTCTTCATCATTATGCTCTTCCTCATTCTGTCGTCTTTCCAGTTGTCTCTCAGCTTCTTGGTCTTGTCTATTCTGCCTTTCCAGCAGTGCATCTATGAGAGCCCTCTGCTCTTGCGGGTTCTCCTCATCTCCTGTATCTCATCCTGCTCTGGTTGGTTTGGTACCGGATGTACCCGAGGTTGTCTACCTCGTTCTCCGCCTCGGCCTCTGCCCCGGCCTCTGGGAGCTCCGGCTCCTCTCAGATTCGCCATGTCGCGTTCCTTGATTAGAGGAAACGTTAACGTTAGATACAGGGAAGACATTCCGCATAACACAGACTTTATCACACTAGTCTCTAAACTCTATCGCGCTTAGCATTTACACTTGCTCCCAGCTTTTACCACACTTACTACAAATGAATACACTCTCGCAAAATCTCCCCCTTCATCAGAATTTCATTGATTTGGTCTACTCAGAAGCGGGTACGGGATTTCGTATCAGGAGTTCCTCTACATGAGTCAAATACTGCATGTACTATCTTTATTGGTCTCGGAGTTTCATCCGCGTGACCCAGCTCCGCGTATGAGCTCTGTGCTAGAATAGAATTAACGTCCAGTACAAACTGGCAGTTATCAGAGTGATGCACCAACGGAGGGTGGTACACCGGTTCAGGATGGTATACCGGTACAGACTGGTACACCGACTCAGGCCTATATCAGTACTTATTTTCAAAATATGCTCTTTAAAAAGGCGTAGAGCCTAACTCCGTTACTCAAACCAATTGGCCAGGTAAGTGTCTATCATGGGAGCCTCACCGAGTTCACGGCGACTGATTGGCTTACCCACATAGACTAGCCTTGCCTTCGGCACCAATGGTTTGTATATAACATAGTTAGATCTATGCCAGGACAACTGCTCTGATACCAAATGTAACATCCCGACTTTTCACAAGCAGTATAAATTTTTTTTTTGTCAAACATCATTTCAAAATCATCAGAGTAGAGCATTTGAGCGGAAGAGTAACTGATATATAGATTCAAAAAGCCAACGGTAGTGTATCTGGCTGATTACAAAGGCGGTTCAATAACCGAGAGTTTTCAGAAGTAAAAGACAACATCAAAAGGAAGACTCCTGCCGGAACAACGAAATGAAGTCTTCAGTCAAGTCATCTACGCAGGCTGCTTGCCCTCATCCTCGGTCCTTGGTCCTCCCGAACCTGACGCTATATTAAGGGCTGAGATCCGCACCGGATCTCAGGTAACGGTTAACCTCATGTATACATACACACATATGGGTTACCAAACAACAACATATAAACCACACCCAACCAATGCACATGTATCGCTCCCAGCATACAGATATATCGCTCCCAGCATTACAGATGTATCGCTCCCAGCATTATAAATGTATCGCTCCCAGCCTTACAGATATATCGCTCCCAGCATGCATACAATTATCTTTTAACATAATATGCATCCCAACAACACCCCACATATACACACCATACACACATCACATACATACCATACAAAGCATACTATATCCATCAGAGCTAGTGTTACAGTACGCGAACGTACATACACCAATAAGCACACAACAAACCTACGGTCATCATCTACCTCATATAGGTATACAATAAACATCAGCGTTAATGTTACGACGCGAACGTACCTTCGTTGACGGTAGACGGCACTTCCGTCGGAAATCGTACTTTTCTACGGAAAAACGTGAAAACGTCCAACAGCGGCACTTCGGCAGCGTAACGGCAGCAGATTAGGATTCCTGACGTCCTATAGGAGTAATATCACTTTCATTAGTGATTTGGCATTATAACTGGAATTTTAGGTAAAAATTACCATTTTGCCCTTCTACCCCTAATCGGCGGAATTTCGCCAGCACTTCGTTACTCTGACAAATTTTCTTCCCGAAATTTTGCCAGAACTTCGACGCAACTATGATTTTCGAAAATAATGACTAAAATAGCCCTCCCATATGATACCCAATCATACTTGAAAATTTAAAGGCTATTCTAACATTACTACCCCTATTTTTGAAAGAGCTATAAAAACTACAACTTTTCAGGTACTCGATCCCTAAAGATCGAAAGACTTACCCGTTGAAGACTTTCCGGACAATTCGCGGGGCTTGTTTGCACAATTCCCCAGAGCTCCTTTCTCTTCTTTCTCACCAAAATTTCGGCCAAGAGAAGGAAGAAAAAGGTGTGAGAATTATGAAGGAGGGGGTATTTATAGGGTTTTGAAGGGACAAGGTGGGAATTTCCAAAATTGTTCACTTTATGCCCTAGTCTACAGCATTTCCCCGATCGGTCCCCGTTTCGCGTAATCTCGGAAAATCTCAAAATTCTAAATCCATAGCTTTGAAGATCTTCTATTTCTCGTCAACAATATCTAATTTAACTTAAATTTCGGTCTCTTACAGGGTTCCAACTGTCCGGCTGAAGTTTCTCGAAAAACGTGTCCGAACGCGTCCGGTTTCGAAATGAAAATCCGGAAGTTCCAGCTTATAGACATAGATGCACTGATTTCAAATATGTCCATAAAAATTCCCAATTCTTTCTCAGTTGTCACAACTCTAATTTTGAAGTCTTTACTTCCAACCTGGCTATCTGCCCTTTTCTCAGAATTTCTCTATTTCGTCTTATTAGGAAAAAGCCCTATCGGCTTCAGAATTAACTTCCGTGAGAGTTTAATGGAAGATAATAACTCACTGATCCATATTTTGTCTTGACTTTGGAAATCCTATTCCTGGCTCCCTAGATAGGATCCGTTCCCTATTTTCCATTTTACTATTCACCTTTTCATTATTTAATTAGAGTTTATTAAATTTAAAACTCTTATATATTATTTATATTCAATTTCCTTTTTCTTTCTATTTTTTTCTTTTCTCTTTTTTTTCTGCCCTATTTTCGTTTTTTTTTATTATTATTTTTTTTTAATTTAATTTTTAACTTAATTATTTAATTAATTATTTAATTAATTAAATAATTATTTTCACATAATTTTCCTATTGGTCCACCTTTGTATTTAGGCTTATAAATACCTAAACTCATCTATTTTTCCCAAAACTTTCCAATTAATTAGTAAATACATTCTTACTAATTTTAAACCGAAAACCACTAATTTTAGGGTTTTACATAATTATTCACGAATTTCCCTTGTCTATGCTTAAGTAATTAGCCCATAAATACTTAATTACTCAGTTATCACTGCTTAGTAATTTTCTTAATTAGAGTACCACATTACCTCACATCTTTTGCTTTAACATGAGATTTTTCATGCATTCTGCATTATTCTGCATTTTTCCATAATCGCAAGGGTATTATGGTCATTTCCTTACTTTTTGAGTATTCTTCTACAATTTCTCCAAGTTTGTAACTTAATAAATTACCTAAATTAGGGACAATATCCTTCCCTATTTTAAATAGATTTTTACTTGCTTCTTTTATAGCTTTCATGGGGTATTTATAACCCACAATGTATTTAGGGACCTATTTGCAAATTCCCAAACGTTTTAGGGACCTAATTGCAAATTATCTAATTTCAAGAGAAATTACCTTAACAACAAGGTAAACTCAATACAAGGTGTTTGAAACCTCATATTCACCTATTTTCCTAAGTTATTTACTCCTCCCAGGGGTATTTTGGTCATTTTGGCACTTTGGCCCTTAAATTCCCTAATTCAAATTTCGGGGTATTACACCATATGTTACCAAAATCAGGAAAAGATGTGGTTTCGATGAAGAATGGATTGTTGACCCCCAAGGAAGAAGTGGAGGCCTAGCTTTGTTCTGGGATAAAAATACTATTGTGAACATTCTGTCCTCGTCAAATAATGTTATCCATACATCGGTGTTTGATCCCTTGATAGAGTTCCCCCATTACATCTCTTTTGTCTATGGTCCCCCAACGGAAAATGACAGGTTAGCAGTATATGCCGACATCATCAGGTTTGCCCATCATAGGCCGGAGAGTTGGATCTGTTTAGGTGACTTCAACGACATTACATCTCATCAGGAAAAGCAAGGGGGGAATCCGCGAGCTATCAGGAAAATCCTTAACTTCCAAAAATTTATCTCTGACTGCTCTCTTATTGATTTGGGTTATAATGGATCTTGGTTCACTTGGTGCAACCGAAGAGAAGCAGAAGCAATTATTAAAGAGAGGATAGATCGAGCTTTGGGAAATGATACTTTCTGTCATAATTTCCCTTTTGCACAAGTCTTCCATATTGATCCCCTAAGATCTGATCACCATCTTCTGTTTGTTAATTTTCATCATGTCTCCAATAATAAAATTAGACCTTTCAGGTTTGAGGACTATTGGACTACTCACAGTAATTTTCTGCAGGTTGTGCATGATAATTGGCATATGGGTGATCCTCATCAAATAAATACTGTTAATACTTTTGCTTTGAACATGAATAACTGCAGGAAAGGTTTAATAAATTGGAGTAAACAGTATTTCCCAAACCGGAATAAATCAATTGAGCATTTGAAATTATGCCTTAGCTCTATTCGACAGGGATACAATGATGGTGGAAGCAAAAAGGATGAGGCTATACTCTTGCAACATATCGAGGAGCTAATGGATCAAGAGGAAAATTATTGGTGGCAGCGATCACGGATATCCTGGCTCCAATCAGGAGACAAGAACTCCAAATTTTTTCACCTCTCTACGATCATTAGAAGGCGCAGAAATGCTATTCTAAGCATCAAGGACGAAAATGGAGTGTGGACCAATGAAAAAAGCAATATAAACAATATGTTCACTACTTTCTTTTCTAACCTTTTCTCCTCTTCAGGTCCGAGACAATTTTCAGATGTTGTTAACTCAATAGATTCCAAAATTGATGATGTCTCGAATGAGCTCCTACTTCGCCCTATCACACATGAGGAGGTCCGCCATGCAGCCTTTGAACTTGGGGGCTCTAAGGCCCCTGGTCCTGATGGATTTTCAGGTAAATTCTACCAATTTTCATGGATGGAGGTAGGAGATACAATTGTTAAAATGGTCAAAGATTATTTTGAGAATGAGCTCAATCTTGAAAGGATCAATGGAACAAATATTACTCTCATCCCAAAGATTGATAAACCTGAGTTAGTTTCTCACTTTCGCCCTATTGGCCTGTGTAATTTTTCTTATAAAATAATTTCTAAAGTATTGGCCAATAGAATGAAAGGTTGTCTTGATAAATGTATCTCTCCTAACCAGGGAGCATTCGTGCCTGGACGCTTAATTCAAGATAACATCATCATCGCTCATGAGGTTTTCCATTATTTAAGACGAAAAAAGAGTGGTAATAAATACGAGTTTGCCTTAAAAATGGATATGAGTAAAGCCTATGATCGTGTTGAATGGGACTTTCTAAGATGTGTGTTGCTCAAATTTGGCTTTTCTCATAAATGGGTTAACCTTGTCATGCATTGTGTGGAATCAGTGCACCTTAACCTTTGTATTGCAGGAGAAAAAGTGGCCTCAACTAATCCTGGTAGAGGCCTCCGCCAAGGGGACCCCCTGTCGCCATACCTGTTTATCCTGTCTTTGGAAGCTCTCTCTTGCATGATTAACAAATCATTAATACAGAATCGGCTTACTGGGATTAAATTGAATAATAACCCACTTTTGTCCCATAGTTTATTCGCAGATGATGCCTTGTTTTTTATGAATGCAGATACTCAAAACTGTCAAGTATTGTCTGAAATCCTGCAGAGCTACTGCTTAGCATCGGGTCAGTTGGCTAACTTGGAGAAATCCAGTATTGTGTTCTCTGAAAACACCCCTGCTTCACTACGGCAAGACACTTGCGGCATCCTAGGCATTGAAGAAAGCTCGGATCAAGGCAAGTACTTGGGTATCCCAAGCGTCTGGGGGAAAACCAAGCACCAGGCACTGGCATATGTCCGTGAAAAATTGAGCAAGAAAGTTCTTGGTTGGAGCAGCAAACATCTATCCTTTGCAGGAAGGGAAATCATGATTAAGGCTGTTATCAATGCCATCCCTGTCTTCCCAATGTCATGTTTCAAATTCCCGGCCAAAACCTGCAAAGAGCTAAACAGTCTTGTAGCTGATTTCTGGTGGGATGGGCGACACAAAACTCACTGGGTTGCTTGGAAAAAGCTCACACGACCTAAATTTGAAGGGGGCATGGGTTTCCGGGACGTCACAAAATTCAATGATGCCCTTCTTGCAAAGACGGCTTGGCGCTTATCACAAAACTCAACTGATCTGTGGGCCAGGGTGATTAAAGGGCTCTACTACCCTAATGGCTCTTTCCTTGAAGCAAAAAAGGGGCATAGAGCCTCATGGTGCTGGTCCAGTATTCTTGAAGGAAGAGACTTCATCCAAAATGACTTGTGTTGGCAAGTTGGCAATGGGAGAATGGTACGTATTTGGCAAGATAGGTGGATCCCATCTTTACCCACTTGTAGACTTGTTACGGAGGATGAGGCGCTAAAAACTTCCCAGCAAACAGTAGCAGACCTTCTTGCTAGCTCATCTGGATGTTGGGATCTGACCCAGCTCAGGCCGAATATTAGTGATCAGGCTGGAGAGGCTATCATGGCGATTCCACTCCCCCGTATCCCGACCGATGATAGGTTGAGGTGGACTAAATCAAAAAATGGTACTTATTCGGTCAAACTGGGGTACCTTAACTCTACTTCTATGGCCAATTTGAACCCCCCAGCTGGTATACCCTCCCCCCTAACCAGTGAAGTATGGAAAAAATGCTGGAAAGTTAAGGCACTCCCAAAAGTCGTTAACTTCATCTGGAGGATTTTATCAGAGGCTATAGCAACAAATAAAGCCCTTGTTATGCGGAAGAGGGGAAGCTCTGAATTATGCCCCATCTGCCTTACAGCAAGCGAAACTACTGAGCACTTATTCTTTCAGTGTGGCTGGGTACGCTGTGTTTGGTTCGGATGTAAGTTATCTATTAAATGTGAACCAGATATTACCAACTGCTTCAAAAGATGGTGGTTGAATGTAACAAGCCCTCAAAGCCCGCTTACAGAGTTTGACATAGCACTAATTAGTTGGCTCCTCTGGTTTATATGGAAGAGTCGCAATGATAAAGTTTTCAATGATGTTGAGCCTAACCCGACATTGGTCATCGAACGCGCATCTCAGTCTGCTCTGGGATACTGGAAAGTTTGCCACTCCACGGAAAAAGATAATTCTGTGAACGTTATGAAGCCTAAAGCCTCCTGGTCTCCCCCACCTGCGGACTACCTCAAAGTGAACCTTGACGGTGCTTTCTATGATCAATCCAAATCTGCTGCCATAGGTATCATCGGGCGAGACAGATGGGGTGTGATGCAATGGGCTTTTGTTGATAAAGTGAAGTCGATCTCCGCATTCATGACCGAGGCTCTTGCCCTTAAAAGGGCCCTGATGATTGCTCAGGATCTTGGGAACAAAAATGTGATCTTTGAATCTGATTGTCAGAACCTTGTGCATTGCCTGGAAAAAACCAGCCAGACCTGTGTGAGTGGCAGTCTAGTGGCATTCTAGCAGATATCCTTGAGGTACTTTGATCTGAACCCTGTTTCTTGATCCAGTTCATCCCTCGTCTAGGGAACCAAGCAGCAAATCTTCTTGCTGCATCTACTTGTAAGGGAGTGTGTCCTATTGGGTGGGTGGAAAGACCCTTACTCCCTTTGTTACCGGTTCTGGAGGAAGATGCGAAGAATCTTAGGTATTTGCTGAGACACCCCTCGGAAGCTCTCAGACTTGTCGACCCTGGGTAACTTTACTCTTTGCTAGTATAGTGGCGTGTGCCCCTGTTCGGCGTACATGGCCTCAACTGTTTTCAGCTCTTTGCTTACTGTCTTTTACCATTTTCTGTCTCCTGTTGTGTTTCGGCTTGTTGCTGTTGCGTAGGTCCCTGTTTCCTTTCGATTTCCCTGTCGTCTTTTCCGTTGGCTTGTGCCGTCCTCGTGACTTTGTATTCGCTCTTTTTAAGTAATGGAATCATTAGAAGTGTTAAAAAAAAAGTAGGGTTTTGGTTGGATATACTCCTCTGGTCCACAATATAAAGCACTTTTAGAAGAATAGATTGGTCCAAAATATAAATTATTTGTAATATAATTAATGCTCATTTTCAATTTTCCTAATCATTAAATTTTCAAACATAGTTTTTAATAAGGGTTAAAGTTCAGAAAATAATAATAATAATCAATTTAGAACATATCTAATGACTTAGATGTCACTTCTTATTTTTCATGAATTTGTTAAATTGGCTTATGTTATAGACGGAAGACCGGAGGGAGTAATAGGAATGAAATAATACCTTGTCTTGAGGTTGCTGAATTTGCTGTCGGAATAGCTGACTCTGAAAGATTATGGTATTTATAAGTGTCCCATTAATCTTGTTTTTGTAGTAATATACTCCCTCCTGTCCTTAATATAAGATATATTTAGAAAGTTGATTTTAGTCCTAAATATAATATATAGTTTTCATATTTGACAATCTTCCCCTAATTTACCCTATTAATATTTCCTCAATCATAACCAAGGAGGAGAGGGAATAAGGGAATTATAAGGAAGATAACTCAGGTGTTTCAGAAAATACATGTCCTATTAACTTACTTAGTCTATTCAAATGTCTAAGATAAGGACCCGAAAGAGTATATGCGTGTGAGTGCTCTTTTTAAAAGAAGCAAGCTGGTTTTGTTACCTTTCTAAGCCAGACAGTTTGCAAACTAGTGATGAGCTGATTCTCTATTTCTTGGAGATCTTCAATTGAACATGAACTCAACAAAAAAGTAGAGGCAAAGCTGTAAATATCGACTCATTACTCGACCTTGATAAGACTTAAAAATAGGGGGGAAATACGCTCAAGCTCCTTTAATTTTTCTTCTCATGAAAATGAGAAATTGTGAACATCTGAAGGATCCCATTAATTCAACAGTCATGAAGGATCAAAGGAACAACTCACAAACATAAAACATCTCAAGAAATTACACGAATATATGTTTTAAACCACAGATTCAGCTAAGTGATCGAAGAGTATTATATATATATTTGATGTATAGAGTAAAGGAAAACGTACTCAGAACTTGAGAACTCATACAGTCTGCCTCTTTGTGAGAAGATAATCACAGCTACTTGGGCGTCACAAAGAACTGATAGCTCATAAGCTTTCTTTAGAAGCCCACTTCTACGCTTTGAAAACGCTACTTCACGGCTTGTTTCATTCTCAATCTTCCCCCTCACCATTTCTGTGATATTATTTCTCAATAATAAAAAAAAGGGGGCTCGCTAGAAAAATCAATTTGATAGCTTCTAGGTCGAATCAAACCCTAGCTAGATGGGACAATAATATCTACTAAATACTAATCAAGCTAACAGACCAGAAATTATTCCTTTTTATGGGTTGTTATTTACTAAATCAAGCAACAAATGAAAAATCTAGAACCCATATGAACGGCTTCTGGTTCCCTAGTTTATCCTTGAAAGGGTAAGATATTTGAAAGAAAAAAAGAAAACACGATCTGAAAGGAATAATATTCGCAGGATAAAAGCACAGCAAAAAGAAAAAGGTTTTTGAAGAAAAAATTCTGATACCCGGAAGCACCGTACCAGATGTTTTACTGAGAACTCAGAAAGATGGGAACTTTAAAATCTGGAAATAGCAGAGAAATAGATAATGGGACTATGAAGGTTAATAAATAGTGAATCCAAAAACTCTGTGGCTACAGAAGAACGTAAAAAGGTAATACTGGAATGGATTCACAAGGCTGGCTGCAGTAAATTAACACTAATCCAGAAACCCTAGAAACATTCAAGGTTAAGACAGAGGAAAGAGAAGGAATTTAAGACAGAGAAAGAGAGAGAACCCAAACTGGAAGTAATTTATTTGCATCATTTTGTCTGTGTAAATGAAGAAAGTAGGTGGCCAAAAAAAAAAGTAAGTGAAGAAAGTGTCAAGTAACGAACCCATGATAACATCTGTTATTTTGCTAAATGAAGGTAAGTGAAGATGACAGAAAGCGGGCCTATTTTTTCAGGAAGAGGATTCTCTCCTCATCCATTTTCTCATTTTCCCTCATTAGCTCATTTGGGCCATTGATTGGGAAGGTTAGAGAAAGGTTAAAGTGGTATTGTGGTTGATTGGATGGATAGGATTTAGAGATGATGAGGGATAATGAGAAAGAGATAATGAGAGAAACCCAACTCTTTTTTTCACTGCCTATATTTTTAACATCTGAAGTAACTATCAACATACAAATTATCGAGTTAATAAAGGTTGTTTTAGTCCGTAAAGAGTTTGACCCATACTTATAAGATTGTGAATTTAAATCTTATCGATGATGTAAAGACCTTATTAGTAGGCGATTTGTAAGTACCTCGATAAATAAGAAATTGACTTTTTTGTAAATTGCGTAATTAGAAAATAGAAAATACCTTTGTACGGTTAAATTAGGGAGAATTCCATATAAAGACGATTGAATTACCCAAATTCTAATTTGAGTTACTAAACTTAACAAATTATTAATTAGGTTATGTGACATAATTAAGGATTTAAAATTGGACCAAATTACATTTATATCTCTTAGCTATTATTTTTTATTTTTTTTAAAAAAAGCAAACCCAAACCAAAAAAGAGCTCCATCAGTGTTGAAGCCATAACTATTCATGAGAGTTACGCCGTCTAAGTTCCCAACTTCTACTTTCTTCCATGAATCAGTGGATTAGTACCCTAAGGCCTAACACAGAGCAAGCCATTGCTGGAATCGACGATTGTAACCACCGTCATGGGATAGATCCGAGGTTCGCACTGAACTTTACAGATTTGTATCTGGCAATCGACTAAAGATAAGTGCAAGGAAAAAAGGTCGCCAGGATAATATTCGTCACATCTTCCATAACATGGGAAAACAAGAGAACTATTTTGATGGTTGTGGAGGAGGTGGTCCTCAATCATTTGCACACACTTTAAAATCAAACTAAGGATTTCACAGAAGTCATTTGCGAGTGTTACTGATGATTTCTTTCGGAAGATATGGTGGGTCGCCAGCCATTTTTACCTGCTTCACTGGGCGTCGGGGATGATTAGGGGTACATGGTTTAGGTTTGCTTTTATTTTTTTTATTTTTTATTAATAGTAACTAAGGGATATAGAGGTAATTTGATCCAATTTTTAAATCCCTAATTGGGTGACATAACCTAATTAATAATTTGTTAAACTTAGTAACCCAAATTAGAATTTGAGTAATTCAACCGTCTTTATATGAGATTCTCCCATTAAATTATCCCTTCGATAAATGGAAATAAATCCTTTAACTTTATACTGATATTATATCAATAAATAGGTAGTGATAAATTATTTTATTTTCGCATGATATTATATCGAAGAGTATTATATATAGAGTAAAGGAAAACGAACTCAGAACTTGAGAACTCATACGATCTGCCTCTTTGTGAGAAGATAATCACAGCTACTTGGGCGTCACAAAGAAATGATAGCTCATATGCTTTCTTTAGAAACCCACTTTACGCTTTGAAAACGTTACTTTACGGCTTGTTGCATTCTCAATCTTCCCCCTCACCATTTCTGTGATATTATTTCTCAATAAGACAAAAGGGGCTCGCTAGAAAAATCAATTCGCTAGCTCCTCGCTCAAATCAAACCCTAGCTAGATCGGACAAGAATATCTACTAAATACTAATCAAGCTAACGGACAGAAATTAATCCTTTTTATGGGTTGTTATTTACTAAAGCAAGCAACAAATGAAAAATCTAGAACCCACATGAACGGCTTCTGGTTCCATATTTATCCTTGAAAAGGTAAGATATTTAAAATAAAATAAAAAATAAAAACACAATCTGAAAGGAATATTATTTGCAGAATAAAAGCACAGCCAAAAGAGGGGGGGGAAATTGAGATACCCAGAAGCCCCAGATGTTTCACTGAGAACCCAGAAAGATGGGAACTTTAAAATCTGGAAATAGCAGAGAAAGAGATATAATGGATTGGGGACTATGAAGGTCAATAAATAGTGAATCCAAAAACTACGTGGCTACAGAAGAATGTAAAAAAGGTAATACTGGAATCGATTCACAAGGTTGGCAGCAGGAAATTAACACCAATCCAGAAACCCTAGAAAGATTCCAGGTTATTCCAAAATTTGGTTTTAGTCCCTAGTCTCTTTATTCTTCGTCTAAAGTTGATAACCCAATAAAGTAAAAGCAGAAGAAATAGAGGAAAAAGAATAAATTAAGACAAACAGAGAACCCAAACTGGAAGTAAATTGTTTGCATCCTTTTGTCTGTGTAAATGAAGCAAGTGGTTGGTAAAAAAAAAACAACACAAAAGAAAGAATGTGTCAAGTAACGAACAACGAACAGTAACGAACCCATAATAACATCTGTGTTTTTGCTAATGAAAGAAAACGGGCCTACTTTTTCTCTGCCTATATTTTTAACATTTTTTTTTTTTTTGCCAGCAACATTTTTAACCTCTAGAGTACTCAAGTATCAACATACAAGGGTTCGATCCCCTCTGCCGTCGCTGGGACTCCTTTGGTAGGCGATCTCGTAAGTCTCCAGTAAGTGCTCATAGAGCCCGGAGCCGTGCCCTGGCCTTGGTGGGGGACTGATGTCGAACCCCTCCAAAACTTTTTTCCTTATCAAAAAAAAAAAAGTATCAACATACAAATTATCAAGGCGAGGGGTCGAACTTCCTCACCTCAAGGGAGGGGGTTTGATCTCTGCGTTAGGCAAGGTGCTGGGGAGGCATCCTAGGGGTCTAGGAAGCAGTGGAAACGCTGGTAGAGGTGGAGACATGTGTACTCTCTGTCCAGTATGCCCTGTGGACTGGGCTCCAAGTGCCCTGCCTTTGGATTGTGGATGAGCCCAACCCCTTTCCTAAAATTGTTATTAAAAAAAAAACATACAAATTATCAACCCCTCGTCCTTAGGTTCAACTGGTAAAAGGGTCGGATGCTCTCACTAAAGGGAGGGGGTTTGATCCTGGAGTTGGTCAAGGCGCTGGGGGAGGCATCCTAGCTCCTGGGTGCCTAGATAAATGCCTGAGGGTAATAGACGGCTCGCCCTGCCCAACATTGGTATCACCTAAAAGGAAGGGAGACTTCGCCCTGCCCTAGAATTGTAGGTGAGCCCAACCCATTTCCTAAAATTTATATTTATATATATATATATATATATATATATATATATATATATATATATATATATATATATATATAAAACATACAAATCATCAACCCCTCGTCTTTGGGCTCAACTGGCAAAGGGATCGAACACTCTCACCAAAGGGAGCAGGTTCGATCCTGGAGTTGGTTAAAGTGTTGGGGGAGGCATCCTAGGTGATGTAAACTTGTGGAAACGCAGACTGAGGTGGAAGCATGTGTACTCTTAATCCTGTATGCCCTGGGAAACAAAGTCATAGCGCACTGCCCTTAGATTGTGAGTGAACCCAATTCCTTTCCTAAAATTTACATATAAAAAAAAACATACAAATTATCAAGTCCATAAATGTTGATTCAGTTGGTAAGGGGTTTGATTTATACCCATAAAGTTGTAAATTTGAATTCCACTGATGTAAAGAATTTATTAGTATACGAAGTGTAAGTACCTTTATAAATAAGAGATTTAATTTTTTGTAAATTGCATGAAAATTTTCTTTGTACAATTAAATTATCCCTTCAATAAATGGAAATATATCCTTTAACGAACTTTATACTTATATTATGTCAATAAATAAGTAGTAATAAATTAACTAGTGGAGCTTTAATATCAAAATCATTCTTCTTGATATTAAGTGGCCTTTGAACTTTCGCTAGGATGCTCACGCGGTGGTTGCATTTATAATTTTAAATTTTTGAAGCTTGTCAGCTCATCTTATAGACAATGTGCTTGTTTGGAGTGCAGCGTTAGGAGTGTTAGAACCAGCAATTTTAAAAAAAAGTCCAGTAACGCTGCCAACTGAGATGAGTATAATAGTGTAATACTTTAACGTTGACGTGCATATCGAAACAAAATGTTCATAGCAATGGAATTGGGTTATGCTCCGCTGGCTTTCTAAAATCTTCTAAAAATTTATTAAAATATATGTATATATTATATAATATTTTATTTTGGTCAATAATTTAGCCCCAGCTAACCTCTTATCAAGGTTCTAGCTGACCTTCTAAAATTTGTTAAAATATATGTATTTATTATATAATATTTTATTTTGACCAATAATTTGATACGGTTGATATTTTATCTTCTCTATAATGTGAAGAAAATATGTCACATTTCAAGGAAGCTTGGAAAAATTCATCGGATAAAGCATAAGTGCTGCAGGGAAGTATTCAGGGGATAAAACCATGGAAAAATCCATCGGACAAAGCACCTAATTACATTGGATAAAGAATACATGTTGTAGGGAAGTATCCAGCGGATAAAGCGTGCAAATTTCCATGGGATAAAACCATGTCATCTTTCAATTTTTTTTAAGACAAACGTGTTAAAGGATTTTTTTTATGAGAAAAGTTTGGTCTTGTTTTTCTATCACCCTAATTATATATAAGTAAAATTTGAAGAAAGAGAGTGGAAGTTGGCTCATCTACTTAGTTATTGTAATATTTTATATATATATATATATGCAAAATTACTTTTGTTAGTTAATAAGATATTTTATTATTAAAAGGAATTATTTTCTTTATAATTTCATATTAATAATATGAAATCTTCACTTTCTCACCGGTTTAATCCCAGTTTAACTCTGGTCTAACCCTTGACCCAGTACCCCGACCGTTTTTAATAACCTTGATAATTACACTCTATTTTTTCCCATTTTTTCCGTTCTTTTCCATTTTTCCATATAATATGTCCCAAGAAAAATGAATTGTTTTCTCTGTTTAGAAAAATGAAGCATACCACATTAGGAACTTGAATAGAAAAATGAATAATAATAAATAATGAACTCAACAAAATGCTTTTTTTCCCGATCAGTTTTGTACCATAAAAAAAATTGGTTAATAAATTTTCTTGGTTCCGCCACTGGTTCATCGTATGGGCTACTTTATCTGCAGATGAATATTCTGCCATTGAATATTGGGAAAATCTGCCTTAGAATCCAATCCAAGTAAGCAAAATATTGTGAAAAAATGTTGAAAGAAAAGTCGCATGTCAAAAAATGTTCTAGGGTCTTTTTTAGTATTATTTCATAAACGTTAACAACTATATCAGTACAACATTAACAACTAAATCAGTATACGTCTTTACAACTAAATTAGATAGAGAGATATGATTGTACTGAGTGCAACTATACTTACAAACACAAAACAATACATTGGCTTCAAATTTCAAAAAAATAGCTAGAGATAGAGAGATATGATTGTACTGAGTGCAACATTACATTACACCAAGAGACAAATTTGGTGCAATACACTAAAAACGACGTCATTCCGGGTCTCTTTTCACTGTCAATATCTCGACCACAACCTTATTTTTCCTTCATCGTTTATTTCACAGACAAACAAAATATTGCGAATGGAAATATAATTGAGAATTGAATATGAGGAGACAGATTATTACAGCATGAAATTAAGAAAAAGAGAATCTCACACTCTCTGACACACATAACATGAGATATATATAAAACTATGAACATTGATTTTGTGGAAGTCCGATACGTAATTCTGTTTCTACTTCCGCTTCTTTGTGCTGAGTCCATTGATTCTGCCATTGTACTGTTCTTCCACACTGCACCAAGAAATCAGTTTTTGATCTATATAAAACTTCAGTGCAATTGTAATGGCGAAAAGAGATGATGATATTAATAAATGTGACTAATGCCCTTGATATTGGAAATACGTAGCTGGCATGCTCTGATGGATTTATTTATTTTTTTGTTGGGTTTCTATGGATCATGAATGTTAGCTAGTGGGCTATTGAAGTTGACTTTCGGTTGTTGAGGTCAAATGGCAATTTAGACAATAAGTCCAACATGGCCTGTTTCTCCAAAGAGAAAAAGCCCAAGGTAATTGGCTTGATTATTGCTCGTGCTCTCTTAACTCTTAAGAGCCTGTTTGGTTTAAGGGAAGGGAGTGGGAGGGGAGTGGGAATGAGGATATTTGACCAAATTGGCATTAATGAGAAGAATATTTCTTTTTGTTAAGAGTATATTTTTGGAATATTAAAAAGTTTTCATGGGCTATTTAGGAGAGAGAAGAGAAAAAATTTATCTCTACCCCTCCCTTTCCCTCAAACCAAACAAGCCCTAAGAGTAAAAAACAAAATTATAAATGTGTTAATCCTCTGATCCTATTTATAAGTCAAGAACATTTTTTTCCCTTAATGGCTCATTAAATGTACTTTATGAATGTATAAATTTACTTTTAATTTATTTTTCTTAAACTTCTCAGTCATTACTTCATATGTAATAGTAGTAATTAATGAGGTTTCAAGATTTTCTTCATTCCGGTTAAACATGTTAGGAGTGTCTTATAAAGTACTTCTATTGTTCTTATTAAGAGTTATGAGTAATATATTTCTCATTATCAATCACATTTTTTTAAATTTTTTTAATCTCATTCCAATGAATTATGGGTATGGAGGGGATTTAGTCTTAGGAATCAACACAAGGGCAAATGTTGTTTTTAATAAGATATCCTGTTTTATATATACTGAAGAAAAAAATATATATAACTCACCAATTTTGTAAAGCTGGCGTTCTGTTGGATCAAATTTCTGTCCTGAATTCAGGTATAAAAGAACGTAGTAATAACTAGCAATATTTAAGTAGTAGGGTTCTGGTTGGATATACTCCCTCCGATCCACAGTATAAGACACTTTTTTTAGAAGAATGGATTGGTCAAAAATATAAATTATTTGTAAGATAATTAATGCCTATTTGCAATTTTCTTAATCATTAAATTTTGGGTTAAGGAGCAATAATACATATAGGTTTTGCCTCAGGGAGCACCCAGCACCACGGGCTTTTTTTTGGAGCGAAAGTACACAAGAGGTTACCTATTGGGAGCAAAAGTCACACCATTCCTTCATATAGTGGATGTTGACCGTTAAGTACCCTTAGTTGACCGTTAATGATGACGTGGACGTCCAATGGGACTGACAAGAAGCCAAATGGGAAGGCAAAAAATGCTGACTAGGAATCTAATCTGCTGGAAAGTAAATAAAAAAAGAAAAAAAAAATTAAACTCCCAAAACTCCATCGGCTTCTTCTTCTTCACTCCGATGGAGAAAAAAAACCCTAAAACCCATCAACTACAGCTAATCGAACCAGCTTCTTCTTCTTCTTCTTCTTCTTCTTCTTCTTCTTCACTCATCATCAGCTTCACTCCCTCCTGGTCTCTCTCCGATTGGCACTCTGATGAAACCAAAATCGATCTCTCTCTCTTTCCCTCCCTCAGAAGCATTGGTAACGATGAACCTGCCAAAGTCCACTTTGTCCTGAAATATGACATCGTCCCCAAAATCTCCCTCGCTCCGTTCTCGTCCATGAGCAAGAACAGATCCTGAGCAAGAACAGATCGTCGCCGGAGACAATCAGGTTTGATTTTTTCCCCAATTTACTCCTTCCCTTTCCAGATCCCAATCCTTATTAACCAATCAATCCTTTCAATTAGAGGTAAATTCTATTTCTGGTAATTAACGGATCATTGTATGCCTTCTATTTTTGGAAATTAGAGCTGGACCGAAAACAAACCGACCGGAAACACTATTCATCATAGATGCAATTAGTATAGAAACACTATTTCATATCGATCTAAACTCGCATTTGCATAATTTACAGGAAAATAACGAACTATCTGAAAAGGAAGAAAATGAAAATGTGAAGGATAATAGAGAAACCTAATGAGAAGGGAATTTCAGAAACAGAATAGGAAGACGGAGGATTGCAGTTGACGAGTGAGTTAGATAAGAAATGGCGAATGTGTGGATCTTTAGATCTGCGATGCGTGCCTAAATTTGAAGCTTCTTATTGTTGCTTTCAAAGTGGGTGTGCTACCAACTATGGCCGAACTTAGAGGCGGTGCTTCAGGTGTTGTGCTGAGTACAGGAACGAGGTGAAGATCGACAAGGCCAAACCAAACAGCTTTGGGAAGAACGGTGTGCTGAGTTTGGGTGTTTGATTTTTTCCCCTATTTACTCCTCTTTTCCCAGCGTATGAATGATTTCCGATGGAGTTTGGGAGTTTAATTTTTTTGAAAGCAAACAGCTTTGAGAAGAACGGTGTGCTGAGTTTGGGTGTTGATTTTTCCCCCTATTTACTCCTCTTTTCCCAGCGTATGAATAATCCTAATCAGCATTTTTCCTTCCCATTTGGCTTCTTGTCAGTCCCATTGGACGTCCACGTCATCATTAACGGTCAACTAAGGGTACTTAACGGTCAACATCCACTATATGAAGGAATGGTGTGACTTTTGCTCCCAATAGGTAACCTCATGTGTACTTTCGCTCCAAAAAAAAGCTCGTGGTGTTGAGTGCTCCCTGAGGCAAAACCCATGTGTATTATTGCTCCTTAACCCTTAAATTTTCAAACATAGTTTTTAATAAGGGTAAAAGTGAAAAAAAAAAAATCAATTTAGAACATATCTAATGAGTTAGCTGTCACTTCTTATTTTTTGTGAATTACGGGAGGAAGTATTGGGAATGAAATAATACCTTGTCTTGAAGGTTCTGAATTTGCTGTCGGAATAGCTGGCTCTGAAAGATTATGGTATTTATAAGTGTCTCATTGATCTTGTATTTGTAGTAATATACTCCCTCCTATTCTTAATATAAGACATATGAGAAGTTAATTTTAATCCTAAATATAAGACATAGTTTTCATATTTGACAATTTTTTCCTAATTAACCCTTATTAATACTCCCTCAACAATAACTAAGGAAGAGAGAGAATGAAGAAATTAAGAAAGATAACTCAGATGTTTTTAGAAAATACATATCCTATTAACTAACTTATTTAATCTATTCAAATGTCTTATACTAACAACAGGAGAGAGTATATGCATGTGTGTGCTCTTTTTAAAAGAAGCAAGCTGGTTTTGTTACCTTTCTAAGCCTGACATGTTGCAAACTAGTGATGAGCTGATTCTCTATTTCTTGGAGATCTTCAATTGAACATGAACTCAACTCTTCTCCCATCAGTTTCCTAACACACCCTCCCAAATTAGCCATCATCATTACACACACACACTCGCATCATTCATACCACAAAATTAACAAGGTACTGTAAATTTTGAAAGAGTTTGTTTAATTAATTACCTTTGAGAAAGTTGAAGATGCTCTATCTTCTTGGCCATCATTGCACATTCAACTTTCATTTGCTGCATTTGTGCGTGTGTGTGTGTGAACGACAAGTAGGAACTCAAACATATGAGTCATTTTCACCCAAAAACAAAAAATAAAAAGAGTACTAAATAAAAAGTTAAAAACTTGCACACAA